>VZRN01000874.1:214526-259208 GCA_013397935.1 Dasyornis broadbenti
AAAAAAAAAAAAAAAGGTGGGTAGCGGGGCTCTGACAGAGACTTTTTTGGTTGAAGCAGGGGCTTGATTAAGAATCTTACTTTATTTCAGGGCGCAGCTGAAAAGCAGCTTGATCTTTCCTCTCATTTTTCATTCTTTCTCAGTAACTTTTGTAGAGCTGTGGAATATGGTTCTTCTCATGTGGACTCATGAGGTGGATACCCCTAAGTCTCTTTCAAGTTCAATGATTGCACATCAGACCTTTCTCTACAGCAATCCAACTACACCTTTGGATCATTCCAAGTCACCTCAGCCACCTCTGCATGGCTCCAGTCCAAACTGTGCACACCCTGAATGCACCATCCTGCTGGGAACATCTGAGTGCTTCATTTTGGGCAGAGGCCTGGGGAATGGCTTTTTTTTTGTTGTTTTTTTTTCAATAATGTAGCTTCTGAGAATGAGAGGAGTTGCAGAGACCCCAGGAAACCTTTACAATGCCATGGTCCTGAGATCTGGGTGAGTTTAAGCAAAAATAGCTGTGTAGGACTCCTGCTGTTAATGAGCCATCAGAGCCTCCTAGATGTCGTGTTTTGATACCGCAGCATGCTCACACTTTCAGGTGGCTGGAAAGTGTGAGCACCACTGTAGGACTGGCTCTTCCAGACGCCTTTATTTAACCAAAAATACTGACTTTCCTTATCTTTTGCACTAAGTTTTCTGTCACAGCCCACATATGTTCTCTGGAGTCTGTCTACAATGTGAGAGTTTGCACATGGCTTTCCTTAATGGATTGAAAAGCTAATGACATATAAAATGAAGAAAATGTGTTTAGAAAAAAAAATAAAACCAAGCTGGCCATGTTGTGCACTGAGAGGTTATCTACCAACAGCCATATATGCCTGACTGAGCTACTTGCATAGTAAATAGAATTTGTTTACAAAGGCAGAAGCCAAAGTTCTCTGAGTGTAGGATCCCAGAAGATTTCTGCCCATGTTGCCCAGCCAGTGGTGCCCCTCGCAGCCCTGCAGGATGTGTGTGCTGGCCCTGAGCTCTCCTATGCAGAGCTCAGAGCAACTGTTTCAGTGCTGCCTGTCCAGCTCCAGATCGTATGTGAAGTGTGCAAGCTGGCTGGCTGACATGCAGGACAAAGAACACATGTAAAGGTGTTATGAGTTTGATATTAGGTTTTATGCATTGTAATCCATGTCTGTATGTTAGATGAGCACTACCCAGAGTAACTTTACAGTCTTTGTTATGCAGAGCCCTTGCTCAGCTGTGAGATCTCTTTCAGAAGATCACTGGGTTACAGTTTCTCTTCTTAGTCGAGATGAAGCTGCCATAGGATTTGATTTCCACCTGGACTGTGGAGTGTTAATCAAGCAAATTCCACCAGTATCAATGGGAGATGCTCTGTACGTTTACTTCTGCATAATCCCACAGTACAAGAGTATATGTCTGCATAATGCAGAGATGCTTAAGATATTTTCTTGTTTTCATGCAGATTCTTCTCTTTGACTGCCTTAAGGAATATCATGCGTTACTGCACCCTAGGATTCCTGATTTAAAATATGTCTGATGAGGGGTTCATTCTTTTGGGCATATTTGCACTTAACGAGCTCTGAGAGTTATTCATACCATGCAAAATCAGTTACCTATCTTAGCCAGCCAGACCTTATTTAGTCACCCTTGGTTCCCTCTATTTGCAGTGGCATCTCTTTTGTCATCCCCAAGCTCTGGCCCCCTCCCTGGGGAGAAGGAGTGAGGGAGGCACCTCGGTAGGGGTGGGGGACAGGAGCATCTCTGGGGCTGGGCTGTGATGTATGTTCAACCCTCAGATGAACAAGTAAGCCCTGCTGCAGTTGTGCTAAATGCTCATGTCAAGATAGCTGGGTAACGATAATTTTTATTTTCCAAGAAAAAGCTGAGAGATGTTTCTGGGTTTTTTGCTTGTCTGCATGTATTTCAAAGAGGAATTTTGGTCTTTAAATTGAAAAAAAATGCCTTAAAAGATTGCTTTTTAACCAGAGACTTTCCCCTAAGAGCACTGTTTCTTAATAAGAAAAGAAAATGAATATATATTTAAAAGAAATGCATTTCTTTAATATGAGCCAGTGGCACAAATTGCCCCAGCATTATGGGGGTGCAGCATTTGGCCAGTCTCTGAGTGTTCAGTGATCTACTCCTGGTTGGCTTTCAACTGCACTTTTAACTCTATGCCCACTGCACCATTTCCTGAAATCTATACTATTATAAACTTTGATATGACCATAGCTGATACTCTGTAATGTTTACATTCCTGGATACATATTTCCATGTTTATGCAGAATTGTAAATATCAGAATAAGGCCCTTTGTGCCAGTTCACCTGTACTCACTCAAGAGGCATTGCACCAATGTAGGGATAATAAAATTTTTCTTTGCTGATACAAATAAAAGTCTACCCTCCCAGTCAAAAACAACAAAAAAAGGACATTTATTGTCCTCTGATGCCTGAAAGAACCTTCAGTGTTTCTCAGTTAAATTGTATATTTAGATGGGGGTTTTTGTTAAGAGTTTTGTTTCTATTTCTCCTTTTACCGGTTTTTCTGCTTCCCTGATGCCATCATGGGAGTGGTTTATGCCTTTCTCTTACTCTATGCATTGCTGAGTGTAGTTGACAACAACTGGCTTGTAGCCTGTCATGTTAATTATACACTATTAGAGACCATTAATCTGATGATTATTTACACGATAGATTTAAACTCTATCATGTCAATGTGTACTTGGGAAATGGTAATGTGAAGATCAGCGATACACATCGGTGGGAGCTGGTGTGTTTAACAAACACCGTGTGCTGTCCCAGGTGTGCTGGGTTAGCCCAGGGGATGCTGCCTTGCATCCCCAGCTCAGGAACCTGCCCCTGAGCACACAAAAATGCACCCAAGCAAAAAGGCAAATGCCTTTGGAGCAGTAGCTGTGGGATGCAGCTGGCACCGCATGCCCAGGCATCCAGGCAGAGGACGCATTGCCCATGGGAGGGAAGGCTTTGCCTTTGGCTCCTGGTGCAGGTCCTGGCAGCTCTGGAGGTCTCTGTGTGACCACAGTCACACACGCTGGCACTGCAGGAGGCGCGGGGGGATGCAGTGGGGGCACCTCGTGGCTCTGGGGGCCCTGGTGCTGAGGCTGGGGAACATGCCAGGCCTGTAAAAGGAGTTAAAAAGGGCTTTACACCTATTGAAAATAGGTTTAAAGCTTTGCATGTTTTTTAAGCATTGGCATATTCCAGTGGGATGTTTAATAAGAGTATAATGATGTTTTAATTTTAATTTTTAATTTCACAAGAAGAATAGATGCCAAGTAGATACTAGTTATTGCTGTTTGTCTGTACTGAGCTCTTCGGTGTGATATTGTCAACAGGGTGAGAGGATGAATGTATCCCTGCTGTGTAGCAGTGCAGGGAACTGCTCCCAGGGAGGACACCAGGAGTAATAAGGTATATTTAGGTTTCAGTGATACAGTAGCATGAGGGAGGATAGTGCAGGGAATGGGCACTGTGGCCATGGGCCTCGGTTCAGGGCTGTATTACTTCAGTTTCATCAGGTATTCACATTAAACTTGAAATAACACAACTGTGAGTATTTCAAAACACTGAAATACGTGCCTTGGGTTGAGTTGTGTGGGAATGAGGTGTTCTTACGAAACTCTAGTTGTTCTTAGGGGTTCATTAGTCTGGATAAAGCTAATTCTGTGTGTGGTTGTGCGGGCTTGCACACTCAAAGACAGCATCTGTTTCTTCTCCTGTATGGGTTTTGCATTTACATAGAAGCCAGTGGAGTTATTCCTTAATCAACTATTATGAAGGAGCAGCCAGACCTAATAGGCTTTAGGTCCACAAAAAGTTTTAATATAGGCTATTTTAAAAAGGCATATTCAGAGAAAGGCTGATAATGTGTGAAGTTATTGTGCTAAAGTACAGTGCATTTCTATAAATTATCTTTATGCAGTTTCCCAGATTAATATCTAAATCTAAAATAAAGCTCTGCAGGCAGGTCCCTCTGGGGCTCTGCAGTCAGAGATAGATGATGCACAACTCCATGAACTCCTTTGAACTTTTAGATTTTATTTTTCTTGTAAACTGAAAATTATGTTGACAAAGCTGGGCCTGGCAGCCCCCATCTCGTGTGTGTGAGGCTCAGCTTTCCCCTCAGGAAGGCGGTGCAGTGGGAGCACACAGCCTGCAGCTGGGAGTGGGGCAGGGGCTCTGCAGCAGCGTAGGAACTTGCAGTCAGTAGGAAACTCCCTGCAATCTCATCCCCAGTCCCTCTGGGACCATGCTTCTTTCTGATGGTCATTTTAATATTGCAGTGTACTGACATATACTGGAGGCAGTGAACTTACAAGCTACCCTATAAATAATTTGGCATCTTATTCTGCATATTTTGAGCTCGAGGCCCCCTAAGATGATGAAAGAGTTTAAAGCCCGTTGTGTGGTTAGGCTAATTTATCATGGAAAAGAATACCTTTTTGAGCCTGAAGAAGTACATCACAAGTAACCTTGGAGTTTGTTTCCAGGAGTCCATAGGCACTTCCTCTAGCACCAGCAAGTCCTGTGGAGTTCTGTCTCCTAATAAATTCCCTGATTTCCCAAATCCCATTTCCCCAGTGAGTCTCCCCACCTGAAGAAGAGTAGTAGCCCTTTGTGCTGATAAACCCTTGTCTGGGCTGCCCACCCCTTAGAAAACTATGAAGAACAGAACTGATTTTAATGAGTCTTATCCATAGGCAAATGTAAGGAAAACCAACAAAATTACATACAAACGTGTGTTAGGAGCTCTGTATTTTTGTTGATATTCCATACATAGTTTCTAGAAAAATCCAAGCCCCTGTGTTATCATTTTTCATTAAAGTGATGTTTCTAACCACAGTGGACAGCTCTCATATCCCTTGAAAACTTATAATAGTAAAATTGTCATAAGGATGAAGCAGGAATGCAAGATTTTATTAAACAATCTTCGGCTCATAAAAGACATCAGTGTTGTGCCATTCTAGATCATATAAATATATTTCAAAGCTGAATCATATTTCAGCAGAAAGATAAAGCACAAAAGAATATGATTAGCGGATACCAATGTAAAATATTAAACCATCCAAGAAGGGCTGTAGGTGTATGTTTATCCACACAGGCAAGTCGGGGGCTGAGAGCAAGGCAAGATTTTGGCAATATATCAGTAG
This sequence comes from Dasyornis broadbenti, assembly GCA_013397935.1. Taxonomy (NCBI): domain Eukaryota; kingdom Metazoa; phylum Chordata; class Aves; order Passeriformes; family Dasyornithidae; genus Dasyornis; species Dasyornis broadbenti. Next base: position 219,716 of record VZRN01000874.1, read on the forward strand.
AGTCATGAGCACAGATCCGTGGCAATTTGTGTGTGTTGTGTTTTGCAGTGGCAGGGGGGTTTGGCATCGTTTCTCACAGTGCAGAGCTGGGTGTTTCACACAGCCACACAAAACACTGAGGGAACATGATGGGTGTCTTTAGTCTGGCAGAGTTGTCAAAGGGAGATATGAGCTCTACCTGGGTAAATAAATAAGTATAAATAGTTTTCTTTCTGATATGTGACCAGATTATTTTCCAGTTGATTTCCAGCCAAGGTCCCAAGGGGGCCACAGATCAAAAAAAGATAAGGGTCAGTTACAAGGTTGAGCTCATTCGGCGTTGCCATAGTAACTGACCTCCAGCATCCCTGGGAGGACGGCACCCAGCTCCCCAGGTGACATTTCTGTTGCCACGCCATCAATCCGCTGCCTTTCACCGCCCAGGCTGCCTAATGGCCGGGGCACCCGCACCGCAGAGCGACTCGGTGCCGCTGGCCTGTGCCGGGCCAGAGTGCGGCATCTCCTCGCCCCACCAGCAAGGGAGGGGCTCGGCTGCATCCTCTGGGATTAATTACAAAAATGCAGTGGAGCAATGTGGTCCAAATGGTTTGTGTAGCAGGTCATGGGCTTAGGCAGCAATGGCGGTGAGGAAATGTCGACTGTACAGCAGACATCGTCTTTATCTGCTGTAAGCATCTGCAAATTTGCCATCCCCTTGGAGCAGTTGCAGCGTGTTCTCAGACCTTGGTTTTACCTCCATCCTTGGATTGTTTTTAATGAAAACCACTGGTGGAGTGGTGCCAGGCAGACAAGGGGTCAAAGTGGTTCTCTGCAGGCTTTGTTTTGGAGGGGGTGTCCATCACTGTCATCCTGCTGTGGTTCCAGCCCCTTGCTCCTTCACAGCCACATGGAAAAAATTGCTGGGGAAGCTCCTTCTTTTCTTACATTATAAATTTTTCCCTTTGATTACTTATTTACTGGGAAATGAATTGCATAAACAGAATAGTTCCATGCAGTTTTCATTTTATTTCCCTGTGTTCATTCCAATTTCTATTTATTTCTACCATAATTAGAGTGCATGGCCCATTTAATTCTACCAAATTTATGATCTAATGGACAGGAGAAGGTTCTCTATGAACACAGTATATTAATTCTTTGTTACATTGAATCACAGTATTTTGAAGTTCATTAAAAGCACGGTTAACTCATGGATGTGAACATCTGAGTACAGGAAAGAAATTCCCCTTTATTGCCTTAATTTGCTGCAGTAGAGTAGAAATATGCTGGTCTGGGAAGCTACAGTGTGGGATGTACATGTTGTTGTCAGCAACAAGCTTTAGATTGCCTTACATGATCTCTCAAATTAGGGCTATTGCAGTTATTCCATAAGGGAAAATTTTTGCTTTATTAAATCAAGTTGAAGAGAGAAGTTTTAACTAACAGTAAAGACAATGCCATCTTGATTTTTAGTGTTCAAATCTCCTATTTGTTGTTGTGATAACGTGTCAGTACACGACAGTGTTAACGTACTTTTACATTGCCATTAATATAGTTATAATTAGAAATGCAGCTGATACAGTAAATGGGTTTAATACAGCATTATTAATTATACTGCATCCTCGCCAGGAGGCTGCTGGTGTCGGTTCTCTTAGAGGCTTAGAGACTCATTGTAATATGTATTAAATGCACATTGCTGCAGCAGAAATAGCTTTATGGAGACGCATATTCCCACTCTAAAATGGGCAGAATGGCAGTGTATGTGCTATTAAACACCCTATCAACATATTTAAAACTATCCTGCAAACGCACCTGAACTTGGGAACAATGAGCGACATGCTCTGCCACCGTGGTTCAGCTGGGTCTGCGCAACCCACTAATCCTCACTAACAGGCAGTAAATTATGTACCTCCGAATTTATACAAATGCCTGCCTTTGACATCAGTGGGCACCACCCAGGTTTCACCTTCAGGATTCAGATAATCAGCTCTCATTCCTACTGGCTTCCCTCAAGACCAGTATGGAAATAAGTATGTGTCTGCCAGGGATCAAATGCTTTTGGAGACAAAAGTAGGTACTGAAAACATTACAGGATACTATCATCTCCCCATGATACTTTTACACAAAGCGCTCTGTTCCTCTTTTGGCCTGACATAGTTTCAGCCTGACAGAATCCAGCAGGCCTGCTTGTTTTAAACAAGAGCACATCCTATTATTTTTTTGAGAAATGAAGTGTAAAATTAATGGTTATTAGTTTGAGCTCAGGAAAAAAAAGGCAAGAAACTCAAGATTCTTGTTTGCTGTGCGTTGCTCGTTTAGTCCTGTAATCAATTGATCCCTCCACAGATACACTTACGAAGAAATGGAAGAAGATCTAGCATAACAAACTGTAAAAATCTGCATTTTATTTTACAAATGAGAGGGGCTGCATAATTCACTTGAGTTATGTAGGTTTCTCATAGATGCTTGTCAAACTAGAAAAAAAAAAGGCGAATAAGAATGAGGGAAAGGATAATGTGTTTGCTGTTGCTAGTGCCCAGCACCACACATTTGACTGTCACACTGCATTGTCAAAAAGCCTCCTTGCATGTACCTATATGATCTTATATAATTCAAGGAAGTTATTCTCCAAAGGTGACTGAGTATCCCTATACATGTGCTGTGTTTCTGTGTAAAATAATATGCTGTAAAATGCCATAGAGGAGAGAGTGATTATAGCAGCAATTCTATCTATATCTTTGGGCATTTTCATATTTTGAATACACATGCATGAAAAGAGAAACGTTTGTCATGCTAACCATGGTACTTTTTCCCCCTTTTTTTCTTTCTGGATGGTTTTATAGACACAAGAAATACATAATGGACTCCTGTGGGAGTGGAATAAAAACCCCCACCGGTGAGGAGAAGGCCTTATAATTCAGAAGTGGATTTGCAAATCAAAAGGTCTTGCCTCGAGTGGGATAAATTTCCAGATCTGCAGGAACCCATTATGTTTTATTATTTTTCATTCTAGTTTTAGTTTGTTTGTTATGGGTTTAACTATTTAAAATACTGCAGGGATCAGCCAAGAAAATACACAATGTCTGTTACCTAATTAAACATACCAAGCTTGTAAGAATATACTTTAACTGAAATGCTGAGCATTGTTTGTTTTTCAGGGTTTTTTTTTTTAGTTTTACTCAAATTATAGATATTTGGGCTGCTAAAGGAGCAGCTGTCTAGTCATCAGTATGTGTCTATCTGTATTTATGAACACATGTGCTCACACAGGACCATAGGCTGTACGTGAATCACTGTTTTCCAAACACCTAGTATGCAGAGGGTAGAAAATTAATGTCAAACATGATATCTCTGATTTATTTGTAGAAGGCATTTGTTCCATTCCCCCCAGTTCCTGCTTTGTCCTCTGCGGGTTTATTGCAGCATTTGGTTGCTGTACACAGCGGTGTGGCTGGGCACGCTCAGCATGAGGCTCATGTCCTTTCCCCATCTCTTCTCCCCTCTGGAGCAGGTTGCAAAATTCACACAAAGCCAGAACTTTTCAGACAAGAGTCTGATGGGAGAATCCAGCGTTAGGCCACATTGAGAGGAGAGGACCTGTTTTGGAAACCTGCACATTAGAGAGGACAACATGCCTGCCTGTGGAGACTGCGCAAGCAGAGCATTGCAAATCTCATGGCATCCTAGAAATATCCCAGTCCCTGGTTGTGGCTCCTGGTGAATTTGTAGAGCTGCTGCCATGGAGCTACCAGCCCTTTCATCTTTCTGTTCCTGGCTCTTTCCTTTTCTCTTTTTATCTCCTTCCCGACCCACCTGTTTACTTCTCCCCATTCCCCACCCACTCACCGTGAGCACCCACTGCCACACAGGTTTCAGAGCCCACCCAGCCTCGAGGCAGCATGGGCAGCTCTCCAGTGTCCAAGCCTTGTACAAGGGCTTTGGGATCCTGACAGTACCGAAGGCTTCATAGGAAGCAATACTCTCCTTCTGTTTAGCCCCTTTAAAGATAGAAAAAGCTAATTTGAAGCAATTGTAAGTAAAGACCGTGCTTCTGAGGACTCACGTTATTCATAAGATTCAAATGTATTTGGCAAGAATTAGTTCACGGAGTAATGTAGTTGTTTCTTAGTGATCTTGGAGCTAAAAATTAATAGTCATTGATATCTGAGGATGTAAAAATAAAGCTGAATGTAGAACAAAAACCAGAATTTATTTTGTTTTTAAGGTATGTTTTAATGAGAAGTTCATGTTCTGCCACAGTAAAGGAAAGATACATTTTCAGGAAATACTTGCAGAAACCAGCCACAATATAAAAAAAATTTAGGTGGTTTCTGATTTTTATAAATTGTGTATTATGTTTTTTAAAATTCTGCAACTCCCTCCCTCCCTTCAAGAAAACCAAAGGATTGTTTAGTTTTATGTGTGAAAATTGCTTTAGTATGGCTTCAGAACCTCAAAAAAGGCTCAGCTGCATCCAGAACCACAAACTTCAGTAAACAGAGAAGCATATAATCTTACAAAAGTGGTAGGCTTGAACCAAGAGTAATAATTATTGTTATTTCCCTGAGTTCAGTTAGAATATAGAGGCATTTTAAATGGCCTGTGTATTCAATACTTAAGATACATGACATGGAAATTATGTTTTCAAATTACATTTAAATACCTTCAGTGGTCTCTCTTCACCTTGTAAAAAGCCAAGAGAAACAAAAATTTAGGCTGTCACTGCTCTCAGCTCCTGCTATTCTCCGACAGTTCCTTCCTCTCGTGTAGGTTTGCAGTGTACTCTGAGGTGAAGACAGCACTTCAGCCCTCAGTCAGTGTTGGTTGTTGAATTCACACTATTAAAGTAATTTTAAATGCTATTTGACTCTTTAATGACCTGTACCCAGAGCAGGGCTGCTCTGGCTTTGTGGCAGGGTTGTGCTGTGCTGTCAGGAGCCCGGGAGCCCTGCGTGGGCTCCTGGTGGATGGAGCACGGGGCCACTTTCAGCACAGCCAAAATGCGGGGGGGGCTGCACCCCTGAACGCCAGTGGCTTGTCCTGCTCTGGTGCTGGGGCCAGGGCTGGGGCAGTGGCTGGGGGTCCTGGGGGCCCTGTGTGCCGGCACAGGCGTTCCCCGCCGCCTGCTGCTGCCTCCCCGACGCTAATCTGCTGTGTCACTAACAAGTTGTATCATTTGAACCTTGCAGAGGAAGGCATCAATCATGAGTGCAAGCTGTGTAACCAGATGTTTGACTCTCCGGCAAAGCTCCTGTGTCACCTGATTGAGCACAGCTTTGAGGGGATGGGAGGCACATTCAAATGCCCTGTTTGTTTCACAGGTAAGACAAGGAGGCCAAGACAAGCCTCAGCGTGCATGGCTAGATCCAGAAATGACACTCGGGGGATTTGTAAAATACTGTATTCCTTTCCCTGAGAAAAAGAAATACTGTGCTTGGAAATGTTCAAATATCCTCTGTCTGAAGCTGGGGCTCGCTCTGATGAGCAGCTCTGTGGCGTTTGACACCAAGCAGCACTGCCACATGCAGCGGGCTCTGCATGGCCCCCACAGTTCCAGAGATTTGCATTATGTCTTGTGGCCCAAAGATGCCATGTGTGTCCAAGTGCAGGACTTGCAAAGTATGGACCTGCTCTTCCAAGCCCTTGTTCAGCTGAGCAAGGACCCTTTAAAGGCCAGGTGGTTCATGGTCTGCTCACAGTGCTGAGTAAAGGCTTGCTAAGACCAAATTGTGCAACTGTATGGTTTTCCCAGCCACTCTCTCAGAGGTTTCTTTAAGCCCAGTTTTCCTACGGAGGAACATTTCTAACTCCTGTCTGAGAGCCTGCTAGATATTCCTTCTCTGGAGATCATTTAAGCTGTCTCATCAGTGCAAATGATCATGGGTGATCTTGCTTTTCCAGGATCTTCCTTTTATACTGTCTTCAACACAGTAGTTAACATCTGCATTTCCAATCTGTTTGAGAGATAAGGATCATGTAGGTGTCACTGTGAACCTGTTGTCAGTAAAGGGGCACCTGTGATTCCTTTAACTTTGGTGCAAATAAGGTGAACCCACATTTTTTAGGGTTTGGCCCACGATTTGAGAAACTGGTTTTTGTGTGAGTTTGGAGTTAATTTATCCTTTCTGAAATGTGCTGTAAAAAATCTCTGAGTCCATGTGTTAAATTCCGCTGAAGAAGCGATTTTCACATACAGATGACTATTCATATAAAGTGAGACAAAAATGAAATCAGATATATTTTTAACCAGCTAAAACTATGGTTCAATATGTTCCCTTGATAAAGTCAGAATAATTGTCAATTCAGAACCCTAATGCAGATGCTGTGATATTTGTGATGTTAAACAATAATCTTTTTCTTTTATATTGAATGGACAACTTATTTAAAAGATCTAAAAATTGTGGCAAGCCTGTCCTTTCAGATTCCCATGTCTGCCAGAAATGCTGTTCTGGGCCACGTGTCTTCCAGACCAGCCATCAAGGCTTCTCCTGGCCCAGTTGTCCTGCATTAAAAATGCATCTGATGCACCTGCCGTGGGCCCAGGGCTCCCCGCGGGAGCAGTGACGTCCTCTCTTTGGTCTGATGACTGAGCTCTTCCAGTTACCTGTGGACAGTGTTAGCTTTATGTGAAATATCAAAAATCCATACAGGATGTAGAGTCTGTTAGAAGTAAGCTGACTGTCAGCCTGGAGACTCTAAATTGACTACTTGTAAGGAAATTCTGCTGAACCGAGCGTATCGGCACTTCTCTGGCAGATATCCTTGGACCTTTTACAGTTGCAAAGGCTCTGAAGTGCAGTTCAAGACGAGGTACCTTACTACAAAGCAATCCTAACTAACTGTACTATGTTGTTTCAGTTTTTGTACAGGCAAACAAACTGCAGCAGCACATCTTTGCAGTCCACGGGCAGGAAGACAAAATTTATGACTGTTCCCAGTGCCCACAGAAGTTCTTCTTTCAAACAGAGCTTCAGGTATGTTTACAACAGGAATAAAAACAAAGCTAAAGCTGTTGATTTCTCTGTGCAACCGCCACCCTTGTGCAGCATTTAGAAAAGGTGCCTAACCTTGGTATAGTCTCTTCTGCCCTTAAACAGTCTCTCTCCGTCTCCTCCTGCCTCTCTGGGTGCCTGGAGGAGAAAAAGGTCTCTGAGCATGGCTGGAATAAATAAATAAATAAGACAAGACAGATATCATGATTTATGAGAATTTCTCTTGACAGTAGTGTTGCTACATCCTTACATGTCTACGTCAAACACCTTGTAAATAATTTCTTCTTCTCTATTAATAATTTAGGGACTGATTAACATACAAAGACTAAGCAAATGGTAGCTGCCCCATCCCCTTCCTCACTGTTAAATCATAAGTAAAGGAATTTTCCCTACTGAGGTAAGAGAGCAGAGCGTGGGTGCAGCTCGACATGATGCTCAAGCAGAGGCTCCTCCAAGGCAGCAGCACACTGCCAAGCTGTGGTTCTGCACTCCAGGCCTCACACACCAGCTTCCCTGGCAGCACTGGAGGCTACAGCCACAGCAGTTGTAGCCTCCACAGAGCCAGTGCTTGGCCTACACCCATTCTTGGGGGCACCAAGCCTTCTGGAGGGGCTGGACCCTGCCATGGGCATGCTGCTGCAGGCACGCTCGGGGCCCTGGCCCCTGAGGGGTCCTTGGAGCCATGGCAGTGAGGCTGGGGGTTCAATCACACTGACACCCTTAGTGCTAACCCCACACAGACACGGAACCTCCGTGCTGTGTGCATAGCACCTCTTGGGCAATGGAGCAGCAGAGCCTGCCCTGCCAGACAGCTCGAGGGGAGGTGTCCACCCTGGCTCACCCCCTCACACATATCTCACCTGTGCAGCACGGCCACCAAAACACCGCTCCCATCCCCTGGGAAAGGCAGTCTTTTTATAGCATGGTACCATATGCCTCATTTAAATCTATTAGCTTTATAAACCATGATTTACTTAAACTTTGGAGGGTTTTTATTTATCTTGCTGAATTCCCAAGCTGCTGCCTCTTGTGTTGTGCTGTCATGCTGTGGAAGGATGGCTGATCTTTTCACTTTGTTGATTTTATTTTTTTTTTTTTCTCCCAGGGGATCTCTTCTTTCCCTTGTTCTAGCGACCTGATTTGCATAAGTGTACAAAAGTTTTAACTATACCTTGTTAATATTTTAATAAAGTCAGCAGAATTTGGGTTTGTGTGTTCTCACTATGAGCATTTTATGAAGGCAGCAGTGGCTTGCAAAGACAGCTTTGATTTTTCCTCCCATATCTCCCTTAAAGGGGTGCTTGGTCAAAATGCCAGCGCAATTAAAACGGGCACACTGGCTTCTTAGGCCACTGCATTAACCTTTACAATCAGATGATCAAATAAAGAGAACCTGGTTAAATTATAGTGTAAGCGGCCTGTTTTTTGCAATTGCCAATTTTAATTATGTAGTATTTAAATTCTGAAGTTTTGTGCATTGCACAATTGCTACAAATGTCAGCTTTAATCATATAAATTAGGATTGTAATTTTTCTGGTTTTATGCAGGATTTTTCTGCACTCAAAATTTTTCTGCTCATAATAATTCATAATAATTACTCGAGTAGTTTTGAATGATGTTGGCTGAATGAAAATTCAATACTTAGCTGCACAGTTTTAGTCTTTATTTCAGTAGTGACTCAGAAATGTGTGTTTACTTTATGCCAGGGAATTTACTAATGCAAATATTGGAGCCAAGGAGGACACAAAATGTGTGTATAAATCAGTTAGAAATGCTTAAGACTTTTGAACCAGTCTGCCTTGGCATGATTATCTCATTAGTTTCTGGTGTGTAAGCTGCCTGCTCTAAATTCCTCAACTGTTGGTTATATTTTTGTTGAGTAATGAAGATTTAGTAGTATTTTAGTGAACCAGTTGTTCAAATGCTACTTAGGGTTAAATCTGCATAAATCTTTCTGTGTCTTTAACTGTGCAATTATTCTTATGTGGGCAAATCACCCTCCATGAAGGGGCTCCGCTTGATGAATTTGGCTGTTCAGTTCTGAACTTGCTTTCCTACTGGCATGAAATAACTGGTATCAAAATCTGAGCCTACGTGCTGTTTTCCTTCTATTTTTAAGTGAAACCACTGAAAACACTTTTAAAAAAACTGAGCATTCAGCTATTTCAAGTAGAAATTCAGAGTAGGGTGCTTGTAGAAAAGGAAGGTGGGGGGAATGACAGGCAACAAAGGGAAAAGGTAACTTTTAGAGATGTCATGGATGAACTCGCCCTGCTGATTTTTGAACATTTTTTTTAAACAGGGCAAACACCATGTGTGCCATGTGATGAAAAATTGTAAATGCTGCTGTAAGTGTACTTCTAGTGGCTGGTGCAGATACTGCTTTGGTAGCTTAACGCTCTGGTAGTGATCAAACCCTCTTTGTGCTGCTGCACTGGTAGTTGTGTTTTAATATAGGTTTATGCTTTGAAGTTTACACCATCTGATGGAGCTGTAAAACCAAGGCTTAGGAATGCTCTGAACAGAGCATGCTTTATAAACGGTGGAAATATTGGTGAGAATCTGGAGCAATGAGTCAGTGAGGTTTCTTTGATGATATTGCCACAAGAAAAGCAAACAGAATGCTATTTAACTGCTCACATTATCTCACTGGAAATAAGGAAAGAAAACACAGTAAGGTTAAGTATGAAACACAAAGGAAAGAGTATGTGTGATAACCCCACACACCCTTAGGGCAGAAGAGGAAAAGCTGGCAGCTCTGTGTTTTCACGTCCTCACTTTGTACAATTGACAGCTCTGAATATCATGAAATTCTCATGGAAAAAGAGTAAATTTATAATAATGTATAAAACACCAAGGCTACAGCGTTTCATTCCCCCTAGTGAAACATGCTCACTGAAACAAGTGTGGAGGTGCAGGGGTGGAGTGTCATGATGTGTGGGGCAGAAGGAGCCCTTTCAAACAGATCCTCATCTCCAGGAGCTGTGCTGGGAGCTGCTGGTCCAGCTCCTCGGAGGCAGCCAGAGCCATGGGCACTTGGATATGGGAGATGAGCTTGCTCTTTGACAACTGAAATTTTGATCTTTGCTATTTAAAACATAGGGAACCCTGCCAACCCCGAAGATGGGTCGGAAATGATGACATATAATGGGTGCTGAGAGTTATATTTGTGGTGTGATTCACAGCAAGGAGAGATCCCTCCTCAGTTGCTGGCATCGAGAATTGTATTAAGCAAATTGTGACTGAGGAGTGGTTTTCAGAGAAAACTTGAGGAGGATTTTCGTGTGTACTCTTTTGCCACACTGCTTTTCCAAGGAGCCATCACATAACCCGTGGAAGTATTTGTATTTAAAGGATTAATTCCTGCTGTTTGCTTGTGTACTGTTAATCACACTGTTTCCTCCTAAATGATTACAATTGATGAAAACTGAGGCAAGGGATATAATAAACAATGTGCAAATAATCCAGGTACCAAGGGAGCAGGGTACCTGCCAGGTCTTTCCTAGCACAGGTGTTCAGGTGTTTTATTGCCTTCTATGACTAAAGGGCTTTCTCTTCTGCTCAGATTTGGAGATATGTCAAACCACTAAATTAAGAGAGCTTCACTGGAGTAATGTGCTGTCATTTTAAATGCCCAGTTTTTTAAACGTACACATATCAAAAGGAGAGTGGCTACTATGGCTCATTGGCTAACACTGTGGTCTGTCTCCCCTCTCATTTTATTTTATGTAAAAAGCTAGCAATTTTCATATATCCATAAACAGGCATGAGCTGCTGCTGCACAGAAATTGCACTCATTATATTAATAATGATTTACCATGAATGTCCTCCAGGGGCTTGATTTGGTCCACATCAAAGTCCTTGGGATTCTTTCTGCTGATTACAGCAGATCAAGCCCTAAGCAGGTTTTCTCTTTTTAAGTCTGCTTTTAATGTCAGCTTGATGTTAGATGTGCCTCCTGTAGAGGACTGCGACCTGCCCAGGCGAGGGGGCACCACAGCGAGCTGTCCCGTGGTCTGATGTGGCCCAGCGGGGGACACGCAAAAGCTGCTCTGTACTGGTGCTGGCCTCCCTGGGAGGGGGGCAATGGGGAGCAACATCTCCAGCTGCCCATGCCAGTGGTCCTTGGGGCCATCTGGGTGCAACAGTGTCCCCTGAAGCACGGAGGGGAACGAGAGCCTCTTGGCTTGGCTGTGAGCCACTTGCCTGCAGGCAAGTCTGCAGGGCTGCATCCAAGGGCTCACTTCACCACCAATGGAGCACTGAAGAAAGACTTAAGTAATTTTAGGTCTGTACCCAGCTATGTCTCCAGCTCCTGTTTTAAAAATGGGCTTTGCCTGCTTTTGGGGGGTATAAGAATGTACTGAAATCGAAGTAAAATTTTTCTTCCAACCAGCCCTGCGTAATTGCAACGGTGCAGTGTTTCAGCACTTCTGGACTCCAGTGTCCATTCAGGCAGTGGGAAAAAAGCAATCTGTGGTATCTTGATGAAGTTGCAGAAAATATTTTTCCCTGTGTGGATGACAGGACAAATGAGACCTGAAATCTGGCTCTATCTCAAGGCAGTGCTTTCACTTGATGTAACTTTTGCTGTATTTCAGGACTTACATGTTTATCTTTGCATTTTGCTTGTTGATAGGTCTTAAGAGCCTGTTATCTATTTTTCCTTCTTTTTTTACTTTTTTTCTTTAATTTTTTATTTTTAAAATTTTTTAAATGTTAGTCCTCCTTTCAAATCCTGAAAATGACCTAGTCAGTTATCCTAGCAGATTTGGCTAGCGTTTCTTAAAAAAATGTTGCTATGGTGCTTGGAGTATTGTTAAATTTTAATTATTAGTAGTTACAAAGCTAATAAATTACACGACTACCAAAATCTATTCCAGCCATATTGCTAGGTTTCATTCAGACGCAGTCAGATAATTATTACTAACAATAATTAAAATTTAAAAGTGCTGTAGGCACATACCCATCATGTTGAGTCTGCCTGCCTGAATGTTCTTTATGGACTGCAAAACCACAAGTTTTATCTCTGATCTGTTTTCACAGTAGGGAAGAGTTTTTACCTATTAGGTCTCTGGTTTTCAATATATGTGTTTAAATTCAGAGGAAGGGGGAGGAATATGTGGCTGTTTGAAAACTTAGGGTTAGGAATAGGCTCTCATAAGGATCAAAGCTAAGAAACACCACTGTAGACTATGTGGGGCTGTTGCTGCATCTGCAGCAGCTGCAGTTGGGGTTCCATGCAGGGGATGCAGGAGTTTTCCTGGGCTTGGCATCCACAGAGGGTAATGTAAGAGCAAGGGCTGTTCATGCTCATGCACCTCTGTGTGATTTATCAGCCAGCACCTTCTTCCCCTGCACACAGGCGGGGGTGCTTGCTGGGGTTGGGGCTGGGGATGCTGTTGGAATGGCAGCGGAATCCAGACCACGTGGCCTCTTTGTATGGCCACCGCTGCTTTAACAAAGGATGGTGCAGAAATTTTGAACTGCCCTGTGTGTGGCATAGTGCCAGGGTGTAACATTTATTTCATTTGAAAAGATGACTGATCAATATATTACTGCATCTTTATCCTGTCTGAGGTCTCTTCAGTGAGATGCAGAAAGATCTCTCACCTGAGACAAAGACATGTCTGGCACTGAAGCAGCATGGCCCGTAACAAAAACCCCTCCTTCGTTCCTTACAACATTAAGGCCATTCTGTGGCTGGCCCTGGCTAACAAAGTGCACACAACTTCACATTAACATGTGCAGAAAACCCAGCAGCCGTGCAGAGTGAAGGGAAAAAAGAAGGGAGCCAGGTGAAAGGCATCATTTTAGTCATTAATGCACTTAAGCGCACCCAAGTGTCAACATGTGTGATCAAGTGTAAGGAGGCATGTCGTTCCAATGTGGCAGTGCTGGCACACAGACGGGGCTTCCTCCAGCAGAGATGGCACTTGGATCCGGTGCTCAGGCTGCCCAGCTAAACCCGTCGTTGCCTGTCATCTATGCCCTAGGGCAAGGGGCCAACCAACTTTTGCGCAGGCACCATGCCATCCCAACAGATGGGCAGGAGTGTAAGCCGCCAAGAGACAATGTATATGCATCAATTGTGTTTATTGAAAGCACAATTCCTGGCTGGAAATGTTCAAATGTCTATTTATTTTGAGATAAGATGCCTTTAGTTAATGGGTATGGAAATACAGCTTAGCGTTGAATTAATTACTTTATATACCTTCCAAAATATAATGCGGACGTGAAAGTGTAAGATGTGCTGATTATGGGGAACTCTGTTAAAGGTTTGTCGTGAGACAGAGTCCCTCCTAAAATTGACTCAAAGTGCCAAGGTGTTACTTGCCTCTGAGTACCAGAGACCAAATTTTGTAGTTGCTGCACATAACCATACAAATCTCTGGCTCAATACATAGTTATATGCCAGGAGCCAGCCTTTTCCATTGGCAGGTTTTCCTTTGCACACAGATGTCTAAGCTCAGCTCCCCTCTCAGTGGTGGAAAACACTTCTACTTTTTTGGGGCAATGAGGGTGATACATTAGTCCAGACCAAAGCTAGACCAGTTTACACATCTCACTGAAGAAGTTTGTTTTCCATGTGACAAAAAGAGAGAAAAATCATATGATATGTTTTTATATTTGACAGCATTGTTGCCCACCAAAAAGGGTAAATTATGGAAGCATCCAGAGAGGAGTCTATATGCACACATTAAAGGGTGTTCCCTTCCCCTACTTGTTAGCTTTATTCAATTAAGGCTTGTTAGTGTTCTTGAAAGATGTGCTTTGAAGACCCTTCTGAATATACAATTTGATATTCATAAGGATCCAGGCACACTATATGTAAATAAATAAAGCAGGAATGTTGTACTTCCAGATACATTAATGCATTCCCATTCTCTTGGAAGCAGAGCACATGGGCTGTGTTAAACATCCATCCTGACCAAAAGGAGGAAGCACAGGAGAAGAAATGAGAAATGGATTTTCTTTCAGAAAGACCAGATTGCACTCTCTGGTCTGGCAATAACAATTACTAATGACATTTAGAGAGAAATTAAGGATGAGAAATGCAAGTTGGCATTTCAGCAGTGCCAGTCAGTAACATTGCATCAGAGCTCACAGGAGAGATGAGGAAAAGTTTAGGGATGGAAAATTAATTTTGTTATGCCAACAATTAACAAATACCTTTTCTTCATTCTTTACCACACTGTCACAAATTACCACTGTGATTGTATTTAGCAGGTCCTCAGGTAAGTGAAAATTTCAGTACTTTGAAATCCTTATTTTTGGAGCCAAAAGCACATGATTATGTTTTGCTGTGTTTTGTTGAACAAAGAATAATAGAAAGCAGTCCAGACTGACCAGGGAGGGAGAGCATGAGCTCTTGGATGTGTGTAGCAAGAAAATTCTGTGGATTCTCTCTGCAGATCTCTGTGGTTCTTACAACCATGAATGAATTAAGTTTACCAGCACTTTTTCTGAGGTTGTTTTTCCTGTTTTACAAATTTGGAAAGGCAGGGTTGAACAATATACCCAATTCCGTGCAGGAGCATTTTGGAGAAGCCTGATGTAAAGCCCTGGAAACTTCAGACCTTCAATTCCAAAGTCCTTCACACGTTCACAAAGTGACCCTGATGCCTGTCCCCATAGGAGGGTAGCAGGAAGCCCTGTTTCCTGCTGCTCTGTGTAGAGGCTCAGAGCACAGGGGCCATAAGCTGTGGGGTTGTGAGCGTGGCCATGGCACAGCTGGCTGTGCAGGAACAGTGTCCTCAGGGACAGCACAACCGGCTACCACTGCTTGGCCCTGCCGGGCTGGGGAGCACATGCCTTTGTAAGCAGGGCAGAGTCCTTAAAATAGAAACAGAACACTTGTGTAATATGTAGACAAATAATTTTTTTTTCTTTTGTTTTTTCTCCGAAGTGTCTTGTCAGAGATTTTCTTTGCTGGTGGGAGGAGATCTCTAATCCAGCCCCTTTGATTTTCTTCTGCTGTAGTAGCTGCCGTGGAGCATAGTTTGGGGTCTGAGCACAGATTAGCTCTGTTGCCTCCTGTAAGTGTCGCTAGCATCCAGAGGAACTGACTGTTTTTCAAAGGAAGAGGGATGCTGCACTGTAAAGGGCAGAGCATAAACGTTATTTAAAGAAAACCGTGGAGCTTGATCAGCCTCAGTTTTAAAGAGCTCATCGAGGGTGCTGTACAGCATCCTTTTAAAAGTTCAGTCTCTTCGTTTGCTTGCAAAGACTAAAATGGGGATGCTTGTCCAGACATAACAGTATATGCCTGAGTGTTTTCACAAGAAATGTCTAGATCATTAAATATAATAGGTCTCAGCTGCAGTTTTGATCACTGAAGCATGCACACAATTCATCACAGCAAATTAGGTACGTCTTTGTAACTTATCTTTCTGCAATTTGCTGGCACTTCTAGAGAGCTGAAACTTATATTAGATGTGCTGCAGAAGCCATTTCAGATAAAATATTCTGTGTTTATTGTTGGAGAACAAGGATTCCCTAATAACAAAAACATGGAGCAGTGTATGTTTCTGCTCCTGCATCTTGCAGAACCAGCAGTAGTACCAGCAGAGATCCCCAGCCACATTCATTATTTATATATTTCAGTGAATTTCTTGTCTGCAGTAAAAGAGATATAAGCTTCAACATCAGTCTGTGCCAAATTCTATCCTACAGCCCATTCAGAAACCTGAGGCAGCCGTGGTTCTCAATCATTACACAGCCCATTTATCTGATTGGAGTTTTGTCCTCTCTGCCTTGCTGAAATGTTGCATGTTCTTTAAAAGCTGAGTTTGACCTTTGGAAAGAAAAGGCATTTGCTATTTTAATTTTAGGGGTTTTTTAGAGAGAACCTGAACCTACTTAAATGGAAATTGGCATTCGAAAGCAGCAGAGTTATTGAAAAGCATTTACTTTATTACTAGAAGAGAACAGACGCTAGTGGACTCGAAAATTATATTTCAGTGGATTCATCACTTTCCGTCACTAGTTAGTCTGTGAACAGATGGATATATTTGTAACAGTTAACATGAATTTATACCCTGGAATTTTGCATTCGCCTTAAAAGTGCCGCTATCATAATTGCTGACTTGAAGGGTTTGGAGATACATTTTATTTTTCTGAAAACAGATATGTTTGTTTCTAATTGCAGAGATTTCTTACATGATAGAAAGGGCCTCAGCTTTAAGACATGTGAATGATATATAGCTTCTGTGTAAGGAAAATGTTGTAAAAGAATCCCCAGTATAGCTGCTGCAGAAAAAATAAACATCTCGGCCTAAACCTAGATAAACCCCTGTGGACTGAGAAAATAATTTTCAATAACCAGATATTTTTAACTCTGTGTATGGAGGTAGTAATCACAGTCACCTGTATTTGCATCTAGGGTCTGCCACAGTCTAATTGCTTGTCTTTTTCCACCCCCGCCGTCCCCAAATTTTAAGGCTACTGGTTAACTGAGCGATGCATTAAGCGCTCCATCTCCAAAACAGAAAGAAATACAGCCCCAGCCTCTACCATGTGGCATCTTTAGGTTTCAGGGATTTCGTTTAAATCTGAAATTTATGTCCAGGAGAAATAAATTATTAGATTGTAAAAGCAGCTGGGGAGGGAGTAAATATAGTCTCTTTTGTCCTCTATATCATTTCCCCAGGAAGATAATAAATGTGTGGCAAGCGTCTTGTGTTTCCTCGGTCATACAAATGTTGTGTGTGTGCTGTATTTCAGATAAGAAGCCTAGACTCCAGACAGGAAATCCTGGAGTGATTCTGTACTGCTGTTGCCTACTGCTGTGGTACTGGTGGAGCTGCCATCACTTCTACTGCTAGAAGGAATTTGGAAAATAATTTCATGAAGAAATTTAGAAGGCCTTGCATGTACCCCTGATTTCCTGAGTAAGAGATTTAGGGTGTAATCCTAGGGTTTATCTCCTCAGCCAGTGAAAGGCAGTGGTTCCAGCCCTGGCTGCTGGAGAGAGCTGAGGACAGGGGTCCTGCCCTGTGACCCCATCCCAAGGGCCAGTTTTCCCAGGGGGGTTTTAAAGACTGTAAGAGAGACTTCTGCTAATTCCTCGTTGCCTTACCTGTTCTCCTTCCTCTGTGAGGTCAGATATATGGAGCAAGCGTGATGAGTGACCAGGAAAAAAATGGGAGAACTGCAAAAGGATAAGGAATTGTTAGAAAGTCAGTGGTCTACTTGCTTTTCTGCACCTGGCTGTGTGTATAGGGCTGTCACTGCCTGCACCTCATGCTCGTGTCAGCAAGGCTGTCGGTATTCTCAGTCCAGCCTACTCTCAGGGATCTGAAAACAAGCCTGGACAGCCTAGCTGTTCACTCCTTCTGTTGTTCCTTCCAGAGAAGTATATTCAATCATATACTATTGTTTGCCTAATTACACCCTGCTTTAACATCGTATTTTGAGAGTAGTTTTATACTTCCCTTTGACCAGAGGAGAAAGGAAAAACAATTTAGAATGCAGCTTCTTTTCAGGTTGTGCCTGTTTGGCTTGTGTAAAATGAGAAGGGGGTGGGAGTGTTTGGTGCAGATGTGCAATGACCCGACCTGGGCTGTAACAGCCAGGATTGTTAATGTTCCCTTTTTCTTCATGTTTCATGTGAATGGAACAACTTACAAGATACTAAACTGTCTATCCTCAATGAGGTGATAGGGCTTTGTTGGAAAAATCTAGATGATAGAGTGAGGTGGTATGTGCTGATGGGATCAGTGTAGAGACAGCTCTTGGCTCTGTGCAAGGTCAGCTTGGGTTCAGCGAGGCTCTGTCACCCCAACTCTGTGTGAGCCAGACCAGATTTGGCAGCAACAGTCCTGAGCTTATCACTCAGCTGTGCTTCAGCTGAGGCACTGCAGAGTGTCTTGTGTGTCTTCTGTGCCACATCCTGGGCAGGCAGTATGGACACCCAGAGGTCACCTCTGTGCAGCGCCTGTCCACAGAACCACATTGCCTTGGCTTTGCACCGAGCAGGAACGGTCAAAGCAGTGCCTGCACTGTGCCAGCCCTGGGAGAGAGGAGCCCCTGCCTGACCACCCAGCCTCCTCATTTGTTTGTGCTGCACAGTTAAACCTGAATAAATTGCCATGGGCATTGAGGTTTGGCTGTGTATGGCATATCTGTCATCAGTGCATTACATTATTGTGTCTCCAAAAGGAGCAGTGAGGTTGTTTAGAACATATTTACTTTTGAAAAATGTGTCCTCCTTTGGGGCTGGCACATGCTCTTAGCCTTTGCGTGAAATCACGATTGTTTAAAATGTGGCATCTTGCTGTTTAAAAGGCAGATTTTCCTGAGACTGGTGACACTGTTGTAATGGAGAAGCAGTGGCTGGAAAATCCCATTTAACCCAGTTGTTTCACACACATACCACAGCAGTGTTGCCTTGCTGTTTTGTCTTGTGATGTCTTGGAGGAAATGTTGGTGATATTTTGGCCCCACTTTTACTCACAAGAACAAATTCTGCACGGCTCTTTCACACTCGTAATTCCTCCAGAGTTAATTCCTTGAGGGAGTGGGCAGTGGACTGGGCACAATCCTGTCTTCAGTTTTCTGCTCTGCTAGTGGCATCTACACTAATGGGGTAGCATGTAAAGCACTTCTGTAACTATGGCCTTGCTATGTTATAGCAGAGCCACTTGCATTGGAGGATTTTTATTCCCCGTTTTAAATTAGAAACCAGCAATAACAAACATTATATGCAAGGCAACAGGCCACTGACCAGCCATTTTGTCAGCCCGAGCAGTGTGTGGGTGCCCCATGACAGGAATATTTATCTGTCCCTAAGAGAACTGCATCTGTAACTCAATTTGTCAGATCAGTATTCCACTAGAAGGAATTTCGTTTTAGTTGCTGCTTCTTAAAGGCATTACTGGTGGAAGGGCTGTGGTCCTGCAGCAGGCAGGCGCTGCTTGTGTCAAGTCCGGCTGTTCACACTCGCTTATTTGGCCGAAGGAGCTTGGTTCAGCTGCAGCTCCCATCATTCAGTGGAGGATGTTGCCTGAGTTATGAATGTGAGGCCTGCCCCTGTTAATGTTTGCATTAAAATTCACAGTTAAGACTGAAACTGTTTTATACCTGGTCCTTAACACCAGGAACACCTAGCTGGTGCAGGGGAAAAAGCTACAAAAAGCAATCAGATGGTGTTCAGTGACCCTTGCCATACCTGTGAACAGCAGAGCAAGTTTTAGGTTCAACTCTCAGTTTCCTGGCTTTTGTTGAGTTATATTCGCATGGAAACAGTCACTCAGTGAAGCTTTGCCCTATGCATTTTAACTCCTAAATGTGCTATGTAAAGCGTTTCCTTTTTGCTCTAGGTATTTTTTTGAAAAGACACCGTCCTGGTCCTATAATAAAGACCCAATCAGGAAATAATTCGTTGTTTAGAGGAGTCACAAAGTGTTCCATAATGATGACTCCAGCCCTCACAGAAATGAACAATTAACTGGCTTCTGCAATATGATTTACCTTAGATCAAGGAGGGATTAATGAGATAAGATTCAGATTGGGTTTTAGAAGAAGTCAACAATTCATGCTTTTGAGAGGAATACCTAAGAAGGTTTCCTGTAAAATGGTTTTCCTCTAGAAAATTGTTTCTAAACATTGCTTCCCTGAGTAGGATGTGTAAGTAGATAAAAAGAGATCAGCACTGGGGCATGCATTGGGGTTTTCAGTGTAGCACAGGCAAAGGAGTGTCCCTGTGGGCAGGAGGTACTTTCTGTGATTACTCTGGCTTGGGTGTGAAAATGGACTGGAAGTGGGTGTTTGCATTCTCGAGGACAGCTTTGGAGGGTCACTTCAAAGCTGGGCACAGAGCACAGGGCATTCGTGCTGCTGCATGCCAGGTTTGAGACACAGCGTGGAGGTGCAGGGGTGGCTGTGACCCTGAGTGTCTTTGGGACCAGCTTCCCAGAAAAACATGGACTGACCAAGCCCAGGACATACAGCACCAAACATTGTCGGCAGATCACTGTACTGGGATCCTGCAAACCATTTTCTGCTCTTGGGATCAGAAATGGCCCTGAAATCCAGTCAGGGAGAAACAGTGGGGCTGAGGGAGGAGTGAAGGAATTCTAAAAATATTATGGTTTCATGCACTTCTGACAACAGTAATTAAATTTGTCCCTTTCACTTTATATTTAGGAAGTGTAAGTAAGGTTCTTCCCTCGGCTTATTTTTGATCTTGTGCATGGCATACTGGAGACTACAAGTTACAAGGATGCTGATAAATTTGCATTTCTGAGTGAAATTCTCAGGAGCGTGCGGTCCCTCAGGACAGGTATTATTAGCTCCCTGGTTTCATTGGGTGCCTCGGTGAATCACGGTGTGTTTACAGCTAGTTCCTCTAACAGAAGACTCTGGTTCTCTCTTAATAATGTATTCCTCTGTGTTTTTTATTTCCAAAGTGCTGTGGTAAGGAGATTTTCCCAAAGGCTTCAGTTTGCTTTTGTGCTTCAGCATTTTACCCAGTGTTTTTGGAAGAAGTGTATAGATTTTCCAGTGAGGCATTAAACAGAATACAAGAGGCTATGCCAGGCTTAGGCTGCGTTTGGAGTTCACTTGTAATAGGCTCAACTTGGTTTATTCTGAGTTTTAGGGAAGAAGAGAGATGGCAGGTCTAGAAGAGTGATGATACAATATTATTAGTCTCAAGTGGAGAGGGGAAAGCATGTTAGGTGAGTTGTCAAAGTCCGATTAGGACTAAAAAACCTGAATTAGAAGAGAAATTAAATTCATAAATCATCTAATAATCCTTAGCTGGTGTGAGAAGAAACTGGCACTGGGAAAAACAACTCCAAGAAATATATTTGTATAGAAAGGTAACTTCTCAAAGCAGAGTAACACAGAAACGCCTATCACAATTCGAGAATCGATGGAATGGGCAGAAGCGGTGTAAGACGGAGCTAAGCTGAGGCGGTGCGTGGCTGAGCGCTGCAGCCGGCGGCGGAGCGGCCCCGGTGCAGAACAAAGGGTGGCCGGGGCGGGGACGCCGGGGCTCTGCCGGGGCTCTGCACACCCACACCCGGCAGCTGGGTTTTGGGGTGGGAACATGCCGGCCACGGAAAAAGAGTTATTAAGAAAAAGCAGTCAGCATTTCATCAGTCACGTGTGGAACGGCTTTCCCCCCTCCTTGTAAATGCTATGAATTCTGAACCTTCCCTTGGACTCCAGATGAAGTGCCAGGTCCCGGTCACCGGAGGAGCCGGGCAGGTTTCTGGGGCTGCCTGAGGGGGTCCCCGGGTAAATGGGCGCTGAGGGAAGCTGTTTATCCTCCCCAGTGGGTACAGAAACCCGGGGCGTGCCAGAGGCAGCTCGGTCCTGGCACAGCTGAGTGTTTCTGTGTCCCAGTACCAGTGAAAGGTGCATTTACCCCCGGAGTAATCACGTGCAAGCATCAGAGTAACTCAGAAGCAGCTATTTCCATTGGAAACAGGCAACGTCGTTTTTCAGCTGACACCAAACCTCCAGGCATATTTTCTTAGACACTCAAAATGATTTCTATTTTTTTTCCTGGTTCAATAACTTGTAAAGGACAGCTTTCTACCTGCATTTGTTGAAGTGCCATCTCAAAGTGTGCTGACACAGGGACTGACTGATGTGTGGCAAGTTATCAGATGCTCAGAGATGAAGGAAGCAGTAACACAGGCAGCCGTTGCCTTTCACAAAGGATGTGCCACCTTTCGTTTGCCTCTACCTCCATTTCAAGGGACTCTTCAAATAGAGAAGGGACATGTGAACCTGTCTTGCCTGACAATTTTTTTTTTTTTATTGGCTACCATGATAACTTGGAGTTCACTTGTTACAAGCATTTTATGTAGTGGGTGAAATACCAAGGGAAAGGAAAGAAGTAATACTGTGCTGCCTGAAAAACTATGATCTAAACATATAAATGTCACTGGGTAAGAGTTACCTGAAACAACTGGAAGGGCAATTAACACCTGGTTTTATGGGAAACATTGGTTACCACTATCAGTTTTAATGAAGTGTATTAACTAAATTGTGTTCTGAGTATTCATTCAGCCCTGTTTATGGCACACTCTTGAGTACATTTACTGTTTGTCAGAAGTGCAAACTAGTGAACATATGAGGCTTTAAGACAGGCCATCTGTTAGTCTTAGACCCTTGGATAATTGTCAAACAGTTCTAAAAATAAGCACATACAAACTGCAAGGGGGTGCAAAGGTGATTTTTCTTTAGAGTTTGATAGTAAAGGGAAAGTAGCAACCAGAAATTAAAATTAAAAATAAATAGTTTTATCATGTAAAGCAAGCTTGCTCTCCTTTCCCTCCTTTTCTCTTTCCTTTCCCACCCTCCTCCTTCAGTGTGCCTTTTTTTTTTTTTTTTTTTTTTTTTTTTTTTTTTTTTTTTTTTTTTTTTTTTTTTTTTCTCTCTCTCTCTTTTTTTTNTTTTTTTTTTTTTTAATTTAGTTTTTTTCCGCTTGCTCCTCTGGGTCATGGCATCCCTTGAATGCCTCTCCAGTTTGGGATTAGAACAGCACCAATTTAAGGCTCACAGCTTTCTGTAGAGAGCATAATCTCCAATGGCTAAAGCAAGGGTCATCTTGTGTCCTCTGCCTAAAGTAATCCCTTTATAAAGTCAAGGCATAAAGATTTTCATCTTTATGGATTGCTGTTAGAGGAAAGTAGTACCTGTGCACATACATGTCTGTGCTTATGGATATGTAATGAGTAATAACGGCTGAGAGATTTATTTTTGGACCAGTTTGAATTCAAAAGATGCAAAACATTGAAAAAAGATTGCTGCAGATGGTATTTCGTAAATATTTAGACACTCTAACTTCTGTTTGTAGTAATTTGGAGGATTTGTTTTGTCTGGTTTTTATATATATGTTCAAATGTGAGACAAACCTTTGCTTCAAGTCAATGCCTGAATCTGAGGTTTAGTTTTTGTCTGGCAAGCTGTGCGTGTTGGCAGGCAGTGGAGGGATCACTTCTCCTGTTCCCCAGCCCTGCTCTGTAAAGAGAAAAGGAGAGAGAATGGGGAGGAGGGGACACAGGCCCACAGGTCCCCAGCCATGACCCTGATCCCTGGGCTTGGAGTCAGACAGCGCCTGAAGGGGTGATAGAAACCTGGACAGAGAGGTGGGGAAAGGCAGGGAGACAAACTACCTGGGCTCTTACCTGGGTCTGGAGGACCCCCCAAACATTGGGAAAAATTACTGGGATTAACAGGTCACCCAATGGCTAATTACCAGTTAATTGTCATGTTGGCTGATTGTCACCAACAATCTATTATCTCCATAATTCTATTTGAAATTATCAGAGGAATGGTTTCTGTTCATTTCAATGGCACTTCGAAGGGGAGAGAGTGGTTTTGTAGCCTTTCATCAGAATCCCAAACTCTTGTAACACTGCAGAAGGCTTATGAATTTCACCTAAGGGTGGTGGGCATCACCAGCTTTGTTAGGTCATTTTTTAACCTTTCTATAACATGTGGTCTTTTAGGGCTGTATGCTCATGCACATAGATAGTATATTTGTAAGTGGCTGGTACAAAATGTCTAAATCCACAACAGATGCACAATGGCACTATAGACTGAATGTGTTACGGCCCCAAACCATTATCACACCCCTCACAGTTGCATTTTATTTTTTTCACCTGCTCCTGTGTAGTACACCTGTGACTTGCTGGCAGTGAATGTCGTTGCAGTGTGGGAGACTCCCAGCTTGACTGCCTGGCTTGGAGCTTTGCTCCATCATGTGCTGCTTTTTGTATGTGTGTGTTTGTTCTCTCAATCTTTATATAGCTTGTAAGAGTTCTTTGAACTGTTGTAAGTGATCATCTTTCAAGCCTGATCCTTTCCTTCTTGACACAGTGCTCTGAAAATGGAGATTGTCATGCCAGTGTTTTCATAATCATGCATGTAAAAAACCAGAGAACTATTCATTGTGGATGTCCTGCACAAATGGCTTGATCTGCATCCAGAGGGCAGGCAGGGGGTGTCTCCAGGGAAGATCTGGAGAGCAATCAGTATCTGCATGGACAATAATCAACCATTCTTTCAAATCTCTTTATTTCCTGCAAAACCCGTCGCCCAGTTCCGTGGGCACAGACACGTCTATAAATGGTTCATTTGGGGATCGTGCAGCCAGTAGAAAATTCCACTTAAACACTGCGACAGCCCCAAGACTTGGGGTAGTTGCATTTTCCCCACTGATGTAGCTAATGAAATTGCTATCCATTTTGCATGATTATTAAGAAAAGAAGAGATTTTCCACCCTTGTCCTATAAATAAGCTGTGACTTACTTGATCTTGACAGGTGACTTAGTGCTGCTGTAGAGTTTTCCAGCTGCAATAATGTCTCAGAATGATGTATTCAGTGGGGTATCAGCTGTGAGCCATGCGTAAACCAGGGGGTCTAACAGGAGCTGGGAAGAACCATTTTTCCTCTTCAGCTTCCAAATGATGTCGTGCCTCCTGCTGGCCCCAGACGGGCACGTGTATGGATGGCCTTGGAGCCAGTAGGCATGTGCACACACACAGGAGTGTTCCTGGAGGGCCTGCATTTTTGTGGCTGCTCTGTTTTCCTTTGAAAACCACCGTGAAGTTTTTGTTTTTTTTGTTTTTTTTTTAAACTATGACTTCTAGAGTTGAAAAATCACACCCGAGCTGTTTTCAGCCAGCCCACCCTCCTGCTTGGAAAGGTGGGTGAAGTTTTTTTAGGCTGCTTGGGTAGAAGCACTCCTGTAGTATCAGGCATTTCAAAACACTTGCTCCCTTCTGGCCTTTATGGATTCCTTCTCCTGCCTGGAACAGCCCAGTGTAGCATTAGGGTCAAAGCTGCATTCGTAATGCCAAGATTTACTTGATTTTTAATTGCTCCAAAAGTCTGGTCAGCCAGGGGAATTTTCTGTGTCTGGGCACACACAGAAGTGCCTAATAAAGATATTTGAAAAACCATGGGTCAAATATGCAAAACACAAGTGTGAGAGAAGAGACATAAGCCCTAAATGCCTCAGATGCTTTCTGACATCTTCAAAGCACAATTCCAATAAGCTGCAGATGCACAGGGCACAGGGAGTAGAAGCAAGAAGACATGAAAATTGCTAGTAACAGGCTGCCTGACTGTTTTTTGGAAAGCTTGTTTTTGTGATCTGAAATACATTTTAGTAGGTGAGAAACCTAGATGGGTGGCAGAGGATGCAGACAGGCTCTCCTGACTTTCAAACACACACAGTGGTGGTTATGCAGCCTTCACCCAGCATTCACCAGCACGTGGGTGTGCAGGACTTGGCATTTGTGCACATGGATCTGAGCAGGATCTGCCCAGAAAGGCAGGGGAAGGATGCAGTGCACTCTCGTGTCCATAGGCATTGCAGACCTGTTTGTGAGGCCCTGTGTAAAATGGGGCTCTATCTATTAACTACATGGTCCGGGGACTAGCCAGCACATTGATTGTCAGTAATGCATGCACGGGGAATAAATGGTACATTCCTAAGATACTAAGACAAAATCAAGATTTGCATATGAAAAATGTAATTTTTTTAAACTCCTAGCCCTATGGCACAGCTGGTTTTCACAGCCCCCGCCTGACCCAGCTCTGAATGGTTGCAGCGTTTGAGTACAATCTGTTTGTTTCTTTGACCAAACTCTGCTCACAAACCCAGTGTATTCCTTGTATTGGGAGCGTTCAGAACATGTTATTAGCTGATGTCTGAGGAGGGAGGGCTCACAATAAAAGCTTCATTATCAGATTTAGAGCCACATACCATTCCTTTATTGACCTGCCTGGTGTAATCAATGCAGCAGCCACACAAGTTTGAAATCATGTTCCCTGACTGTAGCCTGTGCGTCATGCATGCAGTGCTGATTGTGCATTATCTTTTAAATGACACTGCCTAACTAAGTATGGATTTGTCTACCACAAATAGCCCTTCTTTCAATTTGAGGATGGTAAACCTTTGGGGTTTTTTATTGATATTCAGGATGACCTAAAAATAGAACTGTAATGAAGTGCACAAGGAATGGCCATTGTTAAAATGCTGAGGAGTGTGTGTGAGTACAGAGGAGCCTGTGTATTCTTTCACATTTTCATGCTTCCCCAGCTAGGTTTAGTGGGCAAGCTTCTTGTCAGTGCTGCCATTGTGTGTGCAGGGCTCCATCCTTTCTGTTCCATAAAGTCATTGTTAGACTTAAGAATAACATCCAGCGCTGCAAAGGTCATTCCTTCTTAAGGCCAGGATAATTTCCATGTATATCAAAATAAAAAGCCATTGGATTTTGTGTTTGGTGATATTAAATTGTCTAAAAGCAAAGCAGTTCCAGCTGTCAATTCACGAATTTCTGATTTGTGGTTTTGAAATACTCAGTGTCACAGGCAGGGGTGTGCTCAGAGGACCAGTGCTATGCCGAAGTAGTGACTCTATGATTTCCCCAGCTGGTATTTCGTTCTCAAGGGCTCCATCCGTGCGTGTGGCGCTGCCCCTCGGGCCGGTCCGGGCCGCCCTCCCGCGCAGCCCAATGCCCG
This sequence comes from Dasyornis broadbenti, assembly GCA_013397935.1. NCBI lineage: Eukaryota > Metazoa > Chordata > Aves > Passeriformes > Dasyornithidae > Dasyornis > Dasyornis broadbenti. Next base: position 246,179 of record VZRN01000874.1, read on the forward strand.
CCCCGGCCCCGCCGAGAAGTTTGGCCGTGATTCGGGAACTCAGCAGCGCTTCTGACACCTGCTGGTCGCGCTTTGGGAGTGCACGGGCCACAAATGCTCCTGCTGCAAACGGGGTCACCGCCGTTGGCCCCGCAGCGCCCGCCGCCCATCAGCTCTTCCCACGGGCGATTTCCATCAGGGAGATGTCATCTCTGGATAAAGCGGGGAGTTGCTCTTTTATCCTGATCACGATGTAGCTGTGGATAGTGTAGAAGGACCAGATGATTTATGAAAAGTTAAAATATCTTACTTTATTTTAAAGCTTCATCACTGTAAATAAATAATTAGATTCAAAATTCATTTTGTGTTTAAAAACTTATTCTTCAAGCTGGCGGACTTGCCCGGCTCTGTTATTAGGCACATGGAGACCAGGGAAATTGCCTAGGCTTGAAACAGCGCAAATGAATTTTTATATTTGGGGTTGCTGGGGACTCAGCTCAAGAAAACCTCACCGTGAAGCTCTTCTCTAGTTGCTCAAATAATTGGATAATCATACAAATAAAGCTAAACTTGTGTGTAGGACTGGGGTTTTGGTCAGAACACAAAATGTAGGTGAATTGATACTGCTCTAAAAATACACTTCCGAGGTTGGCTCCACGATTTATTGGCTCCTACACGAAATGGCAAGACAGGTCAGCATCCTCTGATGTGAGATACTCTGATGACATTGAGGCTATTACAAGTCTACCAAAAGGAAAAAAGGGAACAAAAGAGCCTCTAAACTGCTGAAAGAAATGTGTAGAGACAAGTATATTCTTTAAAGAGATTTAACTTCTGGGTTACATGTCCAGCCTTTTTTCTGCTGGGAATATTACCCTGGTGCCTGAGCTGGCAGTTCAGCTGTTATTGCCGAAGTATTTCTTGGACTGAGAAGTGTGTGTCACAATCTGGTGTCTCTTGCTGCCAGTACTTGCACCCGGTACTAGTGAAAATAAAAGAGTAAAACATGGCAAAGGTTCCCTCACTATTCAGATTTTTATTTTTTTTTTTAATTGTTACAGTGAAGGGAATCCCTAAAGGCAGGGGGTTTTTTGCCCATGAACCTACCATTTTCTTTATATGTATTGAAAGGAGAAAAAAAAAAAAAAAAGAAACCTTCATGACTATACTTGGCTGGTATCATTTTTTTTCTAAGTTCATGCCAGTATTAACAGATCTGTCAGAACAAAGCAAATATGTCATATTGGCAGCTGTTACTTATGAGTACTTTTTCTTTATTGCATTTTGTTTTGTAATAATTGAGAAGCTTTTATGTTGAGCTCTGCATAAATGGTACTGAGTGGGAGGGTATGGGCATGCTTTCTATTATTCTGCCCCTCATGCATGTCTCCTTTTTTCGTCTTTCCAGAACCACACATTGAGCCAGCACGCACAGTGAGCCACTGGCACTACAGGACACCTCTCTGCAGAAGACTTGACGGTGGCACAGTGGGGAGGACCATTTGAACATTACATCCAATCAAAGTGTCATTTGCAACCCAGATGTAAAACTCTAATGATTTGGCCATGAGGCGCTGCTATTATAAGCAGCTGGAAATGAATATTAATGGAAGAGATTAAAAGTATTCCATGCTCAGTATTTTTTATTGTCCTGCTTCAGCTAGTGTACTTTAGAGCTTCTGCTTCTGACTGAATTTATAGTGTTAGATAAATCTGCTTTGATGCTGTTGCCCTTTGTTGCTTCTTGTATTATATTGATAGTTAAAGATTAGGTGTGATTTTTTTTCTTTTTTGTTAACTGCTTTTTAATTGCAATTTTAGGTAACTGTGCATTGTGATGTGATTGCTTGGCTATTGTCTGAATATTTCTTTTTAATTTTTTAATTAAAAGACTAATGCTTTGATTGGATTTGCCAGTTCACCGGACAGTGATTAAAACTATGTAATGAATATAATCAGTTTCAGTGCAACTGGATGGTCTGCTTTATAAATGTGACTTAATCTGATTGCAATAACTAGTACAGTTCAATAAAGGGAATACATGAGCTTAGCATCAGAGCTTGTCTGTCTGTCAGTGCCCGCTGCATTGCTGCTGCTGGGGTGGCTGAATCTCAGTGATCGCTCACCTGACACACAGAGCACTCCGCAGCCCAGGAGGAGGGAAGACTGGGAGAAAGCAAAAGCCACAGTTCTGTGTCTGGCATTGTGTTTGCTTCTGGATGTACCTCTCTGGCTCCACGGTAGGTTGAGGCAAGGTAAGAACACATACCATGAAAAGGTATTGCTAGCTTATAATACATGTTAATATTTTAATTTTTAATTTTTTCAGCAAGAATGGAGGGACCTGACCTATAGCTGCCTTGACTATATCTCTATGCTTCTTTGTTTCAACACAAAAAAAACAACAAAAAAAAAAACAAACGGTTTTCTGCATTGTATACAAATTCACAGATATTGGATCTGGCCTTGCAGACCATGGTAGGAGACTGCATACGTTCACCACGTGGACCTCTAGACCCCCAGGTATCTGTGTAAGTGCCATATTCTGACACTGGAAACTGCCATCAGGCAGCCTAACAGAGCCAACTACCAGGCTTTCGTTTACTCTTTTTAAACTTATCTTATGATAATGAGGTAAGTTATATTTCCAGTCAGAGAAAAAGTCATTTTAAGGACCATGGACACCTCTGGAAAGTTAGAAAGATGTAGTTCTCATGGTGTCTCCTGCTTGAATGAATCATAATCATCATGAAAGCTATTCAGCAGTTGTGGCAGCTGAAATGATGTGGTTACCCATTCCCACAATGTACAAGGCTTTGCAAGCCTGTGGCATGGGAACATGCACAGTCAGAGCCTTTCAAAATCGCTGCACTGAACTAGAGCACGACTGGTTGTCATTGGGCCGGCTTGGAGCATGTAAGTGATATTTTGTAGGAAACACATTTTCAAGGACATGTAGTCAATGCCCAGATTAGTTCATATAGTGAGCTTTTTTGCAAATGCAGTGGTGGCATGGCTGGTTGACACTGCAGCCCATGTTTTCAACAATTTAGATTCCTGCTGATGTCAATAGTCCTGTTGCACACACATGGTCCCTTCAGGACAGTAAGGGAAGGTTACAACTGAAGCACAACTGAAGTAGGGTCATCTTTACAGCACCAGAGCTGTCCTAACTTAAGAAAATTTACAACTTCCTCAAATTTAAAAAAAAAAAAAAAAAAAAAAAAAGTTATGTGTCATTTGGGACAAATGATAGAATTTTTTTATTCTGCTGAAATAGCATTGCATGGACAGTCAGAAAGCTCAAAATGTGGCTTGTGATAAATTTACAAACCCTAATATAACAAAACTAGGAATGACTTTTCTTGATTCCAAAGAGGACAGTCTGTTTGCATCTAGATTATTTTTAGCTCACTGTTTCTACATCAAAATCATTGTACTAAAATGATCCATTTCTGGAAAAAAATATTAACTTTCAACCTAATTATTTCTCCGTAAGCCACAGCATAGATTTTTATGGCTGAAAAATTAGTTAATGAAATCACCAATTCATTATTCCTGTTCATAATATAAGCATGTTCCTTACTCAATTGTACTGCTTGAAGAAGGGAAATGGAAAAGTGTCTTGCAGTACAGGCTCTTACACATGCCCTTACAAGAAAAGCTGAGAATGTACAGGAGCTGGTGTGGAAAGAGCTCATGTGCCATCTTCTCCATGCTAAAAAAAAGGTAGCAGGTTCTCACAATGGAGATATTGAAAAAGGAGTGTCTTTGCCTGACGCTGGTTTGAAATTATGCTGGATCACTTCTGGGCAAGCCTTCAGAAATGAAAAAGATGTAGGTTTCTATCTTCAGGAAAAGGTTCTGCATTGTGAATCCCAAAAGCTGAACTGATGTTTCCAAACAACTCTGAGAGCTGCCTTAGTAGTGCTGTACTGAGGCACCTGCCTTTGTCTGAGCATCTCCCTACTGACGAGTTAAAAGTAGGTGCACAGTCACTGTGCTGAGATGGGGAAGTCCCCACGTGGGGATCCTGTTTGGAGCTGCATATATTCCCCATGTTACTGGAAATGTGGGCATGGGTCAGGGTGCTGGGGTCCTGCCCAGTCCATGGGCAGTGGTGGAGGAGAGGAATAGTTTAATTTTCCACCCAGCCTTTAAAAGGTAAGACTCCAAAGCACGAGAGTGAGGGCTATGGTCCTGCTCCATTTTCTTCATCACTTTTGGCATATAAGCTTCACCCATGAGCAGACCAAGTCAGGTTGGAGAGAGGGACTGGACTATGCCCCCAGGGCTGGGAAAAACTTGAGCTGTGGTCCTTTTCTGCTCTTACAGAATTTGGGTAATACTTGAACACCAATGGACAAATGCTGCTTCTTAAAATTTCTTTCCTAAGACAATACATGCAAATGTGCAGAGATGCTTGCCATTAATCTGCTGGGTTGTTTTGTGGTATTTTTGAGATAACCAGGCCCAAATGAATATGGCAAGGGATGGTGCTGTCTCTATAACTGCTTTCTTAGGGGCCAGAGATACCCAGTTTGGGGTGTGGGGGTGAAAGCTACTACAAAGAAGCAGAAGGAGAGCCACCCACTCTTCTGTTCCTGCCACGGAGCTGCATCTGTGACACACTGGACACCTGCAGCTCACAGAGGTGAGCCTTAGCCTATGCCAGGGTGCAGCACTGGTGTTTGACCCCATTTTCCAAGGCCTGAGCCTCCCCAGCCAAGGCTGTGCAGAGCTCTGCAGCACAACGTGGGGCCTTTGTCTGGTGCTTCCTGTGCCGCCGGTCCCACTGGGGAGCAGGAGCAGCGCAGCCGTGCACTGGTACAAAACAGCTTTGCTGCCATAGCTGCAATCACACCAGGGAGTGCTTTGCCAGGGTAGTATATAGTTCCTGTATCCGTTAAAAGCTCCTAGGGAAAACAGAGCCTAACTGCAGGTGGAGAAAAGATAATATCACAGCTTCTGGTACATGTCTGAGGTTTCACCCCCTTTTTCTTAGCAGCCAAGAAGTGCTGCTGAAGGCATTCGGAAAACAGTCAGAAACATTGGCTCCAAAGGCAGCTATATTTCAATAACTGTGACGCATTGAAAACAGGCTGGAGAGCCTTTCCATAATCCCTGTGATGTTTCCCTGCCTGTCTGTGTAACTTGCAGCTCCCGTGTGGTGGAGGTGCAGGCAGGGGCTGGCACAGGCTGTTCAAGGTGTGGGCGACATCAATCACTCACAGGTAAGTGCAAACCAGAATTGCTGAAATTCTGGCTGAGGGTGGGCTTTAGGCAAAATGTCACTTTAAGGTCCGAGTGGCATTAGGACCAGTACAGTGTTGGAAACCATTCTAAATCTGTAGTGAAATGTCATACAGACAGTTTAATATCTTCCGGTTTAGAAAAAATACTGAAATACAAACTCATGTAACCAATAGATTAACAAAGGACTTGTATTTGTAGCAGTCTACTGGCCCTTATGCATGGAATGATCTTTGCATTTAGCTTCACTACATATCCACACACAAAAATAACACTGAAATACTTAGTCAGGAAGTAACAACCTATTGTCCACATAAGCAGCTTTACGCATTTGTGTTCTATTCAGTGTTCTGTATGTACTTGTCTGATCTAACACCTTCAGCAAGGGATCACTGCCTTCAATCAGGTACCTTAAAGTTTTGGAAAAAACAAGTGTTTAGCCAATTGCCTCCCAGAAGAAAGGCAGAGAAAAGAAGTTTGAAGACCATTTGAGGGAGTGAGCAACTGATCACTTTGTGCTGGAGCACCTTTTAGTGGATTGGACAAGATCATCCTACTGAGCCAGGAAAAATCAGGGAGCCGAGGGGGGTTTCACTCCACAACCTTACTGCCCTCCCAGAGGAGTTAATGAAAAATCTACCCTCTAGCAGCCATTTCAATTGCTGTAAATTTGCACATCCCATGTCCCTAGTGTACAAGTCACTTTATCCTACCAATGTACAAGAGTATACTGGGGTTTGGTGTGTTTGTCTGGCTTTTAATGTGTAAATCATTCTCTGGTATGAACAGTGAAGACTTTCCCTGGTCTTTAAGGGGTCTCTGTTTTGGCCCACACCCTAAAGCAGGGAGCTTTCTGCAATCCCCTCTCCTCCAGAAGCATTATCCAGGTTTGACAGAATGCAGAGGGCCAGGGTACCGTGTGCCTGTGGAATGTTGTCAGGGATTAGCCAGGGCAAGAATGGCCCCTGCAAGTGCTGTCCTGGCTGAGACGTGAGCCCAGCATGCGTAAGGCCACAGAAACCCAGATGGTGGGAGCTGCGGCAGCCACGGGGCTTTGGAGCTGATGGGAGCATGGCCTGTTCTTAATTGCATTGTCTTTTTTATTTCCCCCCCATTTTTGCTCCTCGTGAAATGCTTTTTTCTTAGTTTTGCCTGTTTTTATTATTTTCCTGTTGTCCTATCGAAGGTAAGGTCCCTCTCCTGCAAATGGAAGCCAAGATTTGCCTTTTGAACTGTGTATTTGTGAATTATTGTTACTTCCCTGACAAAAGGCAACACCGAGGAGCATCTTGGCAGAATGGGTGACAGAGGGAGACAGGAGGTGTCCAAATGAGAAACACCGAGCACCCCGAGAGAGAGACAAGACAATGACTGATCACCACGCAGGCTGCTCCAGAGCGCGGTCTGCGCTGCCCTGAGAACCAGCTCGGTTTAACCATCAGAGATTGCCCTTTTCCAAGGAAAACAGCGAAGCGTTCCCCTGGGGGTGTCAGGAGGAGGGGGCCGGGGCCGAGGCCAGCCTTGTGCGATGCTGCCTCTCGTCGGGCCCCGCTCGGCCGGCCCTGCCCGTGCCCGTGCCCGCGGCGCTGCCCGCTGCTCGCCGCGGCTGTCCCCTGCCTTCTGTGTCCTTCTGCCATCCGCGGCCATCTGTGTCCCCGCGGCGGGCGGCCGCTCCCACACGCGGCCCCGCTGTCACCGCGCCGGGCCGCGCCTCGGCCGCCCCTCACGGCGGGAAGGCCGCTGAGCCGCTGAGGCGCTGTGGGGCGGTTCTTTGGGTTTTGTAAATCAAAACTTTCATTTTGTTTTCGGAAGCGGGTGAGCTCTGTGCTGGACGTGAGCGCCAGGCTGTCGGGGCAGAGGCGGAGCCGGGAGGGGCTCGGGCAGCGCTCGGCTCTTGGGGGGTTTTGCCACCCTGTGACATCTGTGGGTATCACAGCTGCCCTGTGAGAAACATCACGCTTTAATCCTGCTTCTGAGGGCTTTAGGGACATCAATGCCCACGGGGAAAGTGATGCTGTGACAGCGTTTTCACCGTTTTACCCACACTTGGCTCTTAACTGCTTTGTCTGTCTTTATAGCACAGTGCAGTCAACCTGCTCTGGCAGGTTGGAGAAGCAATGCTGGATATTATTGAATTGTGGAAGAATGTACAGACCAGCTTTTCTGGATTTTGCTGCTCTTGATGTTCCCAAGTATACGTGTAGGTGTTTAAAGCCTTGTACAGCACTGATGCTACCCTCAAAAAGAAGGGACTAGAGAGTTAGTGAGTGCATGGTAGGACTCTGCATGTGAGAAATCCTGCTAGATGAGGCATTGCCTCTTGAAAAAACCTTTAGCCCCAAAATCCTTTTGCACCAACAAAAATCTTGCTTTGAACTTAAAAAAAAAAAAGCAAAAATTATCTGTGTCTTCAGTTTTACATGACTGGAAGAGATACCTGGCCCCCAGTGTGATCCTTCCCTCGCAATAAACGAGCGAGCAAACAAGCCCTCCAAGCTGCGTGTGCTGAAGCCATGTCCCTGAGGTGCTGGGCTCTTCCTCGCCCAGCCTTTAATTTAAAGGAAAGGGAGAGAGAAAAAATGTATTTTTTTTTCCTAGTTGGAAGCAATGCAATAAATAAGTGCATCTTCTTCCAGTTGCAATTTATAGGCATTGTTCCTCAAGAAATTGGCTTCTATGCATGAAAGCTGTAAAATACAGATGCCATTTGCAAAGATACTGCTTCTTCTGTATATTTTCTAGTTTATTCACAAGGTATTTCAGTGGAAGCCTGTGATGGAGAGAGGGTTAAGGAAGTGTGCAAATGCGCTCAGCTAATGCTTTTGTAATGGTGCTAAATGGTCAAGAGCTTCCATTAGCCTAGGTAGGAGGAACAATTTGGGCTGCTAATTAGAAAGACAGAGTTTCACCCAAAGTAGTACCCAGAAACCTTTGTCATCATGAGGGTCTTGTGGCTTAAGATTTGATCAACTGTTGCATAATTCCCAATCGATATGCAATGTCATTATATGTTATATTACAGTGAGTACATTCAAATGCTTACACTGAAACCTGGAAGATAAAACCTTGATTGAAGTCAGAATGAGGTGTCATATATAGACAGTGGGAAAAAGGTGCATAATCTGAAAAGAAAAGGTGGGCAACAGGAATGCCAATGCCCCTTCTCTTACTGACAGGTTTAGCACCCAAATAGAGCATAAAAGCAGTTAAGTCCAGAGTCACCCCTGCCTTCCATTTTACATTTCACAGAGTAATTCCAGTTCTTGATACATTATATCAAAGTATACACCAACCTCATTTCCTTCCTGGGAACTGCCAGAAAAGTGCATCTTCTTTTGTGCTGCACTGCAAATATGTGCACAACCATTTCCCTTGGCTTCAAGGAGTGAAATGCTCACCCATGTCAGGCACACTAGGATCAGAGCCCTCGGTAATCTGTATAAGTAGGTAACACTGGATAACTTGACTGTGCATCATTAGCTCAATGATGCACCAAGCTCTGGGAGAGCAAAACACTCAAACAAGTTGACCCCCAAACCCTGAAGTATCTTTTGTGTGCGAGAGAGAAGTCTGGACGAAGGAGGGAAGAAAAACAGGTCAACATGTCTTCAGCTCTTTTTGGTTTGTTTCAGTTTGTTTGCCTATTTTTTGTCCAAATGTTATTGAGAATAGAAATACAAAATTAGAGAAGAACCACTGAGGAATCCAGAATACCCCTATGGCATGTGAAACCCCACTAGAACAGAGAAGAAGTAGGTGCTGGAAAAATATATATTCAATTTTTGCAGACAGGTAAGCACCAGAGCTGTTAACTGGGCCTGAAAAACTAACTTTCTCTGCAGAGCTGTGCGTGGGTCCTTTTCTGAGACCTATCAGTTCATGATATTCAGGCAGAGCTCCCCAGCTCAGCTCTGGGCTACTCTGCCCATAAGGGTGTTGAACAAATATTTTGTATCCAAGAGAGACTCATTAACGTCTTTCAATCCGGATGTAAGCTCCTCATTATTCTTCTGCATAGGTCTAGTAATGGGAGCCTCCTCTAGAGATGCCCTACACAGATGTCTTTAGGAAATGTTGATGGCATGAAGCAGGAATTGTTTTCACTGAAAGATTTATAACCTTATAACCTTTTCAAGCCTAGGCAGTGCAGCTAGACTGAGAACCAGCAGCAAGGGGTTTCTGACTTCTGCACTATTCTCTAATACTGACTACCCTAGAGATATAATTTTGGTCTAAATTTTTGCTGTTCTGGGTCCTCAGTATGAGGAATGAAATGTCAGGGGTTTTTCAAAGGTTCTGAGTGTTTCTGACTGCTATTTGAATTGAAGGTTTTGAGTCCTTATTACAAAAAAAAAAATCCCAACCCCCTCCCCTCAAGCCCATGGATCTTAATTTAGGGCTCCCCAAATCAGAAGCCACTTTGAAAGACATGCAGAAGCACAGAACAGCCGATAGATTTCCATATCCTGCAGGGTTTTGGCATGAATCCCCTTCTTTGGTTCCAGGCAGAAAAATACAAAGAGACGTCTGTGAATAGGACCTCACTGGGTGTCCAACCCTCTGAGTGAAATTTCCTGTGCAGAGGATGGTCTCGGCCTACATTTTCTGGTTATTGTATAGAATTTGTTTCCTGCTAAGCTAGAAAAAAATGTATAAAAACATAAAACCTTCAGTGAATTCCCACCTTATAGAGCTACTTCAAGCTGTACAGGCAGAATTTGTACTGGAGGAGTTGACATTGAATAGGGTAGTTCAAGGGAGACACCAAAGCTCAGCAGAGACATCCTTTAAAAATTATTTGTCTTGTCTACAATATTCTGTAAGTTGATCCAAATCAGATTTTTGAGTAACACCATTAAAGTCAACAACCAACACCCAGGATGAATCTAGCTCTTAAAGTGCCATTCAGGCTCCTTGAGAGACACACATCCCAATGACTCCTTTAGCAGTCATTAAACCAATTATCATCCCAGTCTATTTCCAACAATTATCATCATAGACTTTTTGGGTTTAATCAGCTTTTTAATTGACCCGTGAATAAGACAGGAGATACAAAATTCTCCCCTGATACCTCAGGTGTAACTATTACACATTTAGCATTGCTGTGCACATGAAATAATTTACACCATAATACTGACCTGGGGCTGGGATATGAACAACAATATACTCATAAATTAAGGGTAAAAACAAATTAAAGGCAATAATGCAGAAGAAGAGGAAGTAGTAATCCATAAATAGAATGTTGCCATGACTGGCGACATTGCTTCTGGGACTCCCTTGGCCGGCAAATTTTGGGGCTGGAAGTTTTTTGGTTTTGGTTTTTTTTTTTCTAAAACCGTATGCAAAGCACAGAATAAATTGTAAGTCATACAAAAAAGTTTTGACCGTCTTGTAAGTGCTAAATTGTTGAATTGTGTTACAGAAATGTCTTCAGACAATTGCTTAGGACTTTAAAAAGAAATCAGCCATTTAGACATATATCCCAACTAACTTTTAATATCACTTGCCTTAGTACAGCTCTGCAAAGTGGCCTGAATGCGGCAATTTGCGGGATTTGGCACTGTGAGCCCCGCAAGCACTTAGCAAAAGCAATTGTGTAGCTCTATTGAAAATCCCACGTATCATGCTGTGGGGAGCCAGCACTTTTTATCTGTCGGCACTGTTGGTGACAAATATTAAAATAAAAAGTATGACACTATAGGTGCTTCAAAATTCAAACTGCAAGTTTCCTACTGCGGGACTTCTAACCATGTAATAAAGTGCAGGGAAGAAAGCAGAGTTCAGACCCCATGCTGTAATAAAGGCAAGGAAATCTTAAGTGTTCAAATACATAATTCATTCTCTTGTGAGACTTTCTACCAGGTTTCTCCCAGTAAAGGTTTTAATTTGTGCCTAGATGATACAATCTTTAATTTCTCTTTTACCTCCAGAGACAGCTGGGAGGGCGCTGGGGCAGCCGTACCCATTGCAGTGGGTGAGAGCAGATGGTCAGGATGGGTCAGAAGCTCCTCTGCAGCTGGGAGGGTGCGGCAGTCCCGCAGGGCCAGCCCGGGTACCGAAGGAACCCCCGGCTGCCACTTGGTGTGAAAGTGCCTGCAAAAAAGTCAGCACAGCCATCAGTGAGCTTTGTTTGTTTCCCATAGAAATACTTTGCACCTTAAATAATATCTTCCTCCAAGGATCTCAAGGCACGCAGCAAACACTGGCTGAGCTTCATCTTTCTGTGGGGAGGTAAGACCCTGTTCCCACCTCTCTTTTTGCTGTATTTTCTGCTGACTTGACTCTGCTGCCATTTTGTGACACAATTTTCAAAAAACAGGATTTGAAACATGTGACTTTGAAATTTTTTTTGTTAGCTATGGTGTTGAGCATTTATTGCTTTGTTGTATAAATATTTTTACCTCTACTTTAATAACATTTTATGTAAAGAACAGAGCAATAATCACAAGGAAAAAGAAACTAATGAGAAATTGGAGACATCTTTGCATGTCGTGGTACACATAAGCAACAAGTTCCTGAGAAGTTACCAGCCATATAAATGAGCAAATATATCCGTGTTAAAAGTTCAGTGAAATCACTGCATTTAAATCAGGAATAAATTTGGCTCAATTGTGAAAAGAATGCATGCATCTCACTCTGCAGTGGTCATTTGACCTAAATTATATACATTGATCTGTGTGCTCCCCTGGTGTTAGCGTACCAAATTGACTGGATTGCATATTCAGATGTAAAGCTACAGGAAAAGTGGCTTTGACCTATTTACATTTTCTAATCCAGCCTCTTAAGTCTGGTTATTTTCTTTTTATACCCTGGTCTTTTTTCATTCCTTCTCAAATGCCTTCTTAGGGACTGGCATCCATCTCATCCCAAAATGTGATGCTTGGTACAGTTCTTGGCACTCAATGCTTTAGAGATTGTTGTCTTAGGTGGGGCTTGGTCCTCCCAGACAGGGTAATTCAGGCAGCAGTGTTTGCAATCATGGGATCTGTGCACTTTTGCTCCCTTTCCTAGGAGGAAGCCCAGAAATCCTTCGCATGTTCAATCTTAAAAAACGTTTTTATTTAAAAAATATTTTTTTTACAAAATAGTGGGAAAAATTGTGCCCCTGTTGATGTTGCTGAGAAGGCTGCCATGGCTGTTGGAGAAGCTTTGGCCTGCAGATAGAGGCAGAGGACGTCATGTTTCCATCTTGGTCTCCAGAAGCAGAGGATGGTGGATCAGCAGCAGAGCAGGGATGTCCCATGGCAGGACAGGGTGCTGCCAAAGCAGGCTCTGGGCGTCTCAGCAAACTTCCTTCAGGGTGCCAACTGCTCCAAGGAAGCCCAGAGCCTCAGTTCCTGCACCTAGGCTTGCTCTTTCAAGAAAATATTAACATTATTCCATGCTGCTTTTTAACAGCTCCTCGGGGTTGGGAGAGATAGCTCCGATCCCTTACTGCTTAATTAGAAGCATGAGCCGGGTGCAGCTGGGTTGAAATGTATGAAAACAAACAATTAAAAATAAAAAAAATTGAGCACCCTCTGTCTACTTCAGTTTAGGGAAAGGTCTCTCTGACTCTACCTGCTCAGAGGCTACGTTGAGGCTCTTTGACTCTGCTCTGAGACTTGCTGACACTACTGATTCAACACTGTATCAAGACACTCCAACTGTGATCTGAGACCTGGAGCAGAGCGGGAGCATCTTGACACAGTGTCAAAACAGTAGTCAAGAGCGCATGGACGCAGCACTGAAAGGCTTTTGTCTCCCAAATGAAAAGGAGCTGGATTATTTTCATCTTTTTTCCATTTTTTTCTTTTTT
>VZRN01000874.1:259238-395412 GCA_013397935.1 Dasyornis broadbenti
TGTGTGTTAATGGTAGCTTTCTCTTAAATAAAAAAACCCCACAGTTTATTTGCAGGAAGAAAGCATGACATGTCCCCCCCACCCCGCCTTTTTGTTTGATAAAGCAAAGTGTCAGACAATGGCTTCACTGTACAATGCACTTCACTAAAGCTTCACTTCTTCGGCTTTGGGGAAGTAAAAGGCTGTATTTGAAAATTATTCCAACTTGGGAACCAAAAGGGGTTAATCCTTTCATGATACTGCACATCATTCATCTGTATCTTTTTGCATTTTTGTGTTTGTTGTATATTTGGGAATTGCGTATTTATACAATAACGTAGATTTGATCTGATTTACAGTGTTGGACATGGTGTCACTCACCACCCTGCTCAAAAAATTCAAGCTGTAATAACTATGAATTCATTTTTGAGCATTGACCAATGTTCAAGAGAAGAAATTAGTTCAATTGTCAGAATGTGACGATGCCTGCTGAGACAGGTTTCTTTTCTGCAGATGAGATGGTCTTAATGTTACATGGAGTGTGACTTTATAACAGGTTAAACTCATTTATTTAAAAAATGAGAATATAGTTGAATTTATGTTTCCTTGCTGGGGTCACAGGTACCAAGGAATTAGAAAAACCATCTACTGAATGTTTTATAGATGACAGTGTTTTTGCTGAATGTTAAATGAAAACAATCCATTAAAATAAAAAATGAAAATTCTTTTTGTTTCCTTTTCCTCTTGGGCCTTCCCAAAAGGAGGTCGACACCGACCCAGTTTGAAAAATACTTACCTAAGCCAATCACTGCCCAGCATGTATTCCCTTGAGCAACTTGAGTGGGCATGATGCCATCTGAACAGATGGGCATTACTGTAGGCAACCAAGAGACCATGCATGTGAATCAAGTATGGGTGTTTACAGCATCATTTCCCTGATGAGAATGTCAAAATGGCAGCCCAGTCCGAGCCTTTGGCTCAGTTCACTTGCATTTCACTAATTCAGCTCTAAAATGGACAACTTCATGAAATAAATTATTTACATTAAGTTGGGTGGTCCTGATTTTACTTCATTGAATTGGGCAGAGCAAGTGGGTAATGGACTTGCTGAAAATACCGTGCCTGGCTCCTGTCTGTAGCAGGGAGGTTTGTTCTTTTGTCAAATGAGGGCAAAGAAGCGCCCACATCTGTGCCAAGTGTAACATAACAAACAGGCCAACACATCAGTACTACAGATGTACCCTAAACTGAAACAAAGAAACATTTTCACATTTTTTTTAGGAGGGCATCTTATTTCAATCAAAATTAAAACACTGTGAAAGGGGACTTACATGCATGATGTATTTGAGTAATATCCCAGTGCAAGGTCATCTCCTTAAAGGTGCACATATTGAATTAGGATTTCACTGCCATCCTAAAGAGAGATGCACATAAATGGTGCAACATTTTTGAGTCTAGCACTCAGTGTAACTCCTGCATCTGTTGAATGAAGTGATTTCTACTGAATTGTCATTGGAAGTTCTCTACCATCTGTTAAAAAGAGAACTTCAAGTATAGAAATAAAGACTGGAATTTGAATATTAAATCAAAAACTTTATCTACTTTAACAAAAAAGTCTTTAAGATATGTATCGAGGAAGCTTGATTGAAAGTATATGTCTGAAATGCTGTTGTTATTTTATTTTTCTTTTGATTATCTGTTGTATTTTCTTTGTGCCAGCTCCTGTGTCACTGTGCAGTGTTGACTGCTCATGTACCCTTATTTTTCAGATGCGGTAATCTACACAACCTTTTGCTTTCCTAAGTGGCTAGTCAGCCTGAATTCGAAGAATTAGCATGCTGAACCATCAGTATCAGGTATGAAATACTTGAATACATATTCCTTTCAGGAATAATGCAATATCTTGTAGATAATAGCTAAAACTCCTAGTGTTTCACATTTGTTTCTGGTTTTGTTCAGGTTTTGGTTTTTTTTTTTTTTTTTTGTTGTTTTACTTAAATAATCTATTTTCTTCATCTTCTAGGAAGTACCTAGTGAGTTTTACATCTAATTCTACCATTTAATTGGGGAATTCATGAGAAAAAGAAGCAGATTGTCAAAAACATAAGACTACAATGAAAATAAAAATAGTGCTTTTCTAACACTTGGTTGGAACAAAGAGTATCTGAAGTGTGTCATTTTCTGTATGCAGATTATTTAATTATTTTCCTCTCTTATTTCAAACTATCAAAATCAGCATTTTCATTTGTCTTCTACAGTCTGCTGTGATGGCTCTGTCTTCTGCCATTAGACTTGCTAAAACGCTCTGATACCTTCTTTTTCATTTTTTAGGGAGTGTAATGTTTATTTTCTTGCTCAATGTCATGGTAACAGAAAGACTTCCTTTATGCTATAGCTAAGTTTGTGCTTTAAATACAAGCAGGGCAGGTTGGAGAGTGCAGTATATCCCACGTGGAAAGGCAGCAGTAGCTTTCTGGGTGCCAGCACATACTCCCAGCTGTTGCTGTTGCTCTGGGGTCACAGATGCAGCTCACACTGAATCAGTTAAAAATGTAGGAGCTATGCTTGGGGACACAAGCTCAAATTTTCAGGGCCTGATTATTCTGTTAGTTTCATGTGTGCAATTCCCACTGAAGTCAGCAGAAGCACTACATGCAAACCTGACAGGCTAATTTGGAGCCCAGAATTGCAAAGGATTTAATCATACATTTGATTTCAGTGGGTGCTTGGGATGTAATTCTCACCCATCTCCATGATATTAGGATGTTCCACAGCTTTTGAAGATTTGGATGAAGCAAAAAAATGTTAGGTTACTTGTGATATTTTATTTTCAATGATTAGGGGAAGAAAAACAGATCTGAAGTAAATGAGTTCATATTGGACCAGCCCAGAGTGAAAAACATTTTACAGTGCTCTGAAAACCGAGCTAAGAGTAATACAACGTATGGCACATTATGTACAGGGAAGAAATGCAGGGCCCCGAGGGATGAAGGCAAACTAATCAAAGGAATATCTAATGGCCTAGAAGGAGAATTGGGAACAACCTGCTTCTTACAGAGCCCCCTCAGCTCAGAGGGCTGGTGTGCAGACTGCTGGGACCCCAGCCCAAGGTCTCAATGATTTTACCCAAAACAGATCAAATTCAAGACAATATTTTAATGTCTATATATTTTATTCTTTTATCAGAAATTTCTTTCTCACAGGAAACAGAGACAAGTATTGGGGCTGGACCACCGCTGCCACATCTGCACAGGCTTCTATAAAATTACTTATGCCTGTACTCCCACAGCATACCAGGGGTAATACTGCTGGTGTGGTTTGCCTGCTGATTGATCAGCATCTCAGCGCAAATAAAATTGTCAAGTAAAATGGATTTGGCACTGGATCATTAAAAGATTATCTGAGGTGACCAGTAAGGTCTAAGCAAGCTGTCACTTGTTTCAATAAGCAAATAGTGACCAAAGACATCTCTAATATGATGCTCCCAGTGTCAGCATTAACTCTCTTTCTCATCTGATTTCAGATTAATGGGACTGAGAAATCCAAGAAAGGAAGTGGAGGCTGGAATGATGCTGATTACACTGGAAGTTATGGCAGTTGGTTGAACTAATGGAGAACAGAATTACAGACATCCATAGGAATTGAAGGAGCCTTACAATAACAAGGCAGGGCAGTCTGCACACTGGAGAACATGGAGATTCGCTGTGACCTTTCTCTTGAAACCTACAGCTTTGGGAAAAGGTGAAAATACAGTCAGGCATCCCGAATTTCTTTGGCATCCCCAAATACACTAATTAGTATTTGCAGGAGATGAGAAGTGTGTTTGAGTTAGGGGCTATTAATGATCGGTTTTCAAACTGTTTGTATCATTTTCCTATGGTGACAGCAGAAGACCATGCTATTGAAATAAAGAAGGAGTTTTCAGCCTGTAACACTGAAAAAAAGTTTGTCCAATGCCAAGGGTACTTAAGGCTTACACACTTAAGTTGTGTGTAAGATGGACACAGTAATAGATGGCCCCAAGGATGAGGAGTAAATGTAAGGTACTTAAAGTTTATATTGATTTAAGTGGGTGTGAATAAGAGAATTAATTCCAGGAGCCACATCCCATCCCCTGGGTACTCGGGGATAGCGGACATGGCAGGCCATCAGGTTGAGAATTCCAGGATAGGCTCACCCTGACTCTGGAGCTTTGTCTGAGGACACCACAGTCACCTCACCTGTATGCTGTAGTTGCTTCCTTTATCAAGGACTGATAAATACTTTTAACATTAAAAAACGATGCATCTTCTATTTTCACTTTTGAACAGTTGTTACGTAGAAAAGCCCCTTACAAGGTGAAGTTCTGGCTTCAAATACTTCAATACTAGAGTAGATGCTGTAAATGTCAACTGTGTGAAAGAGAAAGATGGTTCTCTGAGAATTCAGGATGGCACAAATGCAGAAGAGGGGTTTGAAAGATGATGGTGAGAGTACTTGGCTTAGGAGAGGAGAGCCATAAGCCAGGAGTGGAAAAGGTTGGAAAGAGAGCAGTAAGGGATACCTTGGTAGGGCAAGAGGTGGTGTGGATGGGGACTGAGATCACTGAACCTGGATTCAGAAATGATCTTAAAAAGTCAGCTATGTTCCTATAGTTCATTCAGGACAGTTCTAAGCATATTTTGCAAAATTTAAAATGTTGAATGAAATCAAGAAGGTTAGCAGTGCAGGCAGTCTGCATTGTTAGGGAAAGCAGTTAAAGAAGCACAGCATAAAGAAAAGCTTGTGGATAGAAAACAAGTAGTCTGATTTTTAGGTTATCTGATTTTTAGGTTAAGCTGAAAGTAACGGTAAGATATCCAGAAAAGAGCCAGAAAGTGTCAGAGATACAGAGGTAGATAGGGAGAGGTGAGATGAGGAATCAATGAAATAAATCTGCTGTATAGTCTTGAGAAGGGTTAGGTTGCTTTAGTAACTAGTGTGGATGAAAAAGAAAATGCAGAAAAACATGGGTGCTGCTGATGTGTACTGGGAGAAGAAAGCTTGAGGTTACCAGAGAAAAAAACAGGGGCCTGTTAGAATAAGAGATTTTCTTTGTATAGAAGGAAGGATTTATGTTATAAAGACTGATTAAGGGAAACAAACCTGGTGAGGAGACTGCTTAATATGGCCAAGATGTGCTCTTTTGAGGTAGAGTTTGTAGAAGCTTTCATAGTGAGGGGAGGGACAATGTTTATGGGATTTTGGCAGTTAAGTATTAAAAGCAGGTTCTAGTGTGTCTATGTATATGTGTATGTATATCTATATAAGGATATATATATTTCTGCTGAGGCTGTCCCTGAGCCCCAGGGTGGTTCCATGTGAGCCCCACTGTTCTAAAGTAGCAAGGAGGCAAGGGGGTTGTCCTCTGCATGTGTTTTGCACGAGAGTTATTCTGGCTCATCCAGTGATTTTAGGTTCCTGTAGAAGGCTTATTCCTACAGGGAGTAATATATGCAGCAGATGTTTGCAGTGACACAAAACAGTCTTTCAAAAGAGGCTGCATTCTTTCAACCCAGATATGTTCCTGTGTGAGAATGGCAACGCAGACTGACTGAGGATGTGCAAAGGCTTGTAGTGTGACTTCCTAGTGCACAGATATATTCTTGTTCTGTGAGGGACAGCTAGATCTTATTATTGTGTCCAGTTGTGTCTCTTATGTGCTGGTCCTGGTCTTTGCAGAAGTTTGGATTCTGGTTTGTGGGTGTCTTGTGTTTTGTCATTGGTCTTTCACTGCATCTCTGAGGTGATTCTGGACAGGTAATTCTTCTCACCTCTGAACAGGTCTCCATAAGCACTCAGTGTGCTCCTACATGACTCCTACTTCCATATGATAGGGAAAAGATGAGTTTTCTCACTTCATGTGACAACAATGATAGGAACACTTGGTCTAGTCATAAGATAGCATAGAAATTCTCCACAATTGTAAATAATTGTTTGTTCTTGTTTAACAAGGGAATAAAAACAAGCCTCAATAGCCAGTACACAGTACCATGTTATTCATGCAGCACACATGAGTGTGTTTGCTTCAGAGTAGAAATTGGATAGAGGTAGACAAATAAATACAAACTAAAGGCACTCTTTTTGAATTTGTTTTTCAGATGTTTTCATGTCACTGGTAGTTTTTATTTGATGCTGTTATTAACTACACACTGTAGAGAGGAACCAGCATTTGGAAACTGCAGTTTGCTCCTCAAGAAAAAGAGTGAAGAAAGAAGTTTCAGAGGGAGACTGCAAGTAAAGAGGGTCACTGCACTTAGCTGTGACTGATTGAGCAGATCGTTACAGATAGGTATGTTTGGATGAAGATTTGCACCTGTATTTCAGAATAATTTCTTATTTCACCCAGCCTGGAGTAACTGCTGGTTCCTGGTGAAAGGGGCTGCACTGCTTGTTTCTGCTACCACTCTGCTTGTTTGCCTTGCCTGGCCCTTTGCATAAACTCTGGTGATGGTGTGGCTGCAGGGAGGAGAAATATTGGTTCAGCAAAATGGTCTGGTGGAAAGCTGTCCTCCTCAGAATTAAACAGAAATAGAGTCTTCTGTCATGCAGGGGAACTGAACTGAGTCATATAATGATTGCATGGTGTCCACATCCCATATGAGGGAGGGGCTGGAAATCGACTGGTGCTTGTGGGAGTAAAATGTGGGAGTAGAACCATCCCTTTGGTGGTAGCCTCCACTTACACTGGATTGATTATTGTAGGAAGTATTTTGGCACTCTTGAGGCAACTGAATGTATGAGACAGGTCAGTATGAACTCATCCCACGTTTAGTGGTGCACACACAGCTCTTGGTGTCTGCTTTAGGGACTTTGTGGAAATGAGCTTCATAGAAATAAGTTTGAGGTGGAATTAGCTTTTGGTTTGTGTGTTAACTGTGTATAAAAAGAAAAACAAGCAATTTGATAAATTATTTACAAAACCAGCAATCCAATGGCAATTAATTTGCTTTTATTTTTTTTTAATGCACTACACCTGTTGCTAAACAGCTGTTACAAAACTCTTCTGGTTTCTATCAGGTGAAACCTTCACCAGTGTAGGACTGGGTGACAAAGTGGAACAGTGTTCCTTCACTCAGCTTGTATGCATGCCAGAATCCAGACCTTCAGCTGCTTTTCCCTGCTGCCTTCATAAGATCCATTGCATCACACACAGTGTTATAGCATGGGCTTTAGCAGCACAGAACTGTAGCTGTCACCAGCATCATGTTTTTAAATTCTCTAATGTATTCTCATATGTTTGTCATTTAAGTTATTTATTTTTAAGTTACAACCGAATCAATATTTTACATTATTTGGGGCATAAGCGTCATGATTCAGGAGAGGCCTGATACAGGGACCTTGCTCACACCACGGATTTCTCTCTGATAATGGAGAGGTTGTGATGCTCCCTGCAACAACAAGGGTGGTGGAATTGCTCCACTTTGAGGCTTTTGAGTTCTATCAAAAGCACTTCTTTGTAGTTGCTGCTTAAATGTTGTAAACACTTGTTGCTCAAAAGTGGCCCTTCCTCTGTCTTGAGTCTTTGGATTTCTTTTCCCCTTCTTGTAGGGATACGCTAACAATGCTTTTGTTATGTATGAGGAGGTAACATTTCTCAATAAAACCAGCTGTGTGTAGTCCTCAGATTCCTAATCCTGTCTTCTTCAAATGCTCAAGACTCATCTAAATGGGCTTCACATTACAGCTGTTCCCTTAACCTTTTTTTTTTTTTTTGAAAGTGGTCCTGTGTACTTACATACTTTAGCATGGTTCTGTTTAATTTCTGTGATTTATTTTGGTTAGTGAGAAATGCTTGCATTTCATCTGCTTTGCTGATGCAGAAGTATGTCCTTTTCCCTCTTTAATTGTAGGACTTCCTGACCCTATACTGAACAACGTTTCTTTCTGTCCAAAGCTGGGATCTCCACAGTAAGAGCTGAACACAGACAGATTTGGGGTTGGATTTTTTTGTCTGTTTGTTTTGTGATGGGTTTATTTCTTTGTGGGTTTAGGGGAGGGAAGTTGGTTTGTTTTTATTTTTTGCCCAATGTTGATTAAACAACTGGTTTCTTTGGTGCTGAAAAGCGTAGTGAAGTATGATGAAGTGCAGTCTGTCTGTTATTCTAATGTAAATTTTAGTGCTGTTTAAATTCTGAGTATCTGTATGACTTCTGCTGACATGCTGTACTGTCTGTGAGGAAAGTCAAGAGTGTTTGAAATCCAGAACACAGGTTGAAAATGTGATGCTTCCCCATTAAAAATAAATTTATATGTGGAGAGTGAACAAAATATAGCTTTCATTTTCTTTATGATAGCCTTGACTCCTTTTAAAAATAACTTTTTAATTAATTTCCGTTGGAACTTGTGGCAGGACTATTGCATGGACATTCTTAATAGTACTTTGCTTCTTGTACAGTATTATAACTATACTTTTTTTCTGACTCTGTATTGCCTGTTTGCCCTTCAGGCTACACAGATTATAAAATGAGATTTCTCTGCGTCTGGCCACTGATCTACAGTCTCTTTTCTGTCTTCTAATCTGCTGTTCTTTAGTACTTTGATACCTTATGTTCTTGGGTGGCCTTTCTTATCCCTCTCTTTTGGATTTAGTGTTTTCTCTAGTTTTTCCGAGGCTGCTTTCTCAATGTTCATTGTCTGTTTGGCATCAGCATGATCTGTAGCTTCGCTCTTTCTTCCTTTCATCCTTCACAAGATCTCTGCTGCATATGGTGGCCACCTTTCTTTTAAATTGCTTTAGCAAAAGCTCTTTCAAAAACTTAAGCAATCTCCAATCTACCTTCTTGCCCATTCTTATCTTCACTGTTCCCTCCCCACTATGCTCCTAGTTTGAGATCTGTCAACTCTGCATGACTAAATCAGTGTAAATAGGCTTGGCAAACAGTTTTGGGTTCTTATATGTTGGCTCTCCCTGGGTCCTCAGATTTTTTTCCCCTCCCTCTCTCTGCTAGAAAACCTGCTCTTTTCTCTCTCTCGGCACCATCTCTTGAGCACTGTCTCTTTCTCTCCTTTTTCTGTCTTTGTCTGTTGTCTCCAGGGCCTCCACTGTCACTTCATACAGTTCTTCCATCATATCTGGCATTTCTGACCTGATCTTCCTCTCTTGCTTGCCTGAATTTTCTCATTAGTTACCGGCATCCCCTGATTCTGTCAGCCTTTTTTTTTTTAAAGTTATTTCCTACAGCTTTTCCAATTTTTTTTTCCCTGTGACTTCAAAAAATGTCCTCTAACAACTAAAGCAAACTGGTAGGGGTTTTGTATTATCTTGCTTGCTTTCTTCCTTTTTTGTTTTGCATATTGACTTCCTGAAGCCTCTCTGAAAACCCTTCAGACCATCCCATCTGTAGTGCCTAACGCTGGTGCCATCTGGATTTCTACAACTACTGAGGAAGGCTGAGGTAGCATGTTAGCCTGCCTTTGTGATTTGAGAGTTAACGTGTTAAAACTATCTACTGGCCATCAAGATGCAATTTTTAGGTCTTTTAGCATGGTTTGTACTAAGTATTCTTCACTAACTGTTTCTGTTGTCAGCGTGGTGCCCTGAGCTTCCAGTTGCACAGCTTTAGCAATCTTCACTTACTGACATTCTCTTTCCTAGGGCCAAGTTTCCCAGGAGATTTTTCTCATGTGACACAATCTTCTGTAAACTAGAGCGCTGAAATCTCTCAGCAAAATTAGTTAATCAGGCTTTAGTACTGGGTGACCTCACTGTGAAACAGCCTCTAAAATACATTTTATGTGTCCAGATTGTCTAGGTAATTCCATTAGTATCATTCTCATGGTAGCTGAGCAGGTAGATTGTCTTATTATCACAGTGCCTGAATTAAATTCAGGCTAATTCAGTAGATGGTAAACTCTGCTGCTGATATGGGTTCCATGTAATTCTTCACTTCCATAAACTTCTCTCTGTTTTTAAGATGAACTTTTAAAGAGAAATCTTTCTCCTTGTTAACATTTTTGTTTTTTAAGTAATACACAAAAAAGAAGTATAAATGTAGGTCGTGTATTTGGTGTACTGTCATAAAAGCAGGAGCGCTGTTTCTTTTTATTTGTTAAAAAAAGGTCTTTGAATTAATGTTTCACTCTTTTCATAATGCCACCTGTATTGGGACAGTTAAGATTAAGACAGACAAGGATGGGCGTAGTATAAACTCCTGTATAGTGGGACTGAGCAGTTAATCATTTTCCATAACAGAAAAGCAGCCAATATTTGCATTGTTTTATCAAGTTTTCTTTCCAAATGCACAGAACTTGTGGAGCTACATGCAGCAACTTCCTTGGATTGTGAGATTGCTGTTAAATGCAGATC
The DNA here is from genome assembly GCA_013397935.1 of Dasyornis broadbenti. NCBI lineage: Eukaryota > Metazoa > Chordata > Aves > Passeriformes > Dasyornithidae > Dasyornis > Dasyornis broadbenti. The sequence continues at coordinate 269,545 of VZRN01000874.1, forward strand.
AAATCACAGGGAATGGGCAGCGAGTCCTTGAAGGCACAGATTTGCATTAAGAGTAGCGAAAACTTGTGCTGCCCCAAGATGAGTTCCAGGAAGGATTGCACCAAGAAGGTGTGCTGTTGCATTTTGTGCTTCTAGTAGACATCCAGTTTTCCAGGATGGTGTAAGAAGTTGCAGGGAAGCTGTTCCATTTTAGTTCTAGAGTCCCAGGGATCAAAATGAGCTAACAGCTGTAGCTGCCATCTCATCTGCTAGACTAGAACAGACACTATCCTCACAGTTATGATCAAAAAGTGTTATCACCTAACTTTATGTAGCATTTTCAATTCCTTGTAGCTGTTCAGAGCAGTCATTCTAGTTGGGATTGTTCACATGACAAAGAATTTTACAGTGAAACAGTCAATTCTGAAATCTCTCATAGCATTTAATTTCCTATACCATTATTATTTCCCTTCACTATAGTTTAATTAGTTCACAAACTCTGAATGGTGTGAGACTGCTATTATGTTTGGTTGGGGTTTTTCATGTTTCATTTTGCACGTATTCTGTTTTCTGCCTTCTGCTTAAAAGTATGCGGTAATTTCTGTGGGAATGTGTTTCCTGATACTTCTTTGTAATGCAGCATCCTTGCTGATGTAGCAGTTCAGGTAGAACAAGTGTCTCCCATCATCACAGTGCATATGTGATGAATGTTGCTTGGCTAGTATAAGAAGTGAGTTACTTCTGTGAGCCACCATCTGATGGCTCAGTCAGATCCCCTCCATTTGTTGTAGTGCACTGCAAAGACCTCAAAATGGTGCTGTCGTTGCAGGTGACAGGAGGGAAGGTTCTTGCTCATGCTGAGCGAGGCAAAATCTTTGAATCCCTCTGGTCAGACTGGCTGTGCCTTATGCTCCTTCTCCCAAGACATTGGAGGGCTCCCAGGGGATGTCCCTGCTCAGAAAGGTTGGTGGCAGTGCATCTTCTGCTGCTTTATAGGCCATGCAAATTCTCATGTGAAATCGGGCCCACTGTGTTCCGTAGTTAATTCTTCAAGGGAAGATTTCTTGACCCTGTTGTGAAGAGAAGGTTTTCACATGCTGCTCTGGCAAGTGAGTATGAGGAGAAAATAAAACAATCTCCTTGGTGTTCTTTTGTAAGGGGAGAGTATATTCAACTAATAACTTGTGCACTAATTGCATATGTTAATTTCTCAGAAGTTGCTGTCTAGCAGCACTTTCTTCTCTCATTGCTTTCACAAGTAGAAGAGTTTTTAAATATTAAAATAATTCTTTTAATTTTGCAAAAGAAATAGAAAGAGGAAATAAATGGTTTAACTGTCTATTGTCACATGCAAAATCCTTGATTTGTTAAAAGAACCCTGTAGAGAGGAAGCATTTTATTTTAATGTCCCTGAGTTCTGTTAAGCAGCAAAGGACCACTACTTTTGTGGTGCAGAAGTCCACAGATCTGGCTCTGCGGTGAGTATCTCCTGTGGAGATCTTGCTCAAGGTTGGATAAGTTCATACACTGAATCGGTTGGACCCAATTATTACCTCTTTTCCCCCACCATCCCAATGTGTGTGTGTCTGTGTGTGCATGCGCTCACCACAGCAGCCGCAGTCACCAGCCGTACACACGCTCCTGGCCGAGACAAGTGCTGAAGCTTTTTAATTTAGAGAGCTCTGTTGCTTGTGGGGACTATGGTTTACATTTAAAATATCATCACCTTTCGATCTAATGTAGAACACGCAGCTGCTACTGTGTTTTCAAACAAGATATCTTCAGCAGTAACTTTTGCTTTAGCAAGTATTCAAACATTCATGAAGCACCCAAACAAATAAACCCCTTCTTCCCCAGGCTAAAGACATGGGATATGGGCATAGCCATAGCCTCGTTCCTCTTCCATTTCACACAGTCATTCAACAGTACAGGCTCGAGGATTTCTATAAATTGATTTCTGGCCCATACCAGATACCCTTTTGGAGGGGTCCTGCAATGAAGAGGCATATGAGCTCTGTGAAGTACCCTTCTAGCAGCCAGCACTCTCCTGCTCTTCCCCTTGTTTGTAAATCTGACAGCAGGACCTCGTCCTGCATGTACAATGTTGGCTGATCTGGAATTTTATAATTCTTATTGGAGCTCAGCTGTCTTTTTAGAGGTCTGAGCATGTTCTAGATGGTGTTTGGTTTTTTTATTTTGTTTTGTTTGGGAGGGGTGTGTGTGTGTGTAGTTGCGTCAAGAAAATAATTTAGAAACTACTATGCAACTTGGCGGCAAGCAACACTTCTTTTTGTCTTTAACAGCTCTCAGAAAAGCTGCATGTAGTTCAGCAATGCTACTGTTACCACAATCTGTGTGGTTTGGGGCATAGAATGGTGCCCTCAAACAGTGCTTGTGCTATTAAGTTTATGATTCAGAAGATCACAGATGAGAGTGATTATGGTAACGGACTATGATTTGGGGCATTTGGCTTCTTTCTGCTGCATTCTTTCAACAAGATCTTAAATGAGAGAGTTAACCTATCTTTCTCAAGCTATTAACAAGCATTTGCAGTAGTTTTGTGTATGAATAAGCCTTAGGTATGAACAGCTTTAAGGCAGTCTTCTGTGCTTCTGTCTACATAACCCTGACTTTTTGGTGCATTGCCTTGCGTTAGCTTTAGGATTTTTTTATTTGCTGGCTAATGGGAAATGTCTCAGTCGTCCTTTGAGAATGTCAGAGAAGATGTTTTAAGAGATTATTGGAATTAAAGTAATTTAGCAGGCACCTTAATTGCAAAATACTTAAATTTGACATTGCACTTCCTTAAGCATTATAACCATTCTGTGGTCTAGTGTAGGTGTAGGTTCCTCATTAAATGACTTCTGACCAATATGGAGGTGGAAGTGATGTGTAGGTCATTGCTGAAATGTGTGTTACAGCCCATTAGAGGTGTGCAGTGCCAGCTGATCTTGAGCTCTTCATTGTGCTGATAATTCCAACATTTACTGAAGAATTTTGTGGGCTGGCTGCTTTGGATGTTCTTGATTATTAATCTGCCAAAGGCTCTATAAAAAAATACAGAAATGCACTGTTGAATTCAAATTCCTGCGCTGTGTTTGTGGTGCTGTGTTTAAGGCAAGGCAGTAGAACTGGAAACTTCTTATGGGTCCCCATTCATCCTTAGCAGCAGCAGTGAATGGCTGCTGGTGAAAATTACAGCAGAGTTCAGGTTCCTGTCTGGTATGGCAAGTGCAGAGACCTCTGCCCAGTACACTGGAAGTTCAGTTTTGCTCTTTATCACATCCCAAGTAACTGGATTTATAACTCAGATCTGTGTTTCGCATTTAAGATTATCTATTTACATTCTGCAGCTCACTGACTGAAGTGATAGGCAATACAACATTACCACCTAAACTGAAGTGTGACGTTTCTAACGGGAAGATCAAGGGAGAGGAGCATTTGACGTTAAACACAAGCTGTTTTTATTGTATGCAACTAGTTTTTATTGTGTGGTTTTCTTGGTTTCTTTAACTTTTGTCAGTGTTTTTTCAATAGAAATTGCAAAGTTGAGTTAATTCAGTCCTACAGTGTCTCTGAAGTTGGTTAGACAGAGAGTAGATACAAATATGTCCAGTTTATTTTTTTATGCACCCTGTAATAGAGGCTATACAGTATTATTTTCAGTCTTATCTTTTTCAGCTTTCACAAAATGACTAGAAATTGTATTAATTTTAAAGGACATTTTATGGGAGATGAACTTTTCAAGTCAGAGGAAGATAGCTTTTGCTGTAAATGCTTTGATAATCCTTAATAATGGAGTAAGATATAAAACACTTCTATTAAATGAACAAACCTTCCTTAAAGTTACAAAACATTTCTTCAGAAGAACATTTACTAACTCCTACATAAACTTTAAAATTCTTATTCTTTATATTAGGTGTCTGCTTTGAGCTTTACTTAGTTTTTGATCTTTTACCTTTCTTCGTCCTCTTTGCTTAAGCTTTTACACTGTGTTTTTTATCTGTACTTCTGGTATTCTATGATCTCTGATTGTTTTATGTTTTCAGGACTCTAGAAGTTTTAGAATATTTCTTTAAGATAAGCTTTATCCTCACTGCTGTCTGTCCATTAGCTTTTTTTCTTAGTTTTAAAGAATTACGTGTTTCGAGGTAGAACTTTTTTTGCAGCATTTTCTTCCTGCTAATTAGTAAGAAGAAATTTGTGAAATATTTCTGTCCTCAACATATCAGATCATGGCATGTGACAAATGGGTAAGGAACAAAGTCTGGATTTAAAAAAACCCAAACAAAACTAACCCAAATAATATCATCCCCGAAAAATACAGCCTTCTAATAAGAAAACTGATTTTCTGAGAAGAACCTTGAATAATTTTTTTTTGTTATTTTTCAGTTACTTTTCAGGAAAAAAACCCTAAGGTAACATTTATTTTGACTCTATCATCTTGAACTAAGTAGGGGGTGGGCAAATGAATTTTGGAAGGGACAGATGTAGTACCAGATTTGAGATGGCATGGTTTTGATTCCTAAGATGTTACTTTTCCTTGTGGTGTTTGAACCTCCTTTTGGCTCTAACTGAGGGCACTGCCTGTTGGAACTCTGACACCTCTTTGCACAGGGAGGCTCTTGTGTGGCAGGAGTGGCCAGAGAGGCTGCCGGGCTAAGGTGGCTTCAGTCACTTCATGCATTAACAGAATGGAGTAATGCGGCTGTGTGAGCCCGTGTGCAGCGTGTCCTTCATCCATGACAGAAGCAGCTGAGTTTCAGCTGTAAAGTAAATGACCTCGGTATTTGGTGCCTAATTGGCGTGTGTTCTATAGAGCTGGCGTGCTTAAGTGGTGGTTAAAAAGCTGTGGGATTTACCTAGTAGTAAGAATACCTAGAAATGCAGAAGTAATTATTTATATTTTTCCTTAACTAGTGAAGCAGCAGGCTGATTGTCTCTATTACAGGTTTTTATTTAATACTAACCAAAATGGATAGTTTGACATATTTCCTGTTAAATTCATGTTGCTTTTCCTTTTTCCTTCTTTTTAGTACAGATTAAGTTAATGAGTTCCAGATAGAGAAATTACAGGGCTTGAAGAGGGCTTTTTGGTTTGTCTTACACGCTTATTTATTTTTAAAATGAACCTAGTCCAACACCCAGTTGAGTCTACTTGGGTCTAGGAGACACTGAGCTTCAGTCAACTTCAACCTTAGAAGAGGACATTGAGCCCAACAGAAATTGTTCTATGTACAAAGAGAAATTCTGTCCCAGCACAGATTCTATGGTGGTATAGAAGAGTGCCCATTAAATACTTTCTGAATCTACAATGTCATTCAAAGGATTCAGAAGACACTGACACAGAGCAGTCCACTTTGACAAGACATCTAAATCCTGAAAATGGATGCTCACTGGAGCCTCCTGCAAAAATAAATTAGAAATAGAGATAGCACAGTTCTATCTGAATGCTATTTAGAAGCCTTTTAGGAGTTGTCCAGAACTAGGTGAAAGTGCTATTTATTTTTCTCTTGTTTCAGATGTATCAAATATTTAATCCTAAAGCCTTGCTGAGCTATATCATTATTTTAACTAGTCTATGAAATACAAGTGAAAATCTTAGCTAACTGTCTCCAGCCCTTCCAGCTCACCCACACTGACCAGTCTGGCATTGCTCCAAGAGCAGCTACAATTCATAAACTTTAAGAAGCATTAAACACATTGATCACGTTAACCAAGAGAATAAAAGTTGCTACCTTCTACCATTAGGTTCAGAAAAGGCAATCAATAGGGTTCTTTGGGACTATCATTTTGTAGTAGTGGAAAAATTTAATTTCAGGCATCATTTTATAACCTCTGCACAACTGTTCCACAATTTTCCATATGCTTTATTTGAATGGCACCCATCAGAAGCTGCCCAAGGCAAGGATGTCTGTCCTTTGCCTTTGACTTTTTCCTTGCCTTACTCTGCTCAATACATTTGCAGTAGCTATTACTCGGGCTACACCCAGCCCTAGCATGAAGCACAGTTCCTGCCACAGCTGCAGCCTTCACGAGTCAGGAAAACACAGCTGAAACTACTTGAATAAAAACCCCCTTGCCCTCAGGGAGCCCTGATTTCGTTAAGGGAAATTCCCCATCTGTGTCAGATGTGAGGATTTGTGAGGTTGTTCCCTGACTCAGTCTCACTGGTTGGGATCATAAAAATCACTCCAACAGATGAATGAGGGCCTGAGCCTGTTGGTTACTCTTGTTAAGCCTTGTTCCATTAAGTAAGTAATCTTTATAAGGAAGAGTGACCACAGCTAATGGCAACAACATTTTTACTGGTTTCAGTACACACTAAGGTAAGAATATATATATAAACGAGTTACAACTTCAGCCCACGGGTGCTGCCTGTTCCAGGGGTTAGTGGGCAGCAGTAGTTGCTTTGGGGGAGATATAAGGGTGGTATGTGTGGCCTTTTTTCTTGCCTTCCCACAGTTTGCATTTCACAGATTGTGGTATATTATGACAAGTTAATATTTTAAAGCCTACTGAATTTTAACTGGTTTTGTCGTACACATTACCAAAGAAAAGAGGACACCAGAAGGTGCCATTTCCAGTGCTGCAATTTTACAGGTCAGTGACTCTGAAGAGATTGAAGTGTCTCGATATACAATTCTTGCTCAATTTAACCAGGTTAACAGTTCTATATTTGCAGTCTCTTTTAGATAACTTCATGATCCTCTGTAATGGTATCTCTCTTTTCTAACATATTCAGCACACTGGTAAATGTTGATGATTGTCCTTGAAGAGCTGTCATAACTACCCAGAGCATTCTACTGCGCACGTAGGGATTGCAAATCAGCTTGAGGTTAAGATACAGTTTTCATTTCTTTTATATCCTCTAGGTTTAGTGAAGGTGCTTTTGGAGAAATTGATTTAGAAACTGAGTTGGTCGCTGTCTGGCTGTCTCAGTGTTACTTTAAGTGGGAATCATCTCTCTCTCTCTTTTTTTCTGTATGCATTGCTGTTCAACACCTTAAGCCCTGAGCAACACTTTTGCCCTGTGTGCTACCATGATGCAAAGAAAACACAGTTGTAAATTCACAGGGCAGCTGTGATTCTGTTATACCTCTGAGGATAGGTTTTAAAAGGCTAAATATCTGCCTGTGAATTAAGAGTACAGGACATGGGCTGTTTTTCAGATCCAACTGGGATGCTTTGTGAGTTTATTGTCTGTAGCAACAAAAACTATGGAAAGTCGTAGGTGAAGCCAGAATGAACAAGAACCTGTTGGAAACAATCTAGAGAATCAATATCACTGGTGACAGTTTTGTCAACTGTAGAGTGCCTATATCTGTATCCTGCTTTACAAAATAATCAATCTATTGATTGCCGCTTTAGACTTGCTCTGTATTCAAGGCACCATACTTGTGCCTGAGATATAATTAGTGTCTGGGATTTGATGAATATAGGGGGAAATATATTGATTAGGATTTTCCCTTTCTTGTACAAGAAGGGTAAAGGAAGGAATTTTTATTTATTTTTTTTTCAATCTGTTGAACACTTGCCCTGAAACATATTTAGCTGCTTGTTAGATAAAAGATGTTGTACTCTTTGATTCCAGCACAATGGTTCCTGACTGTCTCCAGATTACCAAATAAAAGCATGTTTATTAAAACAGATATAAATAGGAAAATCTAGCTCTAAATACAAATGAGTGTTTATATTTTTAGGATTGCCTTCTTTTAATTCATCATTAGATGTATACACTTTGAAATGCTGACACTGTTCAGAATTACCTTATAAGGGACTGTGTTACTTGAGTGACTCAGAACATAGAGAAAACATGCAGATTTTCCCTGCTTCCAGGAGAATGGGGGGAAGGAATCAAAAATGGCATGGAAATTGATTTAATGGAAGTCTTTTCTTTTTTTTTTAATTTTTCCTTTATCCCACATAACCAAGTTTGGGGGGGGGGGGGGTTTTGGGTTTTTGTTTGTTTGTTTGTTTTTAATGCAATGTGGTTTATTTTTTTCATAATTTCTATATTAAGTAAAGAATTCCTGTATGACTTGTCACAGATGATCCTTTTGCTTTTGTATTAGAATTTGAGGTAGTCTGGAGCAGAGTGCAAAAGCTGGAAAATTAAAGAATTGGTGCCAGCATGAATACAATAAAAATGAAGACTGAATATACCAAAGGGAATAAGAGATTCAAAAATCTGAATTTTGTGGATTTCTTTGACTTGTATCTGTGCATAAAATATCTAAGCATGTCTTTGGGTAATATTTGAGACAGAGGTATTTCATAAAGTCTTTAATTTGAAAGTGTACCTCCTGTAAATCAAGCAGGAAAACCTTAAAGAATAAGAAGAATAACCTTAACATACTTTATAAGTTTTCAGTCATGAATCAAATAGACAGCAGAACTTAAAACCTGTCAGGCCTTCTTTATAGACATCCTAGAGCATTGAAAATGTCTCTGTGGACATTTTCCAGAATTCATTCAATACTCTTGTATAAACTTCCATGTTTCTCAGGTAATCTTATAACTAACTCTAAATGAGAAAGATTCAGACCTCATATTTTTGTACAGTCTATATGGACTGTATATTAGTTTGAATAGTGAAGAACTCAAAGTAAAAGTTTCAAATGGAAAGAAAGCGATATGAAACTGGTTGACAAGTTTTTGTAAGAACCATGGCAGTTTAATTTATGGGTCACAGTCAAGTTCTTTACCCATACTTTTTTCTTCCCTCTCATGTTTCTGTCAGTTTCTCAATTGTTTGTTTTTGTCCTATATCTTTCATGCCTTTTCTTTATAACTTTTGACTCACCTCTTCTTGCTGAAGGCAGAGTTAACTCATACTCTAAATTGTTCTAAATGGATTTATGAAGAATTTAGGATTTTTGAGATATTGAGAATATTTCCTCTGACTTCTCCAGAGCTACTATTAGATCTGTGGTGCTTCTTCGAGTACCACAAGCTTAAGTAAAGGAAGCTCTTCAACAATGGCTTTTTAATGAAAGAAGTTGGTAAGTACAGTATATGTATGCCCTTTAATTTTTTTATTACCTGGTTATAAATCTAGAGTGAATGGTGAATGAAGTACTTCAGAAGTTTGTATGGCTCAATAAATTAAAATCAAAATTTCTTCCAAGGCATGGTGAATGCAGTGATGGACATCAGTTTTGTGTTTGAAAAGAGTTTACATATGTTAGTAAATTTAAATAATGAGTTAAATGGTTTTTAAATGATAGAGTGTGAGGGCATATACTTTACATAATTACTTTAAATGCTTTTTTATGGCTTCAGGTTTTATGTTGGTAACCACATTTCTACCTGACAGTCTGCATGCTGTAATCATGCCATCTCTTTGATGGCTTTCACCTTGTTGAAGGGGGTATTCATCTGATCTGTCTTTAATTGGCAAAGATAACTTCAGTAAAAAACAGCGGCCTAGTAATTCTGAAGTAGTTTGAATGATGTGCTAACGTTCTGTAAGCAATGGATGTTTTCTTGAAAAAACTTATTGACTTTCAGGGGCTTTTGCAAAGTAGGAGTTTTAATAAAATGCAAAGCAATAACTGGGCTTGTTTTCACAATGTATCATTTTTAGACTTAATGATGGTTCCTTAAGGAAGGCAGACAGCATGGTCATTCCCTGAAATGAAAATACAGTAATTAATTAAAGGGTACTAGATGGGCACAAGTATCTTTTTCCTTTGTACTCATTAAAATCCTTACATAATAAGTAAATATATGAATGTTGCTTGTGTTGTATGGATGAAAATGATCCAATTCAGTCTTTGAAAATGTTGTAGGGCCTCGGAAAATTCTGCAGCTAACCTGGATCACCATTTCTGCAGATTGTCTTATTCCAGGAACACTAGACCCCTTGGCTTTAGCTCTGTGAAGCTGGTTTTGTTTTCCCGTGGTCACTGAGCAAGCCCCATGGCCAGGCACACAGTTTGCTCTTCCCCTCTCCTGGCTGCTGGATATGGTAATTGGGCTCCAGGGAGCTGTGCTGGGAGAGGCACAGAGCATCCTCCTGGCCTTGCTGTGGTTTTGCCTTAGCAGTGGGCAGGCAGTGCTGCTTTTCATAGCTGAGTGACAGTCCTGTTAGCAGGTCTAAAGGAGCTACAAAAGCTCTTCCAGCTATTAGCTCTGAAAAGCAGTTCAGATAATGGGCATTATAAACCATTTCCAGCTTTGCTTTTTTTCCTCCCTAATCCAAGAGAGAGGTGAAAGGCAGTACATTTTAAGAATCAGAGAAACCTTTTATTTGTTAGGATAGCTCCCACATGAAGTTTGAAGTAGCACGATGGGCTCACGCAGGTGACCTCTGGCAAACAGAGCTGGTTGGTGTCTCGCCCTTCTGTTGGTGGCTTGTGCCTCTGGAGCAGGGTGCCAGATCAGCATGTGTGCCCGTGCCTCTGGCACCTCACTCAGCAGCTTGGTGCATTACCGGATCAGCACGGTCACTGAGTCGTGACTGAGCCAGTGTGACATACGGCAGCAGCACCTTTCACTCTCCTGGAAGATCTTTGAGTTTTCCAGAAATGTGTGTATTTCTCTGTTCTGGAAGATACGTGCCTTTAACATCTATCTCAGCTATTGCAAAAGGTTTCTTCTTTTAGGTACATAGATACATTACTTATATACTGTGATTGTGAGTGTGAATTATTATCTCTGTACAATTAAATGTGATGTGTTTTGTGCTGTAAAGAGCACGATTTCACTTTTATATTGGCTCTCTGTCCCATGCTTGCTGGGCTGATGTGTATGTTTACAATTATGTTCAGAAGCCTGTCACTAGCAGCATATTTAAGAAGATGGTAGGGAAAATCAACTGACTGTCCTCTAATCAACCCTGGTCAGTAATTTAAATATTTTCCATTAAGGTGAGCTGATTCTGGGCAAATTTGCTCTACTTTTCTTCCTTCCAAGTAGCCCTGCTGTTAGGTTTGGAAAGTCCTATACTGTAAAGTTGGCACCCTGGAAAAATAAAGACAAAAACCACAAGAAGAAGTTCAAAAGAAATACAGACTAAGAATGAAGTTTTCAAGCTACGTTCCAAGGCAAGGACTTTTCATCTTTCTACCTTTGAATTGTGAATCAAGGCAGTAAAAGTTACTACTAGGTTAAAGTTTAAATGGCATAGAAAAGGTAGAAAAAAGATTAAACATATTCTGTCTGGACAGTGGAACAAAGACTTTGAATCCTTATCTATGCACCTGTCTATTGAGTATCTAAGTTCCAGGAGTCCCACAGAGGACATGCAATGAGCACTCTTATTGTTCGTATTAAGAACTGAAGTAATTGAAAGGAAAAGTAAGGTAAGGAGAATCAGAAATCAGATGTGACTGCCTGTATGGTTAAAAAATAATTTAAAGGGAAAGTGACTATCAAGCAGTTCATATTATGGAAATCTGACCATTGAAGATAGAATAAAAAAAAATCTATTATTCTTTGAAAGAGTTTTTCCTCTCTAAGTGAGACTTAAATATCATTTGAAAACCAGTAATTTTCACAAAGTGCCTTACTGGCCACTTGTAAAGGAGCAATTCAAATGCATGTTTTTTTGATTCTTTGAATTTGTCTGATGGCTGGGTCTGAGCCATGGAGATTTTTTATTTTGTTTTTATTTTTTTCCTATAGAGACATCTGTTTTGTGGCTTTTTTAAAGTTTGAAAATTATGCAAGTATAAATAAGCATATTAAAATGACAAATCCTATTTACTTTGGCTCCTTGTTGAATATAGCCATCTAATTCAAAATTGATGTGACACCTCTATTTTGCTAAGAGGGTAGTAATCCTAATAACAAATTTAATGTTTTATATTCCAAGTTATTGTGTTATCTGCCCAAATCTGAGTTTGGGGGTTTTTTGAGCTCTCCTTTCAGTTCAATAAATTGGTAACTGCAGTGTGTTATATGGAAGGTGGTTTACCAGCTTATACATGTTAATGAATTATATAAAAATTTCTTCATTAGATAGAATGAAATCAGATTTATTTTAAATTGTATTTCATGCAGGATTTATAAATTATCAATTAGTACTATAGCTTCTGTTTCATTATGTTTGTTGGCTGTGGTGGAGGAAAAGGATATTAAATAGTTGCTCTCTGGTAAAAAAGAGAAGAACTTACCAGAGAGAGTGGAAGATGGTTTTAAAAATAGATTTTAATGTTTAGCTTTTGTTTAATAATGACATTCTGTGCTCTGCAGAATTTTAGCAACTTTCAAAATTGCCTATTGCCATGCTTACTATGATTTATGATATATTCAGGAATATATTGTGTCTAGGATTGATATGAAGTATTGCAGGTCGTATCATTATGAGATGATAAGATTTTATTTGTGTTAGGTATCTCCAATGCATAAGGCAAGTTTCTGTACAGCTTTCATACGTGTCACAAACGTATTTCCTTTTTAAATTGAGTCCCATTCTGAAGCTGAATTCTGGCTTTACCATCCATATTTCCAACTGAGGTTCTCAGTCTGATGGCCCAGTTACCTCAACTTCAAATAAAACCTTGTCATATGTTTAGGACTTCAAGCAGGAATGGCTACTGATGAGCTGATTGTATACAGAAATGTATGCTGCAGGTGTGCTGGATTTGCTGCACATACCAGGACCACCAGGACAAAAATGTAACTGAGTGTGTCTGGCATTTCCTGGGATGTATTATCTGGATACTGGAAATCTAGGCTGAATGTAGAATACAGGATGACTTTGCTTTCCTGTGTGAAAAAATGCAGACATGAGAATCGCAGATATTTGATGGTCTGTGTTATGCAATCGGAATTCTTCTGACAATCTATTTGCCCAGCCAAGAAATCAGCCAGGTAAATTTTAGACCTTTGTGCAAAACTGAACAGGTAAACAGAACATTCTCTTTCAAAACTACCACATAATGTCTCTGTTGGCCCTGCCTTGATGCTTATTGGATGGTGTTGTGTATGTGGGGTTTTCACATGAGGCTGTTTGCTGTAGTTTTTCTTTTTTTTTTTTGAGTATAAACCCTCACTCAGCATAGCAGATGTTAGCAGTGGAGCAAGTGTGTCAGTGGGATTACCCCATGGCAAAGTTTATCCATCCCCTGCATGCCATTGGTCACTGGGATGCAGTTCAGCATCGGTGCATTGACCGTTCCCTTGGCATTACGAATTCCTCCCCATCAGCTGCAGGCACACAGCAACTCCCCATCTCTCAAGGGGTAGGGTCATGTGTGATGAGCCTTTTTCCTTGGCATCCCAGATTTCATTCCATCTCACCTGCTAGCCCGTGTTCTGCTGAAGGGCCCTGTGCTGTTGCACAATGGTCAGCAGCCCATTTAAGATTTCACCTTTAGGGAAAACCATCATACTTGTTCATCCTTCTCAACCAGAATCCTCATTGCACTGAGAAATGTGCTCAAAAGTCACATCTTTTTACTTACAGTTAGCTCTGCTTGGTCATTGGAGCCGTTCTGGTGTTGAGCTGTTGGAGGCTGTTTTGTTTGGGGCTGTGGTGGTTTGCAGGGAGCTGAGGAAGCTCTGGGGACCCAGGGTGGGAACGCCAAGAGAACATCAAGGGGCTGTTAATGGTCTGGAAGCATTAATCATGAGAAGAGGATAAGAAGAAACTGATGCAAAGAGCTGTGGGCTATCTGACAGATGCACAGGATGAAGATTGCAGTTACATGATCCTTGTGAGGTTTTCCTCTTAAAAATTCTTCGAATTATATTGATCCACTGGAGTGATTTGATGCTAGTATGGTTCTTTGTATCATGTTACTGAAGTGATTTTTATGTCATTCTGAATATCCTAAAATGTGCCCTACATCACTGTAAATGTTTTTAAGTGGAAAAAAGCTTCAGAATTCAGAAATTGCAGTACTCTATTATGTTAAATATTCATTTGTAATCATAATATTAAAACTTTTTGGTTCTTCATCCAAGGAGCATGTATATCCTGATTACAGAGAAATAAAATAAAAAATTATTTTTCATAGGTGTTTCTACTTAAACTGTTTGCATATGATAGAAAAGTAGATTTCAATTAAAAACAAGCTTTAGAAGAAGTAAAAACGTTATTTGAATGTTTTTGATGTGAACAAATCAATTTGTTCTGTATAAGTATTCATTTCTGTTTGAAGAAGGGTTTATTTTCTGATTGAAATATCTTATATTTTTATATAAGATATTTCAATCAGTACAGGCCCATTTATATTATAAACACAACGCAGCTAACTTGATAAATATTTCAGTTAATACATACACAATGCGTATAAACTAGAGATGGAGAAGTCTGAAGAGATGTTTTACCCAGCCAGTTAAAGGTTTTTTTTCTTTTCTGAAGTATATCCTACAGGCTGTTCTCCTATAATCTTGCCAAATTGTAGAAGATGAGCAGTTATCTGGGATCTCCCTTAGGCAAGATGTCCTGTACAAGGAATTTAGATGATGCTCAAGACAAAATTGAAGAGCACTCTGCTTATGAACAGTGCTAAGAACTGTGTTAGGAGTCAGTGGGTAGCTGGAGTGCTGACTTTGGGTGATACGTGAAAGTAAACTCTTTAACATGTGTGATAACTGTAGATTTGAGGCTGCTTCATGTACAGAAGGGGTGTTACACCTCCTCACAGGCCTGGCTTGTAAGTCAGCTTGGGAAATTACATTCTTATCAAAATTCCACATGAAATTCAGTTGGGATAAAATATTAATCTCTTCTTGTCCTAAACAGCTCATGTTACTATAAAGCTGCTGTGTTTCAGCTCCAAAAGACTTGCATTGCATTAAGTTCTTAGATTATTATTTTGTGTTCTATTCTATATTTTTGAATGAAAAGCATCTGCTTGTGTCTCCTTCCTTGCCTCAATCTGTCAGAAATTATGAACTTCAGCGTATTTTCAAACTTGAAACTTCACACTGGGTTACACAGGAATGGGGATGTATTTTAAACAGAGATGGACATGTTTGCCATAATTAAGGAGATAAAAGGAGGTCATGCCCATTTGCGGAATATACTCCTGCTTTCAGAAAATGTGTTTGCCTTGTCTTTTTAGCCTGAATTTCTTTCATAAAGTAAATCGAAGCGAGTAGATTAGGTTGTTGTCCTCTAGTGACTTTGACATGTCTCCTGAGCAGAGCAGTTTTGCCCTATGTACCATAATGAACATTGTGTAATTAACCATTGGAACATCTTGCCCCAGTAGGTTCTCTGTCACTTGAAGTCTTGATTTAAACACTGTAATTTTCTTGAGAGATGTGTTCTAGTGCATCTAAGATCTAGAGAGATCAAGAAAGGTGCTACTGAGTGGAAGTCTACAAGCTGTTTAACCTGAGACTTCAGGCTAAATATTCCAGTTGGCTTTTTTCTCAGCTTTAGAAACCGCATGAAGACATGTATGGCTATATCAAGATAACATCCCATGGGCTAATCTGTTTCACTCAGATAACATGTCACTGAAATGTTTTTTTTTTTCTTAGCAGGTGTTGCAAACAAGGTACTGGGTTCTTTGCAGATTAATGATCAGAGGCTTTCATTAGGCTTTATCTCATCAGTTGTCTTCCTGGATTTCCGTTTCCAGTGGTCTCCTTGCTTCTTTCTTTAAAATCATCTCTGCCTCTTCTTTCACAAAGGTGACCTTTGCTGCAGACAAAAAAACCAAAACAACAACAGAAAAACCCAACCAAACAAAAAACCTCAACAAAACAAATCTTACTTGTTACTGTATAGCACAGCTTAGACTTGGTAAAAGATGTTCTATTATTTATTAGTCTCACCAGCTTGGTGAGATTTGCATTTTTATGACTTAGCAAGCTATTTTAGGATCAGCTTGATACACAGTTGGATTTGTCATCTTTCTAAGTCTTTTTCTTTTACACGGGCAGAGTACTCTGGGGTGACACACTCTGTGTGTCTGCATCATCCAAACAGAGCACGTTACCAGTGGTGGCCTTCTCTAAAGGTACCAGTATGGCCTGAGTTGGTGGCACAGCTGTGGTCTTGTTCCTTAAGAAGGAGGCTGCAAGCAAAACTTTCAGTTCACCAGAAGAAATTAATCAGCAAAACTGGCCCATTTATATCACATTTATAATGTCATATCTACGTGCGAAACTCACCCCATAATGCATAGTTAGAATTTACTACTCTGCAAAATAACTGATGGGAGGAGCATACCTGAATGGATTTATTTAGGTTAAATTGTGCCATGGGAGTGATTGGAAATTATGAGTTATTTGAAAGCAAAGGAAATTTATATTATAGGGAAAGAAGATTTGCAATGAATTAATCAGTTGCATATGTAAAGTAGATGTTTGTAATTTGTGTGAGGGGAACTTAGTGTAAAATAGGATCGTGTGGTTTTGTTGTGGATTTTTAGCATTTGTTTTAGGGATTTTACACAAAATTTGAGATTGCTGGTCCTTTCCTTTTGTGATGCAAGTGCAGAATACTGTGCTCTGCCCTATTATTGTGCTTAAATTGGAACTGATACCACCGTGGAAGCACTGTGGTTCTTTTTTGCATTCAGTGCCTGTGCAGTTCTGAAGCAGCCTGCAGGCGCTCTATTGTAGTTCGCCTCGCACAACACTTGGGGCCCAATTTTGAATGGCTTATGCATTAAAGAGACATTTTCCTTATTTTTTAAATGTTTAGTATTGTTCCAAGAGGATATTTGTAAATTTTATTTGGTTTAGTACTATATTTTAAAGAAAACACTTTCAACCTGGTAGGTGATACCTGTGTTTTGCACTTGTGTCCGGTCAGATCACACAGTGTGTGTGTCTCTGTGTAGTTCACAAAATAAATTATATAATATATAGTCATGTCTGGCTGTTGTTTTCTGGAATTTGACTAAGGCTTACAACTTCAAAGGTGAGGCCAGGCTCCTTTTTTGTGTTCAGAGAGGGTGACTAAACTATTGTGGCCAGCATTGCAGTGTAAGGCTTGTGAGGCTCGTCCTTTGTTTTAATCTTTAAGTGCCTCAGGAGTCATCCATAAAGGATATCCCAGTGGGGGAGTTGAGGTCTTGTGGACAGTTGGTGGAGGGGGCAGAGTAAAAATTCTGGAAAAATCTGCAGATCTCCTTTCAGGATTTCCACTTTTGTTCCCTTTGGCTAAAATAAGTCTTTGAAAATGGTGCTGTGGAAGTGGGTAAATGAAAGAGAACTACATGGGGCTAAGGAATGGTGATGTTCTTTTGGGAGTTCAAGGCATTTATACAGTTTGAGAAAGAGAGTGGGGAGCTCAGTATTTGATAAAATCTACTGGAGCCCTCTAATTTGTTGGAAATAAAAAAAAGGAAGATGGAAAAAAATTTAGGTTATTCCCTTGTTTAATTTGCTAGACTGGTACTAATTCTGCAGTTCACTTACTGTACTAGTTAATTTCAATATCCACTCTGCATTCTTGATTTCAACAGGGGAGAAGGTGGATGCTGAGGGCAAAAGGGTACAGGATTGGAGGGGGTTTGAGTGGATCTTCGCAGCAAATTGTGCATACCCTTTTCACAGCTGTACCTGAATACAACTCTTGTAATTTTTTTTTTTATTATTGTTTTATGAGGTTTTTAATTGCGGAATTGTTTTGCCACTTTATTTAAGCTTCTCAAAAATACTAACTCTAACAAATCTTATAAAAATAGATGGAGATCATCAATCAGAAAATATAAACTTGCAAGTAATAACACAAGTAATATATAAGTATTTTCTCACAGCTTCTAGTTTCAGAGTTACTTCATACTGCAACGTTACTTAAATTTACAACAGGGCAGAATGCAGGTGCTCTAGAGATACTGTCAGACTGTAGCCCCCATTTTTCATTCATGCATTGCTCCCTTTACAAGAAGAAATGCAGTTTTGCTTACAAATCTTTACTCTATAATCAGCTTTTTAAGGAGGAATCACAACCCAACTATTTCTGATGTTGACTTATTTTTAAAGACACTGATTAAACCTTCCCAAATAGTTATATGAGTCACAATTCTGCTTAAAATACCATCAGAAGCTTGTGCTTCCAAAAGTTGTTCAGGATGAGGCCCCTAAAATTGCACTGTGTATATTTCCATACAAGCAAACAATGTACAGAGGAGTGTTTCAATATTTTGAATAGTCTTTTGAGTGAAAACTAGTTCAGTTAAGTACCTCAGGTCTCTCCTATGGGAATGGTTGTTTCACACAATAGAATTCCCTCTTACAGTTGTCTCTTTTCAGAGAGGTTCATTTAATATTAGTCCATGGTAGCACCAACTGCAGTGCTCATTGAATGGTCAAGAAGGAAAAGTGCCTGTTCTAAGCAGATTCCAATCTACGGATGGACAACTAGACAGATAATGTAACTGAGAATGTATAACAAATGCAGAAGAAAAAAGGGTTTGCTGGCGCGAGGGGGAGGAGAGACACTTCAGCATGGTGAAGTCATATTTTAATCACTCCAAGGAGTAACAACAGGTTGCATTATGGCATGTCTGTTATTTAATGCTGGTGGGGTTTCTTTTTTTGTTGTTAGGTGACTGCCATAAAATGTATTTATATGTTTGTGCATAAGAAACTGCATCCTTTCCATATAAAATGTTGGTTGTCCTTTCGCCTTGAAAGAAGGTGGGTTTATTTCAAAACTCTAAATCTCACTGTGGTCTAAACCTGCCCACATGGCATTTATACTGGTGACTTGCTTGACAAGGGTTCTTTGTGAAGGTGCAAATGTGCTGCAGTCTCCCTGCTGTACAGTTAAACTTTCTGTGCATAAATCATTTTAGTAGATTGGGCCAGCGGAGGATTGCTTGTAGTGCATTGTGTGTGATTTAATATGATGCTATATGCAATGCTGGAGCTTAATTCCATATCTCCCAAATGGTGTAAGATGTACCAAAGACTAAGTCCAGACTGCTTTAGCACCTAGAAGGCTGGCAGTAGCAATGCTAAAGTGCTTATGACTCATTAAACATTTTAAAATCTTTTGTTTCTCATAGAAGCAGTTTGCAATATTGGCACTTTAAATTCAGTGAGCTGCTGAGCCAGGACTAGTCCTGCACTGTTGTTATATTCACACCCACTTTATTGGGGAACGGGATGGGTGGTGTCAGTGTTGCCCCTTTGATTTTGGTCTGTTTCCTGTAAAAATGTTGTAGACTTGTAGTAAACTGATTTATAAAGGATGTGTCCACATAGAGAGAACAATAAGAAAACATCAGTAAAGATTTTGATTAATTAAAGCACACTAAAATTATATACTCAAAACTGAGTTATTCAGGTATTTTTTTTTTAAATCAGTAGTTTCATTCAAAGGAGAATTAATAATTTTAAATATTTATATTCTTAAGGATCAGTCTGTAACAACGTAACTTCTCTTAGATTACTTCTTTGCTGAAAACAGTATTGAAACTGATGAAACATTTACTCTTTCTGTCCTCTCAGCAGGTGAGATGATTTTTCTGAGAGGTAGAAGAAAAGATGAATTTTAGCTGTCTGGGACATCAGAATTTATAAATCATTAATTAGAAGAAATGGACCCTGTGCTTTCAGCTTGTTATCTGAGCCTGTGTGAGAATTAGCTCCAAATGTTAATAATGCAACCTTTTGGGCTGTGGCTGATGAAAGTTTTCGTAGTTTTAAAATTTGCTGTGACATTTACAGTGGTCATAAATGGTTTCAATGAGGCTTCTAGACAAATTTATAATCGCTTCCACTGCTACGAGGGTGAACTGACTGCCAGCTTCAATCAGCCAGCCTGAGCGCTGTCCTTAGTGATGGCCGTGCTCTGGGGCTGAGTGCAAGGGATCGGATGCTTTGGCTGTTCCTGGTGAGCAGGACCTGCCCCTGGGAGCAGTGGGTACGGAGACACTGAACAGGACACTTTGGGAATGCTGCTGGGGAGCCCTGAAGGGAGTGGTGGGCGCCTCATGGCCGTGCAGTGCCTCGTGGGGCAAGGGGCAGCTGGAGGTCTCTGTCCTTGCAAAGTGGGTCTGGCACTGCTGGGGAACTTGCCAGGAGAGCAATGGGGGATGGATAGCAATGGTCTCATGCCATTTAGGGCTGTTTCTTCTTTGGTTGGGTTTTTAAAATTTTCTTTTTTTTTTTTCTCAGGACTCTAATGTCTCCAAACTAACTGAATTAGAAACTATAACTTTAATGATTCCTTTCCAGTGCTTTTTCTCTCATGACTTTGTTGCATAGAGAGTCTCAGAAAAGAAGTTGATTTTGTTCTGGGAGAGTTCTGAGAGATCAGCTGGCCCAGGCTGATAAGTGTCCTCTCCCCTCCAACATACATCATGTCACCCTTTCTCTTGAACACAGGAGAAAAGTCAAGTAAATCAAAATGCAAACCCAAGGCCTTACCTTTTATCTTCTGGCAGGTTTCAGAAACACTGAGATGCTTTCTAGTGAATTTCTATATTGCTTAGTGCTCTAAGGAGGTGTTGGAGGAGACCATGTCAGCTGACTGGGAAATGGGAGAGAACTCCCATGGGAAAGTGATTCTTTCTGATATCCAAGAACTTTTACTTTACTGCTCTTGATACAAGCACTTAATCTTTAGGAAAAAAACTGTCAATGGCACAACTGTTCATTTTAATTAATATTGAGTAATTTTATCTTGCTTACACATCTTTTAGTGTCTATTTTTTTGAGAGATTCAGTGGGAAAAAGCTGCAAAAGAATAAGTTTCTAAAATAAATACCATCTATTCTGTATTTTTTTTTTCTGTCATTCTGTTTTCACTTTTCTCATGGTTTAACCCCAGTCACCTGTGTACCACACAGCTACTCATTCTTTCTCCTCCCATTCCCTGGTGCAGGAGAGAATCAGGGGGAAAAAAAAAGTAAACCTTGTGGGTTAAGATAAGAACAGTTTAATAATTGAATCAAAATAAAATATTATAATAGGGCAGTGGCCCCTCACAGTCAACTCTACCCAGTTTATATACTGGGCATGATATTCTATGGTATGGGATATCCTTTGGCCAGTTTGGGTCACCTGTGCTGGCCGTGCTCCCTCCCAGCTTCTTGTGCACCTGCTCAGTGGCAGAGCATGAGAAAGGCAAAAGTCCTTGATTTAGGGTAAACACAACATAACTACAATTAAAACATCAGTGTGTTATCAACATTATTCTCATACTAAATCCCAAACACAGCACTAAACCAGCTACTAAGAAGAAAATTTACTCCATCCCAACCTAAATGAGGACTTCTTTTCTCCTTTCATTTGCTCAGTTTGCACAATACTTTTTTTTTCATTTTGGTAAAAAAGTTGTAAAATGGAATTCTGTTATTATTTGTTTCAATTTCATCATCATTTACTTGCCTTTTTATTTAATATATTTTCCAGGAAATCATCTTGTGAAAATAGTAAGCATAAGTATATATTTCAAGTCTTCCCTTTTTTAGTAGCTAAAATTAAAATGCTTTAAATCCTTCAGTCTTTCAGCCAGGTGGAAAATGTTGCACATTTTATTTTGATTGTAGTTAACCTATTTAATACTCTAAGGATGGTATAAAGAAAAGTGGAACTTCAGAAATAAGGTTAAGCTGCACATGCTTAGGAGGAGTCCCTCTTTAAAAGGGACTTCTAAGAATCAAGCACAATGATTCAGCAAATCCTCTATGTTTTGTCTCTGTATGTGAAAATCCAGGCATGATTCCTGGATTGTTGTTATTCAAGTGAAATAATCCGTACAATATGTTTTCAACAATACTTTTCTACTGGGGATATTTCCAGTGATCTTACAGAATTTATGCAGTTGTTCTCCTTTGGAATATCAGATTTTTGTAGCACACGGACATGCCATATGACGTGTGTTGGAGGAGAAGGGAACACATCTTCACCCTAAAGCAGAAGTGGTTTGATATGTGAGTTTTTATTGAGAAAATGCTTATTTTAAAGTCTGCACTGCACTCCTAAGGATGGCTTTATGTTTAGCAGGTACAGGGATATCCATTTATTTAGGGATATCCATTTTAAGGACAACATTTGATTATCACGCTCTCTTTTAGTCACTTTTTTCACTCCCTGCCATTTCAGGTGTGCATCTGTGACATGCCAACGCTTACCCTTTTGCAGTGTGGGAAACTGTCAGGTTAAAGCAGAGATGCCTTTGATCCTATATGAGCTTTTTTTCTTGCTTTGACATGGCTTCTTTGTCGTTTTATAAATGGCTTGGTAGTACATCTAATATCTATTTCATCCTTCTATTTTAAGTTTTTATTACAACTGTAACAAGAAATCCTTGCTAGGTATGTATTACAGGAAACTGAAACCTTCTATGGATAAGCAAAGCAAGCTTTGAAATGCAGCAATGTATGTATAAAACATACACATGCACACAGAAATAAGGTCTTTCTATCATCTCTACTGTTGTAAACAAGAAGCAATGAATACTTTGTTCTGTAATTCCACTTCTAAACAGCCAATTAACTCTGCAGAGCTTTTTAGTTCCTAAACTGCAACTGAACCTGTAATACAAGCAGAGGTATTCCCAAGGGACTGTCGTATTTCAGTTGAAATGTGTCCTGCAAAAGAAGCAGCTGTTTGCCTCTAGTGAAGGCCCCTGGCTTTGCCATTCTGATCTTATTACATCCAGCCTAACTGGCTATAGAGGTGCAGAGATTAGATATTGGGAAGAAATTCTTTCCTGTGTGGCTGGTGAGGCCCTGGCACAGGTTTCCCAGAGAAGCTGTGGCTGCCCCATTCCTGGAAGTGTCCAAGGCCAGGTTGGATGGGGCCTGGAGCAACCTGGGATGGTGGAAGGTGTTCCTGCCCATGGCAGGGGATGGGACTCGATGAGCTTGGTCCATTCCAACCTACGCCATTCTGTGCTTCTAGGATGGTTAGGTTCAGACTCAGTAGAAATCCTTCCTCTGTGCCACGAGTCCTTTTGGGATCTGAGCAGCTGACCCAGCACTGTGGGAAACACTACGCTGTTCATGAATTTCAGTATGAAATTAACTCAGACAGGGAAATGTGGCCTATGGGAGGTTAAGAAAAAGTTTTGGGCTAGCTGCAGTACACATGAACTATAATTGTAAGAATACAGCTGTGAGGACAGTAAAGTGGATTTTCTGAGTCACACTATGGCTATGAAGCTACAGCATCTTAGCAGGGCCAGTGTGTGCTCTTTAGGTAATTCTTAGACACCTCTAAAAGATGCTCTTCAACTTTGTTTTCAAATGGATTGCATGAGGTATTTGTGAAGTTCTAGTTAATTTGCAGAGTCAGTCCTGACTCCTGTAATCTCACCTGGTAACTGACAGGCTCGTCTGCAGCAACTATGGTGGGCTCTTGTGCTCACTGGAGTACAACAGCATGGGTCTGATTGCAGCCTGGAAATTATAGTGTTCTAGCATTCACCCTGTAACCAACACAATGCCAACACATCCTGGTAATCAAGGTGAATTCAATCATATTTGAAACGTACGTGACATTTCAGCTGTGTTTCTTGTAAGGAGTTCCGAAATCTGTAGCCTTCCTTATGAAATAAGCTGTTAAACTCGGAATTTTTTTAAGAGTGAGGATCTGATAAATTATGCCAGTTGCAGAGCTTCATTTCGGTCTAGTACAGTTTTTCTGTAAGGTCTGTAAAATTATAACACATTTGATCTAGTGCTAAGAATGTAGCAGATTTTTAATTATAGTCTCTTTCTTTAGGAAGCTCATAGTAAAAAACTTTTAAAATGTGAACTTCAGAAGCCTTGGAGGTGGCCTGGAATTTCATCTCTTCTTCCAGGAAGTCTTTTTACCTACTGGGTTTTTTTTTTTTCCATTGTGACAGTTAAAATAGGACTAACTTCTTTTAGAAAGCTGTGTGTGGATGCCAATATGTGGAATTATTCAGGAATTCTTGTGGATGTGCAGGACCTCCTTGCACATTGTCATGAACGAGTGGATGCACCGCTGCATGTTTGAAATTGGATTTCATTACTTCCCAGGAAACAGCTTGCAGCAGTGTTCTCACCTGGGGAGGAGCAGAGCCCAGATAGGGAAGGGAAAGAGGTTTTGTTATCCACAGGCCTTTTTGAGATTTTTTTATTTTTATTTTTAATTAGTATAAGTGCTTCTGAAAGTTTTAGAAACAAGAGTTTTAATATTGGCTTTGACTGTGGTTTAATGGGAACACTTAAAATCTGATTTCATAAATCTTAGAACTTCGCAGTTGCTGGACCTGCCAAAAGAAAGCAGTAAAGACCAAATGCTTTTTCAGAAACTGTTCACTGGTGCATGTATGTTGAAGTAATGGCAGATGATGGAGACATTAGTTTTATTGCCAGTTTTTTCTCTCTCTACTTGATGCTTGAGTTGAAGTTTTATGATTTTTTTTTTTTTTTTAAAGTTGTTAGTTTGTGCTGGAATTTATCATACTATCCTAGCATTATCTTGACTTCAAGCTCCTGAATAAATGTCTCTTTTAAAGAAAGAGGAATAAATTCCAACCCAGTTTTAATTTTACTAGACAACGACAAAGACCATTGTGAGCCAAGGGTGTATATTCTCCAGACACATGTTATTTTTCTCCTTAGAAAACAAGTATGCACCTTTGTTTCATTATTTCTTCCTGGTAAGTGGACATTTTGTAAACTCCTACCTAAGGGCATGGCACCTCCAAAAAGGACTGTGTCAAGGTTAGTTGTAATGAGTAGAATATGCAAATTCAAATTAAAAATATTTTTTTAATCGAGGATGCATAAATTATTCCCAGTGGGCACCTAAGTGACAATAAATTTCGCATGCCTGGGAATTAACATGCCCCACTTATATTACTTTTCTGTTCCATTAAAAAAATGCATTATTCATTTAAATGGCTTCCATTGTATTTAGCTTCTGAAAAAGAGATCAAACTACTACTTCGAAGCCTAAATTTGCACAACATATAGACCAATTGTGTGTGTGCTTTTATACTAAACTTGGAAAAAATCTTACATTTGACATGTCTTTAAAAGTACAAAAATAAAATGAAACAAAAATAGGTAAACCAACTCAGCAAATTGCTGTGATGGACTGTAACGATGTCAGCATTTCTGATACCTAATTTTGCAGTATCCAGGATCTTTCTGTACATGTGTAAACGTTTTGAGCTGGGGCTGCATCCCTGTTAAACACCCACTGTGGCCAGGCAGTACAGTGCGTGAGCATATTTTGTCCTGTCTTCTTTCCAGGGTTATTTGCCTGTGCCCTGATCTGCCTCTGCAGGCAGAGCTGCTCTGTCCACGCCACGCAGGGCTGAGAGGGGACAAAAGAAGATAAAGCTTGAATTTTCAAGGGGGACCAAGGAGTGTTTGGGCTGGGAATAGGCAGGAGGGAATGAAGATCTGCGAGGATGGCGTATAGAGCTCTTGGCTGTCCCTCTGTAGCTGTCTTTTGATAATCTTTAACTACCAGTTTGCTCATATGAGCAGCAGTTATTAAAAACGGGGGGTAGTTTATCTGCACGCTTTCTTCTTAGCTAAGCAGGTTTGAATGTCCAAGGGTTTCAGTGAGCTCTTACCCAGTGTATACTGAGCACGTTGTATCTAATCATTCATTTTTTTTTTAAGCCCTTGGAGGTGCTTATAATCCTAAGGATGCCATACAAGCTCCGATTCTCTCCATGTAAATCATTTACAGTGGGATTTCAAAAGTGCTCAGCCTAACCCTGCTTCCTTAGAAATCAATTGTTAAGGTCCTTGTGACTTCAGTGGGAGTAGTTATGCCAACACAGAGTGCTTTGAAAATGCCTCCCTAAACTGTAAATGAGAATATACATTTGAGAATGTTGCAACCTAATTTTTAGACTCAGCTTGCGATGGTAGTAACAGAGTGCCCTAGATTTAGTGCTGTATCTACTTGATTATGTCACTTTGCCACCTTGTCTCAATTTGGCACTGTAATTCCTATTTACATGGGATTTTTTCTTTTTGTCTGTTTGGTCTTTGTATTTTTATTGTAATTGTCTTATCAGTCCAGCTCTACACTGTACCCCCACAAACATTTAAGGAACTCTTTACCCTAAATGTTTCAGTCTGCATAAATGTGATATGTTTTCATGTATGTATATATATATTTTCCCCTATTTTTCTGCTTGTACATGTTTAGAGACAAAGTAGATGTGGACTAAATTGAGATCTTTTTGGATTTGTATGTTGGGGGTTTTTTGGGGGGGTGGTTTGTTTTTGTTTCTTTGTGTTTTTCTTTGAAACATCAAAATAAATATTTAAGTGGCCCTTTATAAACATTGGTATACTTCATTGTTCAATTATGACTGAGTATTAGAAATGCTAAATTATGACAGACTTTAAAGAATATTTCAAAAACTGAGTCTGGAGGTAACAGCTTTATTACTGCATGATGACTTGACCCATATTTCCTAACATGATTTCCCTACTGTAACTCGTTCATGTAAGTCTAATGATATCGGTTGACCTTGACAGCTAGACCTAAAAGCCTGTGGTTGTCCTGTTTTTTCGAATCTTTTAGATTTTTCTTATTTCAGTTTTTCTTGTTTTAGTTTTTCAGCAATTTCTTTTTAAATATAGGGTACCAAAAATTCCACCAAGAAGGTATAGCTAATTTTAAGGAACCAGAATTTTTGCAATACCTTTGAATCTTTGGATTGAGCATATTTTACATACAGTTGCACAGTGATATCGCTCTCTAGCATAATTCTTAACACCTGTTTAGCAGACAAATAGTGCTAATTACACAGCCATATGGAAAAATGGCTATCAAATAATTTTGGTGTCTTTAGTGAGACATGACTTTCCTATTGTTGTTTAGAATTATTCTTAACCTTCATTCTGCCTTTAAATGAATAATTTTTACTTGCTCTTTTTAAATCCCCCTACTAGTAAATACTTTCCACTTTCCTCAAGTGGAATTTCTAACTAGACTACCTTTGCCTGATGTCTAGGTCAGTTTTAGTGATAATGATGAGATTAATGCCAGGAATTTTAAAAATCCAGCCTGTTAGAAATGCTAGACTTCTTCATAATAATGTAAAGGGGACACTACCAGCTTTGCAGTGAGCATGTCACTTTTAGCTCTGAGATCACATCTTAAAACTTGCTTTGAGCCCTTTAAGAGCAAACCTGAAAACCACCTCATTACTATGCATAGAAAAACTACTTTAATCACTTTGAGATTTCTAAAATGTATTTGTTAAAATCTTTCTCTCATTCTGAGGCTGATATCATTTGACTAAGGGCACTGAGGGAGCCTGACTTGAGAGGTATTGGGACATGAAAATATTGGAAATTCTTATAAGCAGTGTTTAAAATAGCTTTTCTGTAAATGATTTGGTTCACACAGATAAAGTGATTGTCTGGTGCTGTGGTTTGGCAAGCACTCTTGATGAATATGAATGAATTCACAGGTGATTTCACCTTTTATGAGTAAAATGACCATGGTTTAAATTGTTGTAACTTTTCCAGCATCATAAATTCTCCCCTTCTTGTGTTAGCCAGTAGTGAACGCAAGAGAGACATGGGGCTGCTGGACAGAGTCCAGTGAAGGGCCACAGGGATGATTAAGGAATTGTCTTTGAATCATCTGTCCCCAGAGGAAAGTCTGAGACAGAGGGGACTGTTCAGCCTGGAGATGAGAAGGTTCAGGGGATTTTATCGATGTACCTTTAAGGAAGGGTGTAAAGAAATCAGAGCAAGGTTCTTTCTGCTGGTCTCCAGTGACAGGACAAGAGGCAATGTCCTGTTTGTGCTCTTTGTTCTGTACCCACAGGCAGATATCCCAGATCCAGAGTCCTTCTTCCTTGTTAGCCAGGCTTAAACCACGCTCTTCACACAGGATCTCCAGTGCAGCCCCTTTGGCCTCCTTGTGCAGCTCCTGGCTGAGTCCTGCATCAGGAGGCCCTGGGCTCGGGGGACACGCGCCGTGCTCAGCTGAGTGCGAGGAAATGGCCAGAGAGGTCAGGGTCTGCTTCTCAAGGCCTGCAGCTGATTTCCACCATCCCAGGCTCATTCCTGTGTCTTACAGCCTTGAGGAGAGCTAAGCCATACCGGCTGTGTGCATTGCATGGCAATCCCTTCCAACACCTTTCCTCTTCCTAAAGGAGAGCCTTCCCAAATTCGTTTGCAAGGACAGACTCACTAGAGATGTGATGTTGGGGAGAACACCTGTCACGAGAGGCTGCAGTGCTACGGAATATTTGTGTTGGCACATCTATCTGTTCATACCAGAAGCTGAAAGCATCATTGAAGGGCAAAGTACACTCCCTGGGGGGTTTGATTTGGTGTTGGTGTTGAGACTATTAAAAAAAAAAAAATCAAGAAGGGAACGTTTTGGGGTTTTTTTCAAAAACAGATTTTGGGTTTTTTTGGCCTTGTTGTTTTGTTTACTTTCACTTGCTCATGATATTAGAGGTATTTCAAGTTAAAAAGGGGCTCTGTGAGTGGTATTGAGAAGGCAGGAAAGAGACCCATGCTATGCAGATCAGTAACTTACTGCCTAGGAAATTTGGTTTTACACTGTTTATTAGAAGGCAATGATGACTGAAAATTTTGAGTGTGTTGATTGTTACTGACAAGCAGGTTACAGACAGCAGCAACAACAATGGATTTTGTGAATTCGTAACAATCCCGTAGACTAAAATTAATTTGTAAAATTAGATTTATATGATGGTTTTATTGGAGACAGTCTGAAACTGAAGATAGATGACATGAAAAATATAATTCTCCTTCTATTGAAATACTCCATACTTGAATGCTTAAGTAATAACCTGAAAGAGGAGGAAGTATTTTGCATATTAGAGACCTAATAGTTCTTTTCTATATGTCTTGTTCAGTCAGATAAATTGATTTCTAGATTTTGGCCTGGATACTACTAAAGACACCTTTCAAATATTAGAATTAACATAGAGGACTTGAGAAAAAAATCATGATTAGAACTTCTCTAAGCTGAACGCAAACTGAAGTTGTAGTGAAATTTAGCCATAACACTGGTGTGATGTATGTGATGCAAAGATATTTTTTCCCTTAAATTCAGAGCAAAGTGGTTTGGATTAATTTTTTTTGTTGTTGTTGTTTGGGAGCTTTTGTTTGCTTTTTGTACTTTTTTTTTTTTTAATTTTGTTAATTGAAAAATGTAGCTTCTTTACATCATAGCCAAGGAAAGGAAAGCAAGTAATAACTGGGATAAGAGAAACTGGCAGTTACTAAATATTTGCTGCTGTGTGAATAACAAACTGTGGGGGATTTGGGGTTGGTTTTTATGGGGCAGAAGTGTTGGTGTTTCAACAGGGCTTGCTTGTTTTATGTTTTGAGTGTTGTGGGGTTTTATTATTATCTTGGAAAAGAAATATCTAACATGATAAAAATGTTCTTTATTTTTAGTTTCATTTAATAACTGGCACAGTTCTATGGGTAGTGGGTAGAGTTCCTGGTAGACTGGATATTAAGCTTATGAAATGTTAATACAGCTCTTCAGAAATATTTTGATAGATGTTAATATTGAAACAGCGTTGGAAAATAAGGGAATATTTCAACATAACTAGCCCTTGTAGCTTGATCACCTGATCCAGTATTTTTGAATCCTTGCCCTTGCTGGGCTGGAATTTGAAATTAAGCATTCAGATCTGGAAACCCCAGTCTCTGGAGAATTTTGCTCTTTTGGAAAAGGCAACTCTGTCAGCACAAAGGCATTTCTGGAAGGCATTTCAATGAAGATACGAAACGGTAGAGGCCACATAGAGAGAGGGAGAGGAGGGAAGAGATAAGGAAGTGTGTGGGTGAAAAAATGTTAGAGAAACACTGGGCCAACCCCATTATTTTTGTGCTAACTTGGACTAAGTAATGCTACAGTATGAAAACTTATTGAAAAAATACCACAAAAAAGCAGTAACAAAAAATGGTTAATATATTACTATTGAAATGAAGATGGCACCTGCTGACTTGCTCTGCTTTTATGTGCAAACCTGTGTTTTATAATTCAATTTCTGCATGATTCCAGTAGTTAAAGAAAGTTTTAATATAGGCTTGAAATATCTTCTAATTGAAATGGATTAAGATGTGTTTCACTGGTTTTGTGTGGTCTCATAGAATACATTTTTGCATTTAGAATTGGTGATTTTTATTTTTATCTGCTACGTAGTGTAAGTCGTTGATGTAACTTCAATGTGTGCTGGATTAGCTTCCACTGTTAACATTCCTTTTTATTTCCAGTTGCTGGAATTATTGCAGCTGATTTTGCCCCAGGCACAGTTCACTAGGGAGTTGGTACCTGGGGTTCTGTTGATATCCCTGTCACTGGCAAGGTAAGGAGAGGTTGACTTGCATTCGCTATGAGTAGCAGGCTAGAAATAAATCATTTTAATATGCTTTCTGAAGATAAAAAATTAGGAGGGGCAGTGGGTGTCTTGCTGATTATTTATATGCACGCCAGTAGTAACTGGGAACCTTGACTGTGGTTTTTGAAACAATATTCTTTCTTACTGACGTGTTGAGAAACAACTCTTGCTCACACACTGAAGGCACTAGCCTTTTCCAAAGGGAGTATTTTCTGTATGACAAATCAAAATGATATTTTTTAACTTGGGGTGGGGGGGGAAAGCCCTCCTAAATGAATATCTGTAACAAAGAAAATCTACCACAGAAGAACAAAATTTTAGCTTCTTCTCCATTCAACAAGTTTCTTATGTGGCACCTCAAAGCCGGTTCATTAAAAGCTTGTGTGCCATGTGTCCGTTTAATTGTTTGTTTTGTTGCTGGCTCTGATGATGCTGGATCAATAAAACAACTTGAGTTTCAGAAATACTTACTAATTTATTCTTTTTCCTAATAGTATGGAAGGAGTTACACAGCTGAATGGTATTTGTTTAGATAGTCATGTAGTAAGAATATCTTACAAAAGCGAGCACTGAAAATGAGCCCTTTTTAAAAAGGATTCAGTTTTGACAAGTCTGTGCTTAGTGTTTGAATACTTGTGAAATGATTTCCTTGCAACAATGCCATATTTAGCACACTAATAAAAGAGAGGAAGGAAAGTGGATCTTTGATAAGCTAATTATTTTTGGAACTTGCATCAGAGTTTAGTAAATCAGCATGCTGCATCTGCAGTGCTAACCAAACTAATCTAAAATACTTGCCTCCCTGTGGAGGTATAGAAATGTCATAGTCCATGGAGACCTGCACTGCATTTATGCAGGTCTGCCTTTTCTGTCATAGATTCAACAGACCTTTCCAGAGAAGAACTACAGTACTTTAAACAACCTTAACATGGGGTTTAAAGAGATTAATGAATATCAGCCTTGTACTAAATAAATCTTTATCACTTGCTTTACCTACTGCAGTAATTGCTTCTGTGCAGTGGAACCCATTCAGTCTGTCAGCTTGCCATTAATCTCAAATACATCTTTGACAAAAGAATCTACCTTATCTTCATTTTGGTTGTGTCTGTGTTTGTATGTGAGCTCTGGCACTTAATCAGGTCATCAAAGTACTGTATATGAATTTGTTTAGCTGTATGAATGTTACATGTTTGAGGAATTCCAACACCACGTAAAAGATTTATAAATTAACAAAAAGCCCCCAGGACTTCCAAATCTGTTCGTTATAAATACGTACCCAGTCCTGTCACTAAATAAAATGTGTTAACAAATATGAGGGCCATGACTGTACTATGTGAGGTTTATGCAAGCAAACAATTTGTGTGTCTTGCCTGTGAAAACATAATCATGGTACCTCCCACCCAAATCACAATAATTTTGGTCATACCATAGATAGCTTTGTGTGCATTTGTGTGTGTTTGTGTTTACAGATTACAGTTTCAAAACTGATTTCTGTTTACCTGTATGATAAACTCCCTCTTTTAATTTGGCTATCAAGTTATAATTGAGAATCAAGCTGCTGTGATATATAATTAATGCACATATTTTATACCTGTTTCATAATGCAAATAATTTAAATTTTTATTTAGCCCTAATGTTACAATGAAATTAATTATGTGCTTTCATGTGAATTTAAACTTCTTTAAACTGTTTTTGATTCTTTTTTTTTTTTTTAAAAAAGGACTTATTTATTTAGTATTTCTGGTGGATTTTCAGACCATTGTGAAAGGACTATCTTCTTTCTGAGCTCACAGATAAACATGTAACCAGAAGTCAGGTATTTTTGGTTTAACAAGTAAAGATGAATTAAATAAATTGATTAGGTTCTCCTTGGAAAGAACAGAAGTTTAGAAGGAATATAATTCTGGGTGTGGAAGAAGCCATGCAGATTTATTCAGTTAGGTCACATCTGTGCAGATAATTGAGTAGCAAAAAATGAAGTAAGGACGTGAAAAGACGAAGGTTGAGTACACAGACTGGAACATGAACTTTAACACGAGTCCGAAATCTGGTCGTTTTACGTTGGCAGCGTTAAATTAGGTGATATTTTGGATTCCTTCCTAATAGGTAGGATTCAGATGAGGGTGTGATGTACTCATTAACTTCATCAAGGGAGATGATTAACAGCTGCTTTTAAGCTGTTTAACCTCAAAGGCTAGGGAGGAAGATGACCAAGACCTCAAAAAAATAAATTTGCAGGGCATAAAGCTCCCTGTGGATTGAAATATCTGCTGTAACTGTTACTGAACTAATAAGCAAATGTTGAAGTCCTCGAGAATGGTGAAATACTTTGTAATTTATTAAAAATTAAACTATTTACCTTAGGTTTTCCAAATGCAGGCTCTTAGGGGTGCTCGTTTTCATCTTTCAAGTGTTGCCCGTGGCTAGTAGCTGCTATAGCTGTGCGTACATGCAGGCAATGGCTCTGCTGGGTAGCGAGGAGGCGGGGACTGCTGGTGTGGTTTGATGCTGTGGCTGGGGAGGGCTCGCAGCATTCCGTGTCTGCACTGTGCCCATAGATCCAGCCCCAAATCAGCAGAGGTGTACCAGCACAACACAGCCCCACAGGCACCACTCTGCTCGCACAGGACGTGTTGCTCCTGTCTTGTGCTTGGACTCAGCTTGTGCTGTGCTCATTTGAAGACTTTGTCCTCCTTTGCACAGCTTAGACCTGATCTAACAGCGGACTTGGTTAGGAGACCTGGGTTCTGTGACCTTGGGCATGCTTCTCACAGGACAATAGTTCTGCCCTTCACTGCCTTTCTCTAAGCACATTGACATAGGTCTGGAAATCATTATGTAGAAATATTATTGCTAAACACTAGAGGATATCCCCAACTTCTGTTTTGCCTTTGCATACCACATTTCTTAAAATCTTAGAGGAAAATAGATTTCTTAGTAAAAATAGTTTCAGTGAATAAGTAAGGCAATATATCCTCGGTTATCCTGGAAGTTCAAATAACTTGAGACTGGATAATAGAGGCTAATGTGTACATTTATTTGAACTGTTTTGATTAAGGGGTAGGTCTGTTTCAGCAGAAAAACCACAAGTGAGAATTTGCCCTTTACATTTAGATTATTATTTTTATGCTATGTTTCTTGACCTTTCAGTGCTGTGTTTGGTGCTTGTGGTTGCTAAGCACATTTAGCTCCTTTTTTAAAAATCAGTCACAAGCTACTGATGGATTTGAGACTGTATTCAAGAGCTGACAGAAAGCTTAGGTTTTGTGTGTTTTGTTGTGGTTTTTCTCTTCCCTTCTCATTCACAGCAGCCCTCACGTTACTCTTGCTGCTCAGCTGCTAAGACCATGACCCAGCTGATGCACTAATGCTTCTTCCTTTTCTTACTTTGACCCGTTGCTTTCAGAGTTTCCTTGGAGTCCTGCATGTGAACCACACGCACTGCAGCTTGATGCCTCTGCGTGGAGCTGCCGGTTTTGCCCTTGCTCTCCAGTTGACCTTGCAAGGTCTTTCTTTCACAGTAAAAGGCCTGAAGGCTGCACTCCCTATAAAAGTGTTTATCCAGAGAGCTGTCGTTCATGTGTCAGTAACAACTGCAATAAACGCATGGATTTACAAATCCATGCCAGCAAAGCAGGAACACGTGTACATGATGCCAGAATTGTAGATATTTATTCCAACAACTTCTCCTAAGTATTCACCCCGCACTGTAGAACAGAAACTTTTCAGTACACAACTGTTTTTATAGGCTATTTTTCAATTTCTGACATATTGGCTGAATGTTTGAATTAGGAGATGGCAAGTAATAGCTGAATGAGTTCAGCTAAAATTCTTGAACTGTGTTCTAGGCAGTTATTATGGTTTGGTCTAATTAATAATGTGCTCACTTCAGAGCTTCCACTGACACATTCTTGCAGGAATAGCCATCAGATGCTCTTGGGTTGTAAAACTGATATGGAACAGAAACAAGGGCAGAGACTTCTCTAGCTTTAGTCAACGAAGACATTGGAAAGAAAGGGTGAAAAATAATTATTTCCAGAGTTCAGCCTGAGAAAAGAATTACTGGGAAGAATGCAGAGGGTGGGATGAGAATGACACAGTCAAACCAGAAGCATATAAGAAAATCCTACCTTGAGCTTCCTACAACTACCAGCATTTAATTGTGCTATTTTGGAAAAGATTTTTCAGTTTCTCCACTGCAAAATATCTCTAAACTGGTTTGATTGTCATATTACTCTTCAGTCTCACTCTGTCTGCCCAGTTTTGTTCTTGTTTATAGGGGTGTGATGAGTGCTTTTTCAACTACCGGTAGGCACATGACATGAGGAGACTTTGCAAGCCCTGCTGGTGCAGATCACAACTCCCAGAGGTATCTAAGGCAGAGACCACTAATTTAGGGTTCCAGGATGAGTCAGTAATACAAATGATGATACAAATTTAGATACAAATCTAGTGATTAAGAAGTCATATATAGATTTCTAGTAATTCCGCATCTGTTCTCAGTTTCATGAGAGACTCTTGGTCTTGGAAATACTGAGCACTGACACTTTTCTGGGTAGATTCCCTGTTTTGGTGTAGACCAGCAGCCATTTCTTGTAAGCTGACAGGTTCTGCTCTAGGCACTTAAAATCGCAGATGACACTGCTCTATACAGCAGTTCTCAATTACCTTGTTCCTAAACTATGGCTGATAGAAGCTCAAGCTGAATGTTACTTGTAGATGCACTTACTATTGACATACGGTCTAGGATTTTTATAGCACATCAGTCACCCATCATGTTTCTTGAAGAAGCTACTTCCTTATGTGAAGAATGTTCTATGCTTCTAATACAGGCTCAACAACATAATTTTATTTTGGTAGCTGTATTTTCATCTACTACAGCGATCACTACCTATTTTTATGGGTGTAGGGGGAAATGGGGCTGTAAATATATTTGAGGGACTACTAAAATATATGAATATTTCACATTTCTTCTTTTGTAATTCTGCTATTTTATAAAAAATCAATTTAGTTTTCAGTTCTCCAGGTGTTGTTTTATTTTAAGAATTGCATATTCCCTTTTTAGGCTTGATTTTTACTTTCTCACTACTCACTTTCTTATGCTTTTTGGGGAAGAATAAGAAGCTGAACTCTGATTCCTGTCCTGCACAGAGACTGGGCTGTATAAAGGGTATGCACTTGGAACCAGCACTCATCAGTGTCCCAGACCTTCAGTGCCTTGGAATACATTTTAGGTTGTTGAGCCTCATTCAAATTTTTCACAGCTCTAAAAGATTTATGCTATTTTATTGCTACAAGTAGTGATTTCCAAATGCAAAAACTTTTAGTAGCCTACTAGTCAAGCAGGTAAAATTAACATAGAAGGAAAATGTACTTTTTCTCTGGTTAAACTCTTTGATGGTTTTAAGGAAGGCTTTTGAGGAATGCCTTGCTCTTGCATACCAAGTAACAAAATTTCCCAATGTCAGTCCTGTTCCTTTATACCCTCAAAGCATTAAGTTACCAAAGAGAGGATTTCATTCATTTAGATAGGTCCTGTTTTGTCATTTTGAAGTTCAAATATTAATACCTTTCTCTGTATCACACCGTGCGGGTCAGACTTCATGGAAAATTGGAAACTGTGCATTGATGAAATCATGTTATTTTGTGTACTTGGGATGCTTCTATTTTTGAGTCCTGTATGTCTGACAAGAATGGCTGGTGCTGTCCTTACAGTGTAAAGGGACAAATACAGGCAAGTTGCTTAACAAAGACATTTAGTGTAGTTCTCAAAGCATTACAGCAAAACTTTGAAATTAAGCTTTCTTGGGAATAATTAAAGGAGCAGGTTTGGAGTCACTTAAAGACCATACCTATATGTAGGAAGCAATGCAGAGCAATATACAGTGGAAGGATGTCACTCTTTGTTCCTGGCTTTTCCAAGGCTCCTATGCGGCAAAAGATGAATTAGAATTAGTATGAATGGATGAGAACAAGTTTTTAAAATATTTTCTTTCTTTTTCTCTTAAGGCACTGCTTCTGTCTACAGCTTTCTTCCAAAACTTGAAATGAATGAAATCTCTTTTAACTTTAATAAAATTAGAAGTGCTATGAGAAGCCTTTGGGACAGGGAATTTTCACATATATTTTTTAATGAATGACATTCTCCAGCTGGCCCTGTACCCTGCCTAATATTTTGCACAACCTTAGAAATTTTGGTTCTGTATTCTTTATTTGCCATGGATATTTGCATCGCTGAGTGTATTTTCAGACTCCACTGAGAATAAGATTTTAACTCGTTGAGGTTATGATATTATTTTTATGCAATTATTTTCCACTTCAGAAAGATTCTGTGTAATATTGCAAATCAAGTTTAAGCTAAAATATGCACAATGGAATTTAAAATCCTTGTTTCCTAAATGATGATGATAGTATTAACTAATACGCTGTTTACTAAGGAGTCTCAGTTCCTTATAGATATTGAATAGAGGGGCAGAAGAAACTCACCCAGCCTTGTCCGTGATGTGTAGGTGCTATTTTCAGCAGCCCAGTGCAGAATCCTTTCTGGATCTGGGAAGCACAGCTGTCCATGCCTGTGGTCCCTTGGTCAGCTTGGAGAGCGTGGCTTGTTCCTGAACCAGCCACTCACTGCAGAGCCCTTTGTGAGCAAGGATGCCAAGGGATGGCTTCTGCAGTTAAACAAAAACGTGATGTGTGTGCTTTGTAATAAAGGGTGGGATGATTCTTGGATTAAAAAAAACGGCTGATGACACTTGAAAGGTTTCTTGCCCTGGAATACTTTTGGTAGGACTTTTTCCTACTTTCCTATAAAATAAGGTAGCCTACTTTGATGAATGACAGGTCTTCATCTTTCTTATAGGAGAAGAAAGTAGTGAAATAGCAGGTTTGAGTCACCTTTCTCTTGAGGGATGTTACAATATATTCAATAAGTCACAATGTCATTTTTATACTGGAGGTATTTTCTTTTTCCAGTGGTCTTGGATTTTTCTTTTCTTTTTTTTTTTTTCCTTTTTTCTTTTCCTCATGAGGTTTATGTGACATCTTATAAAAATATATAGAAGTCTTCAAATTTGCTTTCATGTCCTGGAAGGCTGACCTCAGAAACACTCACCTCGACCCAGAAAAAGTGAATTGTCACCAAAATATAAATATTTGTGGGGTTGGTCGGTTTGTTTGCTTTTCCTTTGGATTTTTTTCATTCTACAAGATGGTGTTTTTCTTTGAGCTGTTTAAGGCTCAAATTTGGCAGTTTGCTGTAGGCAGAGGCACTGTGGTCTGAGAAGACACACCAGTACGGATGTGCACACCAGTTTTTGGAATAAGGAATTATGAGCTACCAACTGGTTTTCATCAGTCTACAATTTTCCTGTCAGAGCCTAAAAGAACTGAAAACAATTTTGTTTGTGGAAGAACTCGGTGCCTGCTTATAATTAACTCTGTGACAGTGGTTTTCACACAAGTCTATTGCTTATTTTGTATAAACTTCAAAGGATTTTAGAAACACGAACTGTTTAACTACTGGAAAAATAAATAAAATTGAAACATTGCAATAACTTGGAGGGGATATTTTTCCCAATGTTTTCTGGGAAAATTGGTAACACAAGGTACATCTGGAGATCTGGCCCAGATGAGCTCTCACATGTTTAAGGCTGTGTGTAATATGGTCTTTCCACCTCTTTTGTGGGCACCAGGTTTTACCAAGGACAACAAGAAGGAACATACCTTTGAAGAGCTTAATGTGTCGTTATTGAGTCGCCTGGATGAGATGCTTTAGGGTTTCTTTCTGTTTAAACAATGCCCTTGCTCTATCCATATTGTCCTGCAAGCACATTCTCTTGGTTTGTTCTTGTACATGCAGCTGCTCCGAGGGCCTTTTTAGTACATGTTGTCTTAATGTGCTTTCTTACAAGAGAAAAGGGGTTTTCTTTTAAGATCTTTATCTGTACAATTCTTTATAGCAAAAAGACATTGAAATTGTGTTTGGTTTTATATACTTAACATGCCCTTTTATTTTAAATGATTTTCACATTCCTATTTTATTTTGGTTTAAGAGATCTTTACCAGCACAAGACTAATCACTCCTGTATAGATAAAATGGAATCTTTAGACTGTGACTATTAATGTTACCATATGTTCTTTAATGTATGATACTTTACTTGTGGCTACCGTATATTTTAGTTACAACTTATTTGCATTACTCTAAAACCCAAATTTTTTCATTAATGAAATTGTTTTCTTTCATTTCATGATGTTTATTTAATTGGAGCTGTTGATGCCTGGTCCATGCCAGACTTTCTCACACAGAACAGTATTTGTTACTTGGTTTTGAGTTGAGGAAAATACCCCTGAATGAAATTCGTTCATAGCAGTAACAATGTGTAGCTCATACTGGGGAAGAGAAGAACTTAAATCAGGATCAAAACACACACTGTGAGTTCTGTAACATTTTGTATCATTTTTACAGTCACTTACAAGATTTATCTTATCCAGAGTGTTCAAGCATATCAGATCTATCGCTGGTTTCCACAGAGAGTTAGATACATTCTGTATGCGTGCAACAGCATTGTGATCATGTGTCATCTTGCTTTTGGCAGTTTTAAAACAGTTTGATTGCAACCGGAGTGTGGTGGTGGGGTTCTCCACTGACATTAATTGCAGGCAGAAGAGGTGTCTATATCTCTGTTGTCTTTAGAATTTTGCTGTGTGTTTGGGCTGCTGAGGCACAGGACTGAATGGCTTCCCTTGGCACAAGCTGTGCCTGCCAATGGAGACAACTCATCAAAAACCATCATTCCTCTTGCCTTCATACTACATAAATTACCTTCTCAGCCACAAGGTAAGCCTGGCAATTTCCTTATTAGTTTCTTTGTTATTAATTTTTCTGGTAAGTATAGGTGAGGATGAGTGACTTTTGCAGTTGGTAAGGGAGATGAAAGGCCTGGTTCTCAATTCTCAACTCAGCATGTTACTATTGGTGAGTCCAGACTTTGAGCTGGGAGAGGTGGAGCATGGATCACAGAAAGCTTCGTGTTTTGCTACTCAGTGTTCTGCACATTCCTTCCCTCTGATTCTTTTAAGTTCTCAAGACCAGATTTTGGAGCACCAAGTTCCTTCAGGAATCAACAGTCTTCTGTTCCTCACAATGCTTCAGGAGTTGTAGTCCAGCTGCCTGGCTGGTCAGATGCCACTCTTGCACAGCTTCCTCCTTATCCTGGTGTTAGGAATGATGGAAGTGGGAGTTGAGGGAAGGCAAGATGCCTTAGCCAGCATCACAGCAGAAGATCTCCCCTCTCCTTAGCATTCTGGAAATGGGTCTGTGCTTAGCTTGTCATCATGCACGTTTGAGTGGGGCATTATATCTCTCTGCTGAGCTGAACTCATGACTTTAAGGTTTGTTTGGGTTTGTTTTGAAAGACTTGGATGCAGCTGTCTCAAATTTCCACTCAAATATGTTCATTTGGCCTTGCTTGTAATGAGCTGAATTTCATATTGCCTGTACTGCACAGTCAGCTTGCTACACAGAATCTTAACAGCTTTAATAATTCCCCTAACCATCCAATTAGACTAATAATAAAGGCTTAATTACATATCCAGTTAATCATCAGATTTGTTCACTGAATGGCTTTAATTGGTAGATAGAGCTGTTACACTATTCCAGTTTGAAAGCTATCACCCATTTTTGCTCACAGCTATATCCACCCAATTTTTTTTTTATGACTGGGACTCGACCAGCATTTATTGAGACGATAAAAAAGCTCTTGAGCAAAGAAACATAACCACCCAGTGCTGCGGGAGCGCCCTTCTGCCTCTGGGTGCCTGTTTTCAAGCCAGGGCCTCCCTTTAGTGTGCTCTGTACTGCCCATGTTGAAGGAACTCCAAACAGCAAATGGCTGCTTTACAGGTTTCCAAAAATGGAGATGTTCTGTATTCTGCCCAGGTAGTTCTTTCAAAACGACTGTTAAAGACTCTGGGACCTGGAAGCCCCTTGGCTTTGTAGGATTCAATAATGCACCACCTAAGCCATTTTGAAATAGATACTTCAGTAGCCCTGAGTCTTTTCTTATTATGGAAACATATAAATTGGCTCATCCTGTAAAACCCTTCAGTTTTAAAAATGTAAAACCTAATTGCCTTATGGACATTCAAAGAAT
Organism: Dasyornis broadbenti; assembly: GCA_013397935.1. NCBI lineage: Eukaryota > Metazoa > Chordata > Aves > Passeriformes > Dasyornithidae > Dasyornis > Dasyornis broadbenti. The sequence goes on from VZRN01000874.1 coordinate 309,898, forward strand.
GGAGGCACTTCTCTGGGGAGATTTTGCACTGAACCAAAAGATGACAGAACTAGTTACTGATTAAAAAGAAAAGAAGAGTTAACCTCTTGGTGCCAGTTGTCAGGATTTCCCCTACATATATTTCTGCCTGGTTTAATTGCTACTGTATTTCTACACCACACAGATCTTACTTCATTTTCTTCAGGGTTGAATGGGGTAACTGGTTACAGAAACCTCATTGTCCCAGTCGTGTTCTCTTCATGCTTTCACATCAAATGTCCTGTACAACTGCAAAATAATTTCCTTCCTTTAACAAGCCTTCCAGCATCCTGAGTTCGGAAGACTCGTGTTCAGTGTTGAGCTTTAGCTGACAATATTGACCTTTGCTGTATTTCATGAAGGTATCATTTGAAACTACCTTAGCTGGGGGAAGCAGGGGGAGCCTTCCAGTATGTCAAGAATAATTATTCTTCCTTTGCATAAATAATCTGTTATCAGAGGAGAAGAAATGGTGATATTTTTAGTAGGCTCTACACCCTGGGGAAGTAAATGACACATAAAAATGAACTTTCAAAGTCTTGGTCTATAGAAAACGGAGCAGTGTGTGACAGCGAGAAAAGTGAATTTCTGTGAATTAGTACAACTCATTATTCGTGCCGTACACACTCACTGCCTTACATCCCCTGCACTGCCGCTGGAACAGAAAATCAAACTCCCGGCCGCCTCCCTGGCCTCAGTGGCAGCCGCTCTGATTGGATGCCTCCTGCAGCATGGCCGGGAGCATCAAGGAGCTGCGGGCCGGGGAACATGCAGAGCAGCCCTTCTTCAAGTGCGTGTCACAAGCTACCTTTAAATAGATGTGAGTGGTTTAGGTTTAACAGGCACCCCAGCTCCCCCTTGCAGCTCATTTAAGTGGGAGGAGGGGTGTACATACAGATCAATAGCCCTTTGATAAACTGTGTTTCCATAGCTGGATGCTTTAAATGAAAAAAAAAAAAAAAAGAATAGACGATTTCATGAAATGCACATATGCTGAACCTCAAGTATGAGAAATTACCCTACTTCAGCAGTCTTGTCTTAAGAGTGCTGGATTTCTGGCTGTTTGGTGTGGGAGCTGTGGATTTGTTTAGTATGCATATTGTACATAAAGATTAAACAATGTCAGTGAGAGCGTAGTGTGTAACCTTTCGATTAACTTCTCTTCAGATAATTAATGTAGTTATTCATAATGGGCTTCTGTTCATGATACAAATCTAATACTTTATGTAACAGAGGTTGGAAAAATCAAGGTCTTGCTGATCGAGCCTAGAGGTGCTGTGTATGTCTTCATGCAGCAATTTGCAAAATTTTGATATTACAACAGCAGCTAGGTGACACCAAAAGTAGTCGCTGCTGGTCCTGGAAATCTGTGAGCTGACTCCCCTCAGCTTTAGCATTGCTCTTTAACTCCTCATATCTTGGCTCCCTGTGCATGTCCCTGCCCCAGAACTGGGAGTCCTGGCTGGCCTGTCCTTTAGCAGAGGAAGGAAAAGGAGTGCTGAGCACAGCCCACCTGTTCCCTGCACACTTTTGAGGTCCAGTGGAGCCTTTGGGACTGCTGTGTTTGGTGACCCCCCCCTTGCCTGCACTCTTTCTTCTCCCGGCTGGCCCCTGAGACATCTCCCTAGCAAAACACCTGAGCAGAGCTGTATGTGGAGGCTCCTGGCTGTGGAGGAGTGTGGAGAGAACAAGCTGTGCTGGGGGAGGTACAGAGCAGGCAGGTGCCTTTCTGTCTGTGCCATGGCAAGAACTTCTAGAACAGGATTTGGCTCCACCAGTGTAAACAACTTTGGCAAAGAAAGAGGCAGTGATGTCTGCACTCATCCATTGCCCTTGAAACTTTATTAACATCTTTCCCAGAGATTAATAGTATTGTGATGCACAGTGGCTCAAGTCTCCCGAGACTTTCAAGTACCTAGTTTTTCATACACTGATAGCAGCTGATCTTGTGTTTTCCATTATTTTCTTGTTTGCAGCAGCTATTGGCTTTCTTGTTTTTCCTTCCACACATTTAAAGCATCTTCCTTTGCTGTGTTTTACCTGCCTGATGGCTTCTTATTGAAGGGGCAGTTGCACATAAGGGCTATGCCTGTCTGTACACTTGCTTTCTCGTGGTGCTGCAGCCCGTAATGACACAAGCCTCTGAACCATTAAAAATTTTTCTTTATATATGATCTTAGCTTAACAAATTGTTCCAAAAGTTGATAGGGATAAGTATGTAAAATGGAGAAAACCAAAGCACATACTTTTTCTCATTACATTTGAATGTGAAATTTTCAGAGGACACTAAGGACACTTTGCAGTAATGAAGGAGTTTTGTGCCGCCAACTCCTGTAAATGAAAAGAACTTGATATAATCTGTGATAAGAAGTATTTTTCTGAGAATCTTCCAGTAGTCTCTCTAAATGTCAATAGCCTTTTTTATGACTCATATTGTGAAAGGGACAGAAATAAAAAGAATTTCTTCATCATTAGAGAATTCTTTCTATGGTTACTGCATTTCTGCACCACTCTGTTGTGCCATAACTATGCCTGGACTGCATTAGAGGTAACACAGTGCCTGCTTCTTGCTTTGGTGAAGGCGGGTGCTGCCTTCTGTCCTGTAGGACCTTCACTGTCATTTCCAGACAAAATGATTTTGCCTGCTTAAACTTTTAAAGGCTTTTTAAAAATCAGGACCTTATCAGCTCTGGTTATTTGTGTCTGCCATACCCCATTTGCTGTAATCAGGTTGAGATTCCTTTATCTGTCCCTGCTATTATGCAGTGTAACACATTGCTTACAACCATATCAGGAATCTTCCTGGTTTATGATGGTTCATTAAGTGCATACAATTAAGCATCTGTTCAAACTAAAATGTTAAACTTTATGGCATTTGCATTGACAACCAAGTGTGTTCAGTACAAATGCCACATTTCAGTACTTGCCTTTTTAATGTTTTATTATGTTGTCTCGAAATTAACTTTTTACCCCTTTCAAATTCTACTTCAAGAGAAATGCTGAAGCCTGTTCTTGCTTCTCCAGAACTGTTTACATGTCTGCCCTGGCCTATCTCCGTGACCTGTCAATTCTTGTTTGCCTCCTCTGTAAATTATATGAGCCTTGAGACCTTTTTCTTTTCACACTTTGCATCAAACATTATTTCTTCCTCCACATTTATTCAGCTCCATTTAAAACTGTTAAATGTTCACTTTTATTTTTTTCACCAGCAAGAGCAGCAATTAGTTCTTGGAAAGCTCACAAACCTGCAAACTGTACCCTTGCTAAGTGAAGTTGTCTTGTGATCCTGTTACAGTGGCTCTTCCTTTTCTCAGTGTGGATCCCTCTGCCTTCCTACTGCTTGTCATGGTCTTGTCAAGCATTCAAATGTAAGCTCTTCAGGGAAGGGCTTTATGTTTAAATATGTTTCTCTATAGCTGCCGTTGTACTGTAAGAATAAATGAATGTTCAAGGTCAGTATACTAAAGTTTATTTGATGTGCCAAAACTCTTCTGCACTTTGGAGCCACAAGAATGAGCAAATTAAAAGATTCGGGTCAAACTGCCACATTATGAATGCAATGGAAAACTATTGCAGCAGTGTTCTAATGTTTTCCTGGTGGTCACCTTACCAAAGGGCTGTTACAGCAGAAGACAACACATTTTCAGATGCATTTGGGTCACAAGCCTTACTCTGGAAGTCACAGATGGGTCTGTTTGGATCTAACCCAGTCCACCAGGACACTGCAGCCTTTAGAGACAGAAATAATGTCTTGGTCATGCATATGTGAAACAAAAAATTGTGACAGATTGCACTGTATGCAATGGTTCTGATTGTTCACTGGAGATTGTTCGTAGGGTCAAGGAACCAATAGAATCAGCATGAAAAAGCTGAAAAACATGTTCATAATGTATGTCATAGAAAATGGGAGCGATTGGATCTGATCACCATTTGGTAATACACCAAAAACTACGTTTCAAGGATGTACCTTTAGGTCTCTTTTGTGCCAGTCTGGAGCATAAAAAAAAAAAAGTACTTCTGCTTCTGGATTCAGTGGTTGAAGTCAAGTAAATCATCTGGGCTATGTACCGAAGGTGTTCAGTGGAGTGAATTCATCCAACTTCTCAAGTTGCTCAATAGCAGCTGTTTTGGTGCTAGTCTGAGTTTTGAATATTAAATACTGGTTGTGTTCAGCTTACTGTTAATGTACTGGCTGCAGAATAACTTTGTTCTTTTCCGTCCAAATCCATTCCAATAACAATGTATTAATTAAAATGGTGTTGCTAGTGAAAGAGACAGTCACTGTTAAGCTTTTTTAGGCAGGTGGTTACCTGCCTATGCTGAATTGAAATGTGATGGAAATTGGCCTCTCAAGGAATGATAAAGGAAATTTTGACCATGTTTCTCATTTAAAATAATTTTGCTCCTCACCCTGGATTTCTCGGAAGGAACAGAATATTTGTGAGTCAGCGTTAGCACAAACATTACCTTACAAAAATAGATATTGATCACATAGTGGGAGAACTTGGAAGATTTGGAAAGCTGGGGATGGTTCATATAAACATCTAAAAAGCAAATACAATCCAGGTGACCTGAAGCTTCTGAACATCTTTCAGCACTGTACATGGTGATGTCTGTTATTTGGTCACACAAGTCCCAGCACTTCGTTGCTCTTGTTCTTTATTGTGTGTGTTCCCTGTGTTCACTACTTCAGCCTTCTGGGAGAGGTGGCTAAACAGGAGGTAAATCCTTTCCTTCCCTCCTCGTATCTTTTGGATGATCAGATCTTGGTTCCCTTCTTTTCTCCCTAAGGAGTTTTGTTACTCATTTTCCATTTTCATCCCTCTGCTCAGCTGTAGCTGTAGCCCAAGATTGAGAGTGGGTGATGTGTGTGACAGACTGTGCCTGTTCAATTGTCTGCTCCCTCTCCCTGGTGACTTTGGGCCACTGTGTCCCTGTTTTTCCTCCCTGGGACTGTGCAGTTCTGTCTGTAGCCAAGGCCACGGGATCTGTGGCTGCCCAGGAAAACTGCTTCACCTCCCTCCTAGATCAGCAGCCAGAAAAGTCTCTACAGTATCAAGGAAATAAAGATCTCTAGAAGTGTGGCAACTCTAACAAAGTTTTGCGAAGGGCAGAAATTAAGAAGCATCACTATGAAGTCTTAAGGTGTTTTCCATAGTGTTTATGTTTTCCTAACTTACAGTTTCAGTGATTATCTCAGAAGTATGTAAGTGTGAAATTAAATTCAAAATGTCAGGGTTAAATTCAGCATCCACTAAAAGAAAATACTGCAGAAGCAGGCTAATATTTTTAAAACACTGAATTATTTGCAATATTAGCTTTTCAGTCTCCTTAACAAGTGAAATGATTTGCAAACACTGTATATTTCTGTTGAGTTCTGTCTTAGGGGTTTTCAGGTCAGGCACCCATTTAGAGAAATGAACTGGCATCACAACATTTGTTGTTTAGGGTGTACTGGTGATGTGCAAAATACTCTTTCCTGCATACAGGTTTTATTTAAAACCTGATGAGTCTTGAGAGATAATCAATTGCTGTCTGAAATTTCACTGTCTGAAAAGATACTCTTGTGATTTTGTTTGTTGAAAAATATTGATGGAGCACTACAGCAGTAGGTACCATGTAAATCAAGTGGGTGCTGCCAAACCATGTAGTCAGAGGTGCTCTTGTTTGAGGTTTTAATGCAGAATTAGGATTAGCCTGTGCAGAAGCCAGGTCTGATAAGCTCCCTGGAGTCTTCAAAGATGAAGTCACAGAATTTTTTTATTATATTGTCTATGGCTCTAATCTATGAATAATGACACAGGTTTACATTTGTTTTAATTTAATTTTTTTTAAAATTTTAATTAGCTTTATTTTCTCATCATTGTGGTTCTGAGCATCTGATGGACTCAAAGTTATTCTCTTGCATTTTGCAATTCTTATCTCCTTTATTTGTCTTCCATTATGGCATCTTTCTGTCAAATAGGCAGTTGAGGGTCCCTGCTGCTGCTTAACCTGAGCACAGTTTGTTTCTGATTGACATCAACCAGAGAGTTCCCAGTGCTGCTTACTTGGACTGAGAGAACAGGCTAGAGCCCTTCTGCACTCACAAAATTCGTCCTGAGAAATTTGAATAGCTAAAATGGAAGCTCAGTTATTTTCTAGGGGAATTACTGCTCGTGTATAACTGGGAAGGGGGAGAAAATAATGTAGCGAGGAAAGCCTTCAGAAAGAGAGAAAGTAGGTGATAAAAATAGGGCATTTCCCTGACTGAATTTCCAGGCTATACAGCGAGAGGTTTCACTCCTCCTTTTTTGACCTTAAAAAAAATAAAAGGGGAGGGAAGTATGTGGGTACATCAAAACAATATTGGAGGTTTCTTAATAGATTGAAGTACTGCCCAAAAGCATTGCATTTAATTTTGCTGCTGTTGATTACACTGGAGCCAGATGCAGCAGGCTTTAAAGCATTCTGTGATTCTAAGGCATGTAATGAGATGGTCCCCATCACAGCTCCCACGAACCTGTAACTAGTTAGAAAGCTGGCACTGTAATTATCTAGCAATAGATCTCCTCTTCTTGCTGCTATCAACTTGATCTAAACAGGGCTTACAATGTAAAAGTCATTCTGAGATTAATGCAGTTATTAAAAATAACATTAAAAAATCCATAACCAGTTGTATCACTAAATTAAAAATATAGATTTTTCTCATTAGATGAAAAGTGTGCAAATATACTGTGAAAATGAATGTTCATGCGGTAGAAATATGTGTGTGTACAACATAATTTGTGTCTGTAATATAAAATTGTGTGATGTCCAGTGATTTCAGCTATAAGTGAGCCCCATCTGCTGGTGATGTAAAGAAACAACTGAAATTGTAACTACAGGGAAAAAAGATTTACAAAAAAAGCTCTGAAACTCTTTGCAAAAGATCAAAGCCTGAAGTATATAAATTATATATGTGCATCTAGGTGGAATCTAATCATGACACTTCTTTAAAACACTCAGCTCTGCAGCAAAAACTAATCACTATATCTTAATAAGGAATGAAAAAATTACTTTTGGAAAATTTGCAGACAGGTTGTGGTTTTTGTCCGTTGTGAAGATTGAATTTTAATGCAAATACTTGTGGTGTTCTAACTTTTTCACATTTCTGATTCAAATAAACATCAACAGTTTCTTCATCTTAGAAAAACAGTATTGAATTGGCTTTTGTTTGTGGACTCAAGCACTTCCTAGAAAAACTTAATTATCACAAGCTCCTGTGGTTTTGTTATGCAAGGTAGTAGCAGTGCACCAGCTAATGAGAACAAGTAGAATAATTAGAAAGGAAGCCCTGACAGCCTCTATGTGTTTGAAATTCAAGTTGGGCATTTCCATCATATGTCTGCTCTGGTGCTGGTCCAATTGCATTCAAGGCTCAGTGATTGTTAAAGAGTTAAGGGCTGTCACACTGGTGCCTGTTTTGGTGTGACTCCAGGAGGGGGTTTTGGTAAACACTTTGGTTTCCACCTTTGCACGGACTCCCCATCACAGCAAATGTGCAGTGAGGTGCAGCTCCCAGGAGCTCTGTCCCATGGCTGCAGGGGGCTGAGCTGGCACAGAGCTGCTGGAGTAGCCTGGAGAAAGGGGACAGATGGGGACTGCTGGGGTGACACTGTCAGCCCGCTGTGACCCTGGGCATACCCCTACACCAGGCTGGGTTAGGTCCCAAAGGCCTTTTCTTGTGCATAGACTAAAGGCAGGCACTCTCCCCTGTAGGCAGGTTTTGGAGTGCAGCCTGCCAGCTCAGCGAGGGCAGCCCATTCCTGTCTTAAACCACCAGAGGAGCACGGCTGGAATGGATATAGGAACAAACTTCAGGTGTGTGAGGTTTAGGAGTTCCTGTGCTCCAGCTTCTCCAGCTGCACAAACAGCTGAGTTGAGATTGAACATCCAAAATAATCAGTTTCAGTTCTTTATTATTCCACTGGTAGGGGTTTAATTCTCATTCATTTCTCAGAATATGCATACTTTTATACTCTTCTTCAAGTTTAGGTATTTATAGTTCTATACCTCCTATACAGCTAAGTGTGACCCACATTGGCTTTAGTGCTCCCTAAGATAAAACTCATTTATTTAGTGTTTCCATAAATGCAGTTGGTAAGTTTATTACAATTATGAGCACTCAAGTATTGGTAAGTAGTTTGCTCTGTTATGGCACTGGTCAGGGAGTGCCTGAACTGTATCGGTTCTTTCAACACAGGGATGAAGGGCGGGTTCTGCTGGGGCCTTCCCCCTCCTGGATGGGGCTGTGCCTTGCTGTTGGTCTCTTCTGCCTCTTTCACCAGGTATAAGTTAACATTGCACTCATGGTTTTGCTTGTTTCAATATGGCATAATTTTTTCCAAGCCTGAATATTCCCGTTTTTTTTCTTTTGTGTTCACCCCTGATGTTTTAGAGAGAACTACAGGGGGAGAGGTGTGCTAAATTCCTGTAGCAAAGAGGAAATGGGTGTTGTACTTCTGAGTTCTATATAAAAAGTTTGGGAAATTTACTAGGCATACAGTATTAATCAGTAATATGCCAGCTGCTCTTTTTTTAGATCTTCCATTACTGTTCTGTTAGCTCTTGCTAAATCACATTCTTCTTTTCTAATTTTTGTTAATGGCCTGCATGGCTTTCAGCTTTTCCTATTAATTATAACACCAATTCGAGGATTTTTTTCAGTGCACGGTGTGTTCTTCTGGAAAATGTGGAATGGGTTTTGTGTTTCAGGACACCTTAAAAGGCTTAGAAATGGAGTTATGGCTGTGTTAAGGTTGAGTTATGACCTTCACACCCCCACTTGAACTAATATTTAGACCATTTAATGTTGTCTGGTGCTGTGAATTTGCTGTGAATCTCTGCAGAGAAGCTACTTCGTGAAGCTTTGTGTATGGGGATTTTATGAGATCCTTCTTTTCCCTTCAGCACTACCTTCCTGCTCTGTACAAATTGTGTAAACTTAACCCCTTTCCCACTTTGCTGGAGGGCTGTGGAGGCTGTGATTTCAGTTCTAACTAGGCTGAATGAAATGATTTCACACTGCACTACGCAGCATTTCTCACAGAGACGAGTTTCCATGTCGGTATTTACCGGTCTCTTTTGACCTTGCCATGCAAACCCAACACAATTGCAATGAAAATGGAAGTTTTTTGGTGTCGTTCATAAAATGGAATTGCTTATGAACGGCTAATTGTGGTGGCTACAACTGTGTAGTCAAAGCTGCTTTTCATTAACGTTTTAGATCTCCAAACTAGAAATAACACCAATATCTCTCCCAAGGGTCAAAGTTGACCACTTCTGGTTTAGATTTAAGTAAATGCATCAGTGGTGTTATAAGTTTTAGTTTGCCTTTGAATCGATAATTGATAGCAGTTGAAATTGGAGCTGCTCTTTGTAACAGCAAAGAGCTGTGAAACTCCAGGTGGTTGTAACCCACGGCCAGGAGAAAATTTGAAAGTAGAAGAGGAAGGAGGACAGAACGAACTAATGTTGCTTTGCAGAGGCAACTGCCATGTATTTCAAACAGAATCAGTAATTTTACGGGTGGGCAGTGACAGGGTGGGTGCAATCAAGTCTAAGAGAAGTAATAACTAATTCAATGATGGATGGTATGCTAGCAGGAAAAGAATTAGACTGATGGAACGGGAAGGTGGGATTTGGGAAATCTTTCAAGGTGGTGGGATTTGGGAAATCAAGTTCCAAATTTTTTCTAATTTCTAATTTGGTATAATTTCAAGAACTATTGTTTTTAAATGCACGGGGTAAATGGAAAACGGTTTTACAAAAAGTATTTCTAATTTTTTCTAGTTATATCATATCCCAGTCTCAAGGAACATTGTCTTTTTTCAATAATTATTATAGTTTGGAAATCTGTTGAAAATTTAGTTTATAAGAATAGTCTTTCCCAAACACATATCAGCTCCTCCTTCTGATTAAAGGAACGATTACAGAGGCCTGTAGTAATGAACTGAGAGGTGATCATTCAAAATAACAGAGCAATCAAAACATGAGTTTCTTTTAAGGCTCAAAAAGAGATATGAATTCATTTAATAAGCTGTTGTCATAACTTCAGATATTTAAAAGCTGATCTAATGACAGCAAATGCTAGTTGAAAGAATTTAAGCTCTGTAGAGTCATACTCGTCTTTGAGGAGAGAGTAGTGTTGTTGTTGACTCAGGCAGTGTTAATACTGCTCTGAGATAGGTCCAGATATCTGCATTTGAGAAAGTGCAGTAAAATGTCTTGCAAATAGTTTTTAATTTTTGCTTTGCTTTTTCAAACATAGTTGTCACTAAATGGCTTCATGTTGCCTCATTAGAGACATTTCTTGAGTTGTGAGCTGTAGGCACACACATCCTTCTTTAATAAAAATAATTTCAAGTTGATGACTGCCTACAGCGTGCTCAGCAGTATTTGGAGGAAAAGGTAACCTATTAATACGCCTGGGTTGCATTATTGGTGCTTGAAAATTCTGGGTTATATTTTTATATTATTTTAATATGAGTAGTCATATCAATAAAAAATCCCAAAAGTCTGCAAGGTTTACTAGCTGACTGGAAAAAAAAAGAAAAGAAAAAGAAAAATAAGAAATTAAACAAACCCCACAAATAAAAAGGGAAACATTTTGTCAGCAGAATATTTGGCATCTTCTTAAAAAAACCAAAATTACCCAAAATATAATTCCTTGATTTCTTTCTAATAAATTACCTTTTTTGGCAGGTAAAAATCCTGTACAGCGGCTCTTTAGGTTTCAGACCATAGTGACAACACTATTAAGGGAAACAATTTTCAGCCATCTGGAAAGCGTTCTCACTGCATCCCACGTGTGCCCCAAGAGCCCAGGGTGCGAGCAGAGGTTGGGCAAGCACAGAGCCAGAACTCCCTCTCCGTGGCTCTGCTGCTGCAGGGAGCGTCACTGACCAGGCCAGGTCATCACCATGCTTTCCTAAAATTCATGAGCTGGGAAAGGTTGAGAAAGTGGTTGGTTTGGTGTTTTTAGTTTAACCATTACAGGAGCTCATGTGCTTACTTTTTGTCTTCTGCTAGATGTTCTTTAGGTTCCATTCTAACCTAGATTATTCAGTGTTTCTAAGATTTTATAAACTCTCACTGAGAGTAGACGTGTGCTTCTGCCATCAGAGGGGGAGTGATGGAACAAGAGGACAAAAATTTCTTGAAAGAAAACTTGGCACACTGCACCAACCCTCAACTATTTTTGCTGTCAAGATAGTACTGTATCTCTTTAAAGTTCCTTCAGTGATAACTTACATATTGTTATGGCATTCTAAAGAATTAATAGATTCCTGTTCCAGTAGTGCTAAATTTGCTCCCAAAATTCAAGTTATCAGATGTAAAATCAACTGTGTGGAGTGCATCACGTGGTTTGACATCAGTCTCAAAGACTTCTCCAGATTGATAATACCAAGCAGTAGGAATTTTTACTAATACGTCTGATAGTTGTAATAATTTCTCATTATCATTTATCATCATCTTGCAATGCAGTAGCTGAATGGAAGCAACCCCATATAGCTGTTGCCATTAAAAGATCATTTGCCAGCAGCAGCACATGGCACTGTGTGGGTTGGCTCCCAGGCTAACTCCAGGAGCTAAATACAGTAGCTCATGTGACACTGTGTCCTCACTGTTAGGAACTCTTTGGTTGTTAATGAAACCCCTTATACCTATTTTTTTCACTCAATCTTTGAGATGTTCTACTGTACAGAAACAATAGTCTAACCTGCAGCTCGGTCATTCTCCAGGTCAGACTGTAGCCTTTGGTTAAATTTGTCCTCACTGCAAGCACTTTCAGAGGTGATCTTCCAGCTTTCACCAGTTGGAGATGCAGACTTATTCATGCCTAGAAAGCCAAGGAGATGACAGCTTCTCTCCCATTGCTGGTGAAGTTTGCAAGGAAGGAAACGCTGCTGTAACTTCTTGGTTGGGTAAGCTACTCTTGTCCATGTTCAAACTGGTTGATGCTGATACCCATCCTGGAGGTGCAGGTCATTTGGGACACACTGTGACAGCTGCTTTCTGGGCCACTGGAAATGGTAGTTGAAACTGGTGGCGTAGAATAGTTTGTTTCTGTTGCAGGGGGAAGAATCACTGGAGTAATTTTGTTGTGTGTGTGTAGAATAGAAATCTTAATACGTTTCTCTCTTGGTACTGTTTGTCTTTTACTTCTGTACTGACTAAATCACTTGAAATTTGTGACTATTTATTTAGTTTCATAATCCCCTTGTGTGTAATTGAGTATCCCCATTTCACAGATAAGGTACTAATTGATTTCCTCGCATTATGCAGGGAATTTGGCAGAGCAGAGAGTTGAACGTGTGTCTCCAGAGCTTGAGATTCCCTCAGTACTTACTGGGCTATATTCTTTTTCTCTGTGTCTCCCTTTCTCCTCATTTTGTTCCTCTCCTCTCCCCCCACCCCACCCCACTCAGTTTTGAGAAATGTGCCCTGCACTGTAGAGAGTAAACACAGATACCCTCTGACTATAGACGTCAATTTAAAAATATGTCATAAATAAAAATCCAATCTGGATGCACAGAGGATACCACTGCAAGGAGGAGGATGGAAAGAAATGGATGTCAAAGGACAGTGACATAGTTCTGCATCAGTTTGCATCATTTGATAGCCTCTGGATCCCTGCTGTTAGGAAGCAGGATTGCATGATCAAGAAAAACAAAGAACTTTAATAATGGGTCAATGTTTTTCACTTTAAAATGCTTCCTTGTTTTTTTGCTATCTTTTTTACAGAACAGCTATTTAGGACAGAAAATTATTCAGTGGCTGGTATGTGAAAAAAATAGAACTGCCCTTTGTTAAAAGCTGCTACGGAGTTATGTGTTCTGTATGCGTTGAAACGCTTTGGTGCTTGCTAAGTGTAAATGTTGACTGTGGTCACTGATACTGTGCTCTGATAGATACCAAAATGGAGATTTTCTTCCACCGTTTTTGAATATATAAAGCAAAAGTTATTTTGCTTTACTTGCTACCTTTGAGAGAAAACAACAAAGTTACAGGAGAAGAATGCTACTGCAGTAGCAATTCACAGTGAAAACGAATGTCACCAACTAAGCTCTTATAGAGGCCATGTGTGCTTTGCTTATGTAGACTAATTTGGACTACGTAATTTTTAAGGCTGCAATACTTTCTAATTTTCTATTAGAAATCATTATTTTAGAGTTATAAAACATGTATGCTCCTTTTCCTAAGAGGCCAAAATGGCTACAGGTCTTTCAAGTTAAATACTGTACATAATTAGATAGTTTTAAAAATGTATCTTATGTACCCAGAAGTGGTTCCTGTCTCTTGACAACATACAAATAAGACAGATAATTTCTTCAGTGTGTATTTACAAAGCTGCCTAGCCTTTCAGTCAATATGTGGTATGGTAGCTTACACAAATATATGCTTTAGTACATTTAAGCTGTAACTTGCAGATGCAAATATGAGCTGGGAAGCCCTTGCTGGAGCTGATCCTGCTATGTATCCTCAATTATAAATCTAGAAAGCAGTTTTTGAAACCCTCAAACATATCTGTCTTAACAGCAGCTCAAATTTTTTTTTATAATAACGGTATATACTTGGGGGATACAGTAGCACAAACGCCACCTTTTAAAACAAATAGATCTCTGTACAGGAGTTCTCTTCTGACTTCCTTCTTGAAGGAGGTGATTATGTTTAACAAGGCAATGAGTCTTTCACAGGTTACCATTTCAGGACAGTCTGTCTATGGAGTTTTTACATGTATGTCAGTGCCCTGCTGAGAGGTCTGTTTTTTTTCTAGAGGTGCCAAGCACCATATGTGAAGTGTCCAACTGTAATTAAGTTGTCTGATGTTGATAACAGCTTAGGTGGTTTCAAACATAAATCTGTGCTAACAGGCATGATGGCTTTTGGGCTGAGGCAAGATGCAAGTTCCCAGAAAGGCTGCAAACACAAAGCACAATTTCAGGACATATTCAATCAGAAAATGTAGAGAAGCTTGAAAAGCCAGCTTGATACAAATCCAAAGAACTTCCTGACCTCTTTCTACTGTTGGTTTAAGGAGGAATATGTCTTACCAGGTCACAGGTGGATGAGCTGGCTGTGTATAAAACCTTGATGTGGTGGCTGCAATCTGGATTCCCCTCTGGCACTGAGCTAACACGTTAGCTTGGTGAATGGAGAGCTTGATGCAGGAGGGATGGTGTTTTCTGAACCAGAGAAATGCTTGTGAAATAAAATGATCATTCCTAGTGCCTACAGCATACACATCACATCCCTTTGCTTGAAATTCTTCCCTGTGATCAGAGCAAGGGCAACATAAACAGATTGGACAGTCAAGATGTCATGAAGTGTCAGAGCCTTTGTTTCGTTCTGTGTTTAAATGTTATGTTAGGACTCCAGTAAAACTGAAAGGGTTTTTCTAGAAAGTGTCCATGGAAGGAGGAGCTGTTTAGTCGGTTTTCTGGGAAGCCATTCTTTAATGTACAAGAACAGCAGTGACTTATTTGTGGATCACTGGAAAAAGAGGCATTTTGATTTTTCTTCTGGCTTGAACCCTTTGCACACTACTTGAGACTGCTGCAATGACATTTTTTACTATGCTTTACTTGTGTTCTTCTTCTGCCATCAGCTGTGTCAGCCAGTCAAGCCATTTCAGAAACTTCAAGTTATTGTATCAGTCACTCTAGTCCTTCCTCATTTTCAATGTTTTGGCTTCTGCTGGATGAAGGTAGCTCTTTGCATCTGCAGAACTCAGTGTCTTTTTTTGCTTTGGGGCTTGTGAATTGCCACCATCACAATTTCAGTTAGATTGGAGGATAAGAAAATAGCCAGAGAAACTCAAGTTGGGATTCAGTCATGAACTAGCACAAAAGATTAAAATCTTGGGACAGTCTTTTCTCCTGACAAAAAAAAAATTTCCTGAGAAAATGGAGGAGTCAAACTTTTTACTGTTTGAGGATGTGAATATATCCTAGAAGTAGATAAGTGGCACAAGGTTTCATTGTGTTTAACTGGTGCAATGTTGTGGGTTTTTGTTCTCCACCAAACCAAGTGGATAAATGAAAGTCAAGCCACCACATTTGCTAATATCATGATTTGAGCTTTATTCACCCTTTGCAGAATGTGCAAAACCAACCTTTGTAACAACGCTCTAAGACCAGAAACATCCCAGTGTAGTGAAATATAGCCATGGAGAAGCACAATGTCCCTCTTCTGCTCAGAGAAGTGGTGCCCGGTTAATGGAAGCCTTCACTCTGGAATCACTCCGTGTTTCAGAGGAGACCTGTGGGTCCATGCAGACCCTGGGAGCCCTCAGCAGCTGCGTCTGTGTCCATGCTGATCACAGCTCCGAGCTGCACAGGCTGGGGGCTTTGGCTGATTGGAGCAGTCTCAGATGCATCGAGTGCCGCGTGTGCATGTGTGTGGGCAATGTGCCCAGGAGCTGGGGGAAGGAGAGCAATTCCTCCTCCCTGCAGTGGATTCATCCGGCACAGCGGAGGCCAGAGTGAAGAACTGTTCCCTGGAACCTACCCTGCGCTCCTGCTTCCTTAGCTCCAGGCCATTGCTCCTTGTCCTGCTATCTTCTGAGACTGGAGAATTCCCTTCCTTCATTTATATTATTACCTTGAAGGTATTTATAGAC
Source organism: Dasyornis broadbenti (assembly GCA_013397935.1). NCBI lineage: Eukaryota > Metazoa > Chordata > Aves > Passeriformes > Dasyornithidae > Dasyornis > Dasyornis broadbenti. The sequence continues at coordinate 325,562 of VZRN01000874.1, forward strand.
TGTGATTGAGGCCCCCTGAGTCTTCTCTCTTTGAGACTATGTGAGTTTAGCTCCCGAAGTCTCTCCTCACACATCTTACCCTCTAATTCCTCTATTGCCTCTCTGTATTTCTTCTAATATTTTAAACACTTTTCCTAAACTCCAAGCACCTGAGCCAGCTGTAGTGTATTGCTAAGCAGGGCAATGCTATTAATGCCTAATAAATATTCACTTTGCATGTAACTCACCCAAGACCAATTCTAACTTGTGCCCTTGCACATAGTATTATATGCTCCCATTTTGTGTATGCTGCGAAATGGTAAATATTTTCTTCTCTTTGTTTCTTTCGTTGTATCTTATACAGCAAAGTGCCAGTGCTGTTCAGTTCTACTTTTATAGTTGTATGTCATCCTTTATGCTTTAAGCATTTTTTTTCTTACTGGTCTTAATTTTCTTTTTATATAATTGTGTTTCATTTTGTTTTATTTTTTTATTTGACCTTAGTCATCAGCGATTTAGGCCATCTTGTGCCTGTCTAAATGTGGACAATATGTAGGATCTGCCATGTGCACAGATATTGAAAGATGACCTGTGTAGTGACAAATACGCATCTCTTTTCTCAAAACCAAAACCAGTTTTTTCAAAAACACCTCGATATGGTGTCTAAGAAATCACCTGCCAAACCACTGCTTTGACCACTGGTTTGATAAGTTGAGGAGCAGTCACTGCTATTGCAAACTGTGCACAAAAGGCTGAAGATAGAGGAATGAATCATCGCTTTCTTTAATCTGCTAGGTCCTTTATGACAGAAACTGAATATTCAATGTAAAGACCTGATTTTCCATGATACTGGTAGGTCTTAGAGTCTTTCTTCCTCCAGGATATTAAAAAATATCCTGCTGGTATTGAACAGACAGTACTGTGGATCAGATGCTGCAGGAGAACTGACCCTGTAAGAGGAATGATGGTGAGCACAGACCTAGGAGATCTTTTATTGATATTTGGCAGGTTTCCAAAAAGGAATGTTGTCCATGTGCAAAGGAACAACATTCCATCGGGATGGAGGAAACCATTATTCCTGGCTGCTACAAGCAGTCTCCAAAGACAATGAGAATATGAGCTGACAAACATTTATGGTACCAGCTTAGTCACTTCACCAAGTGAAGTTGGTCTGTTGTACTTAGATGCTGATCAGTTGATATAGCAGGAATTTCAATTACTGGATTAAAAAAATATGCTTTCACTAAATGCTTTTTTCACCTTAATATTTGTCTGTCAGCATGAGCTCATTATCTCCTGGCAAGGTTCTGTTCCATTGACATTATCTCTTAATTATATTAAAATGAAGACAGAATTTTACTGTTCGAGAATAATTTCTAAAACTATAATTCAGATTTAAACAACTGTGTCAATAAAGCAGGGGGAGGATGCTCTTCAGATTCAGTGTAGTTGGATTGGGTCTTTCAATCTGCTAACTCAGTCCTCATAAAAATGGCATGAGTGTTATGATCTCCCCTGTCGGAACCTGCTCTTTTGGTGGCAAGCTGACCGAGCTGGGCAGATGCTCCCTGAAGTGGATTCACTGGAACTTCGCCGGGGCCAGGTGTGACGGGTTGGCCTCTTGGTTCACGTAGAGGGCACTTTGCGTTACTTTCCACTGCCAATGCGAGCCAGAGTAACATACAGACCTATTTTAAAGGCTAACCAGTTTCCAGCAGCTCCTACAATTAAAACCGAAATATTTAAGATACTCATTCCAAGGAATTGAAATATCAAATAGGAACAAAATAGAACAAAATTTGGAATTAGGTTCACCCATACCAGTGACATTAATTGCTAGGTCAAAGTACGGACCTCTCCTGCAGTTTTAATTACAGGACAGTTGTGATGAAATGGATCTTTTTCGTATTACTATGTCTTAAATCCTGGTCATTACTGGCAGAGTCTGAATGCAGACACCCTTTTAGTTGTTTTTAAGTGCAAACAGAAAGGAATTTGTATTCATTTCTCAGAAGAAACTGATGCTACAAGGGTGTGCTTGAATCGGGGTTGGGAGAAAATGTGCTATTTAAGAACTGATCGTGGTCTCATATTGAGACTTGAATTGAGACTTGGAATGAATTGAGTTTTGCAAGTAAATTAAGGTTGACCAACCTCTTTTAAAATTGTGAATAATACTATGTTTTCCTCATTCCAGAACACTCCCTTTAAGCTAGAGACTTAATCCAGATTTTAGATTTAAAATTAATTAAATGCACAGCTTTCAAAACATTTAATTCACCAGGTCAAATTCTTTTCTGCCCTCACAGTCTTGATCTTAGCTCAAAGGACAGAATCCTGTAATCTGTTTTGTGTAAAATAATATTTATAAGCTGTGCAGGCAACAAAGGACACAACTTTGGATTGGCCCCCATAAGTAAAGATTTCATCTTCTGCACAGTTTTAATTAGCAGAATTCTTTTCTCAGATAATTTTATGTAAAAATGCTTTCCTTCAAACTCTCTGCTGTCTGCCATCTCCTTCTGGTCAAGTGTGAAAAAGGAGTGAGGATGAAAAAGTTTTGGGGTTTGTTTTTTTTTTCTTTTCAGCAGAAGCCATTTTTCAAAACAGCCACCAACTCTGTTTCAACACTAATGGCTCCAAAACGTTAACCCACACTACTGCACTTAGTTAATAGTGTCTGTGAGTCAAACCACTTAACTTCCATGCTGGTAAAGGCTGTTTATTTGTAATTTTAAGGTTAATTCTGCATTTTGGGTGTTTATAGCACTAGGGGGTCTTACAGTTATTTCCAGCACACCCCTAAAGATTTTAGTCTAATATTGATACATCTTTAATTGGAAATGTGTTCTTAGTGTTTAGCATAGGCAGGCCCAATGTTACTAAAAATCTTGTCCAGGTGTCAGAGGTTGAGGGGTCCTGAAGCAGGACTTTGTGTGTGAAGCATAGGGAGAGACAGAGAGAGTTTTGGTCTTTACTAGCGTTTTGCTGCAGTTTAAAATCGTTTTGGGTATTCAGAGTTGCCAAACTACGATGGTTTGAGTGGTCACAATGTGCGTAAAGTGTAGGTGACTTTTAAAATACTTTAAATACACTGCAATAGCACTTAACACCTTGCTGGTATCAGCTGAGGTAAACATAAGTGTAAGATATAAACCTTAGTAGGTATTTTCAACTGATAGCAGAATAAATAGGCTGCCCACCTTATCTCAGTGCTGCTGTTTGCATCAACAAAAGGTAGGCAGATATACTGGAATTTTTTCCTTTTTTTTTTTTTTTTAATTCACTCCTGCAGGAGTAAATGCCAGGGAGTGTCATTGTTTCCCCAGGAATGCAGATCTGCTACCTAAGAAAACCAGAACACAGGCCCCAAACATCCTCAGCCATGAATGATATCATCTGTCTCAGAAACTCTTTTGCCTTAATGTTTTTGTTCATCTGCCTTTTTTTTTTATTATTATTTATTTTGCTCACAATTTTCTTGTGAAATATTTTCCTTGTAGAAATGAATCAGAAAGCTAGAACAACTGACTACAACTCACACCTCTGTCAAACTTTGAGAAGCCTGAATTCTCTAGTTTTTACTTTCCGCAGACACAGGAAACCTGGAGTCTGAGATATTCGTGTATTTAGAAGAGGATTGCATTCTGTGGGGAAGATGATGAAGAACTGGCTGCTTTCAAAATGGTCACTACACAAAGTAAATTGTTGTGGTTTATACTGGAATATACTCTTCACCAATTATCCCTGCTCTAGACGAAACTCAGCTCAGACCCAGAAGTTACTGCTCATCCTTGACATTTTGCTGGAGTTAGAGCTGGGATAAAAGGGAGGCATGGTGGAGATTCAGGTTGGTCCCCAATGGAAAGGATTTTTTAAATCATAGCCTGTGTCTTGTCATGCTGTGCTTGTGAAAACTGCACTTACATATGATAGTCTGTCCTTTACAACACATGCAAGGCAGCAATTTTTTTTCTGAAATGTGGATAAAGACAAATGTTTACTTGTTTTTTTTAGGAATCATTTCGTTTTACTTTCCTGTCTGTTTTATCAGCTTGTCATTCAAGCTCCTTAACAGTGTCAAGGACTCTGTTAATTTTTCTTACACTAAATGTTAAGAGACAAGTGTCACAACTTTTAGTAAGCTGTCATTCTGCAATTACTGTGGTAGCCCATATATGTTTGTGAGAAAAAATAAAGATTTATCTATGGTTTTAGTTAGTTGAAGCTATAACCTGTGTCAGTTCTATGATTAAGACAATTCCAAATGTGTTATGGTTTGTCAGATCTTCTCTTCCATTAGATTTTATGCATATGAGAAATTTAGTTAATTTTTTTTCTCTTCCTTTATTTCCCCTCCAGTGTAGAGCTTGAAAAGATTAAAATACCCATGATTTTTCCCCCACTCTGTGCTCGGAATAACTTGCTGGTTTTGAAGACTCTCCATGTCTTAGCTCTTTTACTGTCCAGCTGGTCTGTAACATTCCTGACAACAGTCTTCTAACTGATGCCAGCCAGAGTTCCTAAAGGTGAGGAGAGAAAGGTGCTGATTCCGAAGGCGGTTGGGCTGCTGAGGCAAACAGGTGCTGGTGCTGGGGACTGGCAGCAGAACGGTGGTGATTCTACCTAATGGCAACATCGTTATCTCCAATTTAGCATTAGCAGCCCTGTACTAAAACATCTAATGATGGCTGATTTGAGAGAGAGTGGTGGATAGTGACAGAATTCAGAAGAAATGCACCGGCTTTTCCTGTGTTGTGCCCTGGGGTGATGTCCTGGCAACCAGACAGAAAGTATTAACTGAGCATTGCCAGTGGATCAGGTCAAGGCCAGCTTGCTCCAACTGGGGCAGTGGCTTAACCGTTAAATTAAGCTTAATTAAATTGAGGGCAATTGTGAAACTTTTTACTGTAGAAAAGCATTTTGAACAGGGGAATGATTTAATCAGCTACATTTCTGTTTGTGTTGTCTCATAAAGGTTCCCAGTGTGTGCTCTCCGCACTGAAAACTTGAGGAGCTATAAAAGCCTTCAGTGTACATACTAGATTATAAAACTTTTTTCAAAATAAATTTATATTGCAAATGCTTTTTCTACTTTGTATCCTTTCTGGAAATAAATTTTCCCCCTCTTTATACACACAGATAAATGTATTATCTCCTTATCTTCAGCTGAATCACCATAAACCAGCATTTTGATGGATGAATTTTCACTACCATGGGGTACATAACAGATTTTCTTTCCTACCTGTGGTTTGGTGTTTAGAAAATGGCATGTGGCTGCTGGCCATGATTAAAGTGTCATTTTATGCACTCATACAGTCCTGGTTTTGGGGATGTTTTAAAAATTGCACAAATGAGCAGTTTTCAGATGTTCAGGGTGATTTATATTTAATCTTTGGATGTTCAGAGTGGGCTACAAATGGCAAGCTTTGGGGACTTGTTACAAATATGATTGGGACCAAAGGAACAGCACAGGTAATTTTTGTGTCATAGCTGAGCCCCCATTGACTAGAGGAGAAAAATTGGCTGAATTTTAGGTGTGGAAGATGTATAGTAGAATACTCCTCTCTTCTGAAAGCAGAAAGTGGAGCTTCTTTCATGTCCAATCAGTGATGCTTTTCTTTAAGTAGCCACAGTTTTTCTGGACTTCAGTACCTCACCACTGATAACCTAATATCTAACTTAAACCTGCCTGCTTTCAGTTCAAAGCCGTTCTTCCTTGTCCTGTGGTGACATGCCCTTGTGAAAAGTCTCTCTCCATCTTTCCTGTAGGCCTCATTTAGCACTGGAAGGTGCTGTAAGGTCTCCCTGAAGCCTTCTGCAGGCTGAGCAATCCCAGCTCTCTCATCCTGTCCTCATGGGAGAGGTGTTCCCACCCTGTGATCATCCTTGTGCTCTGCTCTGGACCTGCTCCAACAGGTCCATGTCCTTCTCATGCTGGGGGTCCCAGAGCTGGATGCAGCACTGCAGGTGGGGTGTCAAATGTGAATCTGTTTGCAGAAATGCATTAAATTAAACCAATATATCATTTGAGAGAGTTGAAGAGTTATTCACCTACAACCATCTCTCGGAAGGTGGAATGTCAGAAATAAAATACTCACACAAAAGTCTGGATTCACTGATCTGGTGCTCCCAGGGACTTCAGGTCATCTAACAGCTTGATGAAACAGAGTAGCTCAAAGGAAGGTGCTTCCTCTGGGATGTAGATATCTATAGCAATGGACTTTTCACAGAGCTATTGGCAGATCAAAAAACAATTGTGGAATACGATGTCCTGAGAGCAGCTTTATGGGAGAGACTTGTGGCTTTTAATGATTATAGGATATGCTAGATATCAGATTGGAGAGATTAAATAACATGCTTGTTATTAAATGAGAACTTAACCACACTGCTAGAGGGAGGCAGTATTTCTGCAATCTTACATGGTATAGATTCCTCTTAACACTTCACAAGAAGACCTGGGACTGAATCTGTGAAGTTTTGTTGAGGTGACCTTTAAGTACAAGAGGGGATGACACATGGGAAAACACCCTATAAACAGGCCTCAGTAGGAAGATTTTTCTCCATGTTTGTCTTCTGGTTTATAGTAAAACCTTCTGTAAAATCCACATAAGGGAAAAAACCAAAATGCAGCTTTTCATGTCATTGACAGTTTGCTGACAGGAATACAAATCGAAGCCTTGGCACTTTTATTTTCTCCTTTAATTTGTAATTGTAGTCTGCTTGAGCTGTAGGTGTTTGTTGCACCTTTCACCTGCAACATCTCCCTTTGCTTTCAGGCAGTCACTCATATGTAGAGCAGTGTGTGGCCCTAGAGAGCAGGCATGGACAGGGTGCTCCCTCCAGCCCTCAGGAGCTTGGGAGAGCTGGGGCTCAGGAGCCTTGTCCAGCCTGGCTTTCCACCAGAGCTGGGCTGGGTGGACGAAAGTTGAGCCCAAGATCATCCCCAAGCTCATGGTTTTGGTGCTATTTAGGGGGAATGGAAAGATGTAAGCAAGCAGGGCAGGACTGAGATGGCTGTGTCAGCAAAAGCCTGTGTGCCCTGGGAGAAGAGTGGGTTCTGCATCTTGCGGAGATGAGATGAGAAGAGGGAGAAGGGCTAAAGGGATTTGTGCCTTGCTTGAGGAGGGAAGAGGGTGGAAGTGCAGAGGGATTGGTTGAGGGTTGGGCAGGAGGAACAGGCATATCTTTGGTCACTGGTGGTCAAAGGGAAAAAGGAAACTCTTGACGAGGCTGGGGATCATGGCCTCACATCCCAGGCAAAGAGCAGCTTGGTTCTTGCCTGGACACCTTTCAACTCTCATCACTGGGCTTTGAATTTCTCACAGCGGTGTCCTTAGCAGTAGGAGGGAAGCAGCTTGGAGCTACGAGAGAGCTGACAACCCCCCCGGAGCACTGCACAACCTCCCAGGCTCCTGCACCCGTGTGTGGAGTTTCGCTGCTGCCAGTGGTAAATACAAAATATGTTCTTTTGTTCCTCATCCTTTAGCGGGCGGAAATTAACTTTTGTCTATGGTGCTGGAAAGCTTTGAGCAGCATATGACATACAACCTTCTCAGTTAATAGGAGGAAACAAGTGGTTTTAGTCCCCAAAATGATCCCCCCAGAGATCTGTGTGCCTCTGACAATGTAGTTAAAGCTGAATGGCCACCAGCAAAAATTGGCTTCCAGGAACTGTAAATAATATGATGGTTGGGGTTAATCTTTAGTCTTGCCACAATTCTTATAATGGGGCTTCAGCCATTTGAACAGCTACAAGACCATGTCCAGACTAAATTATCAATATCTGACCTACTCCCCCATTTTTGTCCTTCAGTGTTTTCCCCTACTTTATTTTCTTAGAGGAAGAAATAGGAGCAGCTGAAATATTGCTTCTGTAGTTAATGTACCTGGCTACAAAAATGACACTAGCCTATAATTTAATTTAGGAAAATTAGAAGGCTATTTCTGACCCAGCAACATAAGAAATTGAAGCCTATTTGTCACCTGCAAACACAGAGCTCAGACAGCAACAGTGCAAACTTCTTCATATTGGTCCCTAGTGTGATACTAATGTTGGCTGGGAGGAAGATAATTCATTTTGTGGCCCCTGCTTTAGAGCAAATATCGTGCATAATTGTGTGCCTGGTTAGGAGGACGTTGTATGGCTGGGAACAGTGCTGAAGTTGCTACACCTGTGATCCCAGGGTAGACATACAGCTTGCTTTCAGGCTGAAGAATTGGCACTCATAGTTCTTGCAGAAAATGAGAATAAATACAACTCTCTGTAAGATGCTCTTGCTTGCAATCAAAAATTTAGAGTTGTCCAGTCTTCAGGTGTGATGTTAGTGTGTTCTACCAAACCAGTGCGGACACTTCATGTGCCGCATTGTAATTGACTTATAATAAAGTGCCAAGTTGTTCTTTGCTCTTTAAAAATGTATCTAAAAGACAGTTCATTTATCAGTATATTTTTAAAAATGTACTTAACTTGGATTTATCTACCTAGAACCTGGTGTACGTTATTACTTGCACTTTCCAAATTCTAGTTCAGAGAGACTGTTACATTAAGAATTCAATACAGCCATTGAATTTTGTATTAGTGGTTAAGAGCATGAAAAATTAGCAAATATTACATTGATGTACAGTGCCTTTTGCTGGTAGAATTGTGGATGCATTTTTCTGATTTTCAGATGTAATTCATTTATCTTTAAAAAAAAATCAGCAATAGAATTATTTGAAGCTGTGTCCTTCTCCACATACTGACACTGTGCACTGGGGCTGCCCCATTCCTGGGAGTGTTCAAGGCCGTGTTGGACATGGCTTTGAGCTATCTGGTCTAGTAGGAAGTACCCATGGCAGGGGCTTGGAATGAGATGATATTTAAGGTTCCTTCCAACACAAGCCATTCTGTGATCTATGACTCCAACTGATGGCCCTGTAATAAACAGTTTTGTTTTACAGTTTTCAGGCCTGTAGGCTGCTGCTGTTCAGGAAAATACCAGCATCTGTTGAATTTCTTGGAATCTGTCAGCTCAGGTATTGGTATTTTTAAGAATTTGTACTTTCTCAAACTTCAATTCAGCTTTGAGTGTCTTTAATTAGCGTGGTGGATAACACTGTTTCCATGGCCTGCATGTTGTGATGATGATTTGGCTTTCTTGGAACGTAGCTCTTCAGAATTTCTTGGAGTTTGGGTGATACAGACAAAGTTTGCAACTTGGCTGTTGTAAGCCTGAGAGTTGTCCAGTTTGTAATGAGCTGTAGCTGGCCTTGTGTTTCTGTTTGGATAAAAGCAAAAGCGTTCGCCAGCTTTTTCGTTGCAACTGCGTGAATTGCTGAAGTAGTAATTAGGCTGAGGTTGGATCCCGTTCTCTGACTTATAGCATTGCCTCACAGAGAAGGCAGCAAGGGAATTATTTACCTTTTAATTGTAGTTCTCTGAAGGTGGGAGTCTCTATGGATTGATGCTCAGGGGGTCTCAGCTGTTGTGACCTTGGGTACTGAATGACTAGATTAAATGGTAAAGTTTAGAACTGGTCATAATGAGTTAGTACAAAAAGATGCCTTGAGGGGTCTATATGGCATATCATAGCCCCTAACTCCCAAATCCTTTTCAGACTAATTATAATAATTAGAACTTAAATAGGAATAAAACCCCAGCTCTCAGGGGGAGGTGGGAGGATGAGTGTGGCTCTAATAGCGGACACCATGCTCAGAGAACTCAATTATAAGCAAGTAATTTTCTTCTCTCCAAAAGGTAATTGGCCTCTTCCACATCTCTTTTCTCACAGATGATGGGGGAGAATTGCGTGGAGAGGATGCTTGCTGCCAATAGGAGCCAGGATTGCTGGTTAACGTGCAGAAATGAAACCCAGCAATGGCCTTAATATTCTCCTGTACTAGAAAGAAAATGTCCTGAACACTAGAAAATGCCCAATAGGATACATATGGATAAAAATACAGGAGTGCAGTAGGCGGGTGTATTGAAAGTTGTCCTCATTGCCCTGGAGTTGGATGACTTTCATACAGATCCAGAACAGGAGCAAATCTCAAAGCTTGCATCTCAATATCCCATTGTTGACACCACCGCACAAATAAGTGTTATAATTTGGCTTTAGGTATTCCTCTGAGACTGCCAGTAGTGGCCAGTTAGTTTAAATGTGGCAGCAAACTCATGATAAGCAGTATACCATAGGTTTTGCATTTTTAACATGCATGGTTAAATTTCCTTTTTTAACAGTTTTAGTTGAGGAGTTTCACTGTAAGGTGTTGCCAAGAAAAGAAGCTTCAAGGGGAAATCTGTACACCCCTCTCTTGCTCCTGTTCTTCCTTCTCATGCCAGGCCACCCCAAGCAGCTCTCCAGCCTGGCAGAGAGTACAACGAAGGGATCTACATGAGCTGAAGTTTACTATTGCAAAATTAAAAAATACTCTTCTGGTATTCAGTCAAGCTTAAGAGTGGTTTCTGGCCCTGTGAATGTTTATGACCTTTTATAATTCAGGAAATCTGATTTACTGGGAATGCTGTCTACTAGCCTCTGTTGTACTGGTTGTGGACAAAGCCAGCTGAACAAACCTGTGATCAAAGTTAGGAAAATGTACAATGTCCTGCAGAGGGCAGGTTACTGGTTGATATCTTTAATCTGACAACCTTCCAGTACCTCTGAGGTTTCCTTGCGGTTAGTAAAAAGCATAAAATTCTAGAAGAGAAACATGTGGCTTTTAGTTTTGAAACATTTTGTAAGTGACTGATTTCATCTGACAGTAGTTTCAGAACAGATAGCAATTGTTTACAAAACCAGATGTTTTTATCTCATATTCTATAATTCTTTGCAGTCAGGAGGGAAAATAAATAATCCACTTTCCCAAAGACATGTCTTCACAGTCTGTGTGGTCTCTGCTCTGAGAGTATTAAAACTCCAGACATCTAACTCTAAATTTTTAGGGATGAGGCAGCAGTCCTTTTCTTCCAGCTGCCCCCAAATCACAAAGTAGGGATCAGGTGTATTTCTATTTGCAGTGGCATTCAAGGATACATCTGAAAGTGCAATTACCCCAGGAACTCCTTGGCTGGAATATAAAACTGACTGTTCTCAGATTTCCAGTTATAGGTAGAGAGCTGCAAATGTTGTGTATCTGCAATGGACTCTCTGTTGCTGCTTGCATCAAATATTGGCAAACTTTTAACTAACAAACCTCCAAATGGTGTTTTTAACCTCTCTGGCGTTCAGCATCTGTAAAAGCTGTGGTTGCCATAGTAGCAAGTTGTTGCCTGAGCGACAGTGTTCTTATGATGTCATCAGAAAATAGCCTGTTCCAGGAATACCTTGAACTCCATATATAAAAGTGCTGCCCTCAGTGTAGTTCAGTATGGAAACAATTAGAAATGCATGTTTTTATATCGTTATGAAATACCTCTTTTCTATGTGCTGGCACATCTTGACATCTGCAGTGGAATTTTTAAAGAAAACAGGAGAATTGCTTTGAACTTGTTGAAAAAGGGTTATTATGTAAAATGTGTATCTGACAGTGAGTGTTTTTTACATTACCCATAGTGGTTATGAGCCTTTCTGCTAGAGACTGGTTATTGTTTAACTGTAGTGTTTTATTCTATGTCACAAAGTTCATTCAAGTTTCTTAACTCTATTCCTGAAAGAATCACAAGTTTAAGGTTTGGTGATGGTTTATTCTTCTCTCTTCTCAAGCACTTGACAAAGAGTGCCGTTTTCCTTGACATATATTTCTATATAGAAATAATTGGCACTCTGTGAATTCGAACTTTTTTCTCGCCTGGATTCACACGTGATTGGTAACAGCTCCCAGATGAAGGGTCTGAGCTGGTGCACACTGGTGTGAGAGTGGCAGCAAGGAAATTTGCGGTGCTCTGGTCCTCTGTCCTGGACACTTTCTCTTTAGTCTTACCCCAAAAGGTTTGAGTAGAATGACTCAAAATCTCTTACAGCTTTTTCCAGTGCATTGCCATGAATTCAGGAACCTCTGCATGGCCCACACACCTGACCAAGTGTCTCACCTGGACCACAGAGTGTTTGCTGAGACTGTTGTTTTCTGACTGGCTGTGCCAGCTCCAGTTGGGATGATGGAGCAGGTGGGTACTGGCACAGCTATTTCCCATGCCATAAAACACCTGCTCTGTGGTCAGCCTGGCACATCAGTCTGTTATTCTGTAGGCCAGAGCTCTTGAGGGGACCTGCCCCCTGAGCTTAGGCTGGGGAACCCAGCTAATTCTTAGTCTGAAACTGCTAATCCTGTGTCACACAGTCAGTGCACCACCCATTCCAGGTGTCTGCCCTTATTTCATTTCGTGCCATCAAATGGCCTCAATCATCGTCTGATCTTGTTTGACCTGGTTTACAACACAATTCACAGAACCAGCAGAAGTTGCTCTGCTTATTGCCATTCTCACCCTGTGTTCTTGCTCAAATATTGTTGGTTTTTTCCCTATCTCCTTTAAAACAGAACCTAATACCTAAAGGTGTTTTGCAACCTGTTTTTCCCCCCAGTATATGGTGCAAAGATGTTGATTTCATCTTAGGAAGAAACTATTTCCTTTACTGTGAAGTGGTGGGGCCCTGGCACAGGGTGCCCAGAGAAGCTGTGGCTGCCCCATCCCTGGAAGTGTCCAAGGCCAGGTTGGATGGGGCCTGGAACAACCTGGGATAGTGAAGGTGTCCCTGCCCATGGCAGGTGGGTGGAACAGGATGATCTTTTAGGTCACTTCCAACCCAAGCCATTCTGTGATTCATTTTAAAATACTCTTAAAATTAAGCTTTATGAAGCCAACAGAAATTGAGCTACATAGATAGAGAAATGTGGTGTTTGTAAGGAAATGTTTACACTGTGTATCTTTTCCTCTCTCTAAGTCAAATGAAATATTTTGCAGAATCTGTTGTATTTAGTCTCACTGCCCCTTATAAAATAGAAAGGATTATATTCTGCAGTTAAAAATTAGTGTTTTGGGCTTTTTTTCAGATGGGTATTTGTTAAAATTATGTGATGACACTGAAGAGTAAAACTGCTGTTCCAGCCTCTTCTTTCTTCCAGAAAAAAATGTTAATTGGCCGGATCTGCTTTTTAATGGTGGCATTTATTACCTATTGAGGCAAATAAATTTGTTTAATTCCCATTTACTTTTATTCCCTTGGAAGGATAGTTCATTTATATTTCATTTCATGTAGGACGCTCTGGACTTGAGCTGTCTTGTAGCAGAGAGAGCTGGAGAATGGAGCAACAACTGTATTATTGAAGAGCTCCATAGCCACGGACTGGGAAAAGCATGATCGGATGTGATTTTCAGAACAGATGCCCAAGCAGAGCTGGCAGTTAATTAAAAGCACTATGTACTTAATGATTAACTAATCACAGCGTGATGGCATTCAACGGAGATGCAAGAAACTTCTCTGCTGGATTCAACAGAGAAACTCCTAATGTCTGCCTTCAGGGTACCGTACTTACAGCCGTTTGCTTTTGCATTACCAGCAGAGACAACAGGAGCAGTTAGTCTGGCAAATTTCATTAAGCATTGCTCAGTTAAAACTTTAAAAACAGAAAAGATGAGCTTAGTGAACACTGTACCAGCTATTAATGTAACTCAGTGTGTCCTTAGCAATGGTATTTCACAGCCATGTTGTCAAGCAAGTGATTGCAAAGCACTGTGAACATTTAATCATGCTTCATGAGGAAGGTGTAATAAGCATTATTTCCATTCTACCGTGAGTAAATAAGGGAAAGAGAGATTACAAGACATAAATGACATATCTGTAAATAAGTCTGGAATGTTCTAGATTTTCACCAACAGATGATGTTTCTTTTTTTTTTTTTTTTTTTTGCAGTAGAATTACAGAATCATGCTTACAGTGCAGCACCTATTCATTTCAAAGTTATCTTCTTCGCCTCTTTCTCCAGCATTTTATTCAATTTTACCCTCAAGTGTTCAATTCTTTTGCACAGGAGCTGTCTTTTTGCCTAAATTTCTGTACAGCAGCTAGCACCATAAGATTCTGTGGTGTGACAACACAAATAATCACAATATTGCATTTCTGCATTTCATAGATAGTAATCATAGAAAATCCAGTTCTGTGCAAAATGCAATGCAGGAAGCTGAGGCATTTTCAACCCAATTAGAAAGCAAATTTCTGAGAAATCTCTGGGGTGATTGCTTTCTTGTCACAATTCTGCTTCATGGTGTGGATGCAGTCCAGATAATTAGAGCTAGAAAGGAGAATGACAGTGGATTTAAAAAAAAAAAAAAAAATTACAGTTTGAATTCAATGATGATACTGAACAGCACATTTTAAAATTATCATTAGAGATTGCCAAAGATAATCACTTCTGTGTGGTCATGCTTGGCAATATAAACCCGCTACTTTCTCCAGCAGGAAAGTGCTCTGCCTGGCTCTAAGCATGCCTGGGTTCTGCTCCTGACTCGCACAAGCTGCAAGCGTGGGATACTCAGCCTCTGTCTTCTTGCTCCTCAGATTTGTGGGTAGCAGGATCCAACATGGGACGAGACGCTTGGAGTAATTAAACATGTACACTATGCACAAGAGATCCTCAGCTGGAGCAGGGTATCTCACCTGACACCAAGGCAAACTGGGGCTTATTCTCTTGATACAGCTCAAAAATTGTTTTCTTCCTTGCAGTTAGGTCTAGTTCAGGAAAAAAATAGTGTTTATTGCCTCCAGTGTCCCTTTTGCCATGGCCAGCTGGTGAGCACATTCTGTGCTTCGGTGCAAAATTGGCTTTCCCAAAGCAAAGCCTTTGGAAAAATAAACAAGCAGATTTTCTCTTTCAGGAAATAGGTGGAATAATAAGACTGGCTGGTGCCTCTGTGGTGGCAGCAGCCATTCAGCCCACATTCCCATCAGGTGGGGACTGCACCCTTCCATCACCCTGATAACCCCTTCTGCTGTCTTTTCCCAGTTTTGCTGCTCTGACTGCCCAGTCTCCAGCAAAACAGGTGAGCTGTGAGCTGGCCAGGCACAGGAGGTAAAGGTGTCAAGGAGAGGTCCAGTCCCTTGGTGTCTGTGTAAAGCCAGGCTGTCCTTCTCTGGATCCTCATGGCACTGCTGCAGTTTCTGGTGCTGCTGCAGACAGGACAAATCTGTTCTGCTGTGTGTGTCACCTCGTGGCCGTTGGCATGTAATTCTGCAGAGCTGAGATCTTGGCCCAGGGATTTCCATGTGCTGACTGGAACACATGGACAGGGCACCCAAGAGTTGTTGATCACTATCCAGAAGCCTGAAAATATAAAACACCTGTCAAAAATCCCTGATTTTTCAGTTTCAGGTCCCTGGTTGCACCATGGAGAAGCCAATGCAAATTACCTAAGCTAATGATGAGTCCAGGATAGTAATTGACAAAGTAAAGTTGTTTCCAGGCCGTTCTCGGAGAAGGGGAGTCCCCAGGGCTGTAAGGCTATGGGATGGCTATGGGGCTCCAGAGTGGGAATGCTGCTGGACTTGTGGTGCGGTACATTGTCAGTACATGCATCTCCAGATTTGGGCACCTCTTTTAAAAAGGAACAGTATCTGGTTTTCCCCATCCACGTAGTAGTTTTTCTATGAAGAAAGACATCAGAGGAGATGGCCCTGTCAACAATCTTGCCAAGAGAAGTTGTCTATCTATTAAGAAAGCAAAGTAATAGCGACTGACAAAGTTAGAGGAAAGAAGGAAATCAAATAACAGCACAAACTGATCTGACAGTACATCTTCTTTGCTGCTCTCAACAACAACAACAAAAAAAAACCCAACAAAAAAACAACAACAACAAAAAAAAACCCCACAGAAGTGTTGCTAAAGTGAATGTGCTTGGTGCTTTCCACATATAGAAGAATGTAGTGTCCTTGTTTCCAAGGTAGATAAACAAGGGAAGAAGGGCAACATGAGCAAAGCGTGAAGAGGCTCCTCTCCATGGTAACATATTGCATGAGTAACATCTTTTTGGTGATAAGGCGCGCAGGAAGCTCTTGAGCCCCACAGGAAAAAACCACCTTGACCAGCTCTCTGTGCATTCTCTGGGATAAACAACCGAGCACACCATGGATGAGAGATACTTCAGTTTGAATTTGGCTTCTGGGGTGTTATTTTGGCATCATAATGGACCTGTGCCAACATATCTGAACTTTCCATGGTCATCAGAACGACTTTCTATTTTTTTTAAAAACTGACTCATAAAACCATAAGATTACTTTTAAAAAGGCAGCTCATTGAAAAGACCATTGTTCTAATGGGAAGTTACAGTGTTAAAGTGCCTTTTACAGTATTCTGGGTGTAGGGGGAGGTGATCTTTCTCACAGGACAGCAATATAAAACTGAGACTAGTGGGAAAAGCCAAGAAAGAAAAATATTTATCTCTTTTCCGATTTCTCTGTTAAGATTCTCCTCTAGATTATCAGTCACTTCAAGACAAAGGCACGGGAAAGAGACTCCAAGAAACAACAAGACCAGAAAGCATCACTTGTAGTGGCTGAAGCACTGAGTTGCTCTGTGGAAGGAGCCAGTCCCAGTCACATGAGTTCAGCTCTGGAGCCCTGACGTTTGCTGGCATGGCAGCAGTGGGCCATCAGAGGGAGAGCTCTGATGGTGTTTTCTGCCCCCTCCCCTTGGTATGGACTTGACGTTGTCCCTTCCAAGGAGAACAAGCTGTCAGGAGGAGAGAGTTAGGGAGAGAGTGAGTGATAATCTTTCTGATCAGTGTTTGTACGTGCACCCATCCGAGGGTGAGCTTTCCTCTCTCTCTCTGTGTCACTTCATGAGACGCAGCAGCTGGTCCGTGCTGTGACAAGAGCATTGATGAAAAATCAATACTTGCCAAATGGAGACATTAGAAAAGCCACAACAACATTAAATTCACAACAAGTTAAAAAGCAACGACAACAACAGAAATGTTCAAGTTAGTACCCTCAAGTTATGGAGAATACGGAAACTTGCAAAAGATATTTGAGGGTCTTTTTTTTTTTAAATGCTAGAGACTCGTATGAAAAGATTGCTTGCAGAAAGAGCCCTGAGCTGGGATGCAGGTAGCTGATTTCCACGACCTCTGGGGAAAGGCTACTTTGTATAATTGTTACAATGACAAAAATCATGGAGATCTGAGCTTTAACCTACAACCCTTAGTCACTAAGTTGTTTTTTTAATGTTGTGGACTATTGAATGATAAAAGTAATTTTTCATTATGTTTGTCTCATTTCTATGTTACTGTGAGTTTATAAAAATGTCAGCTATTTCTTTTAACATAGGAGGAATTTCTAAATGAAACTTTTTGTCAGAACTGATGCATTTTCTGTAAAGCAAGTTGATAACAATGTGTTAGGATACTAGATTTCACATTTCATATTGAACAGGTATTGTTCTTCTGTGAAAATTAGCAGAAGCTCTAACTAAATACATTTTTCAAAGCTTGATCCTGCATTATTTCCACTTACTTCAAGGATTATCCCCCTTTTGTTAAGAATAGCCTGTAACTTGCAAAATGGGGTAGTGGGGTAGACCTTCTGTGAAGAGATATATGCTTTTCCATTTGCCATGTGTGGTGTATTGTAATTTTTTAACTTCCTTACAAAAGAAAAAGCATAATATTTTTGAATAGGTAGGCATTGGCTATTGCGAAGTTTCAGAAAATATGTGTCAGAGCAATACAATAGCACTGCCTCCTATTTTTGTACAATCAAAACTGATTTACAAAGACATACTACTTGCAAAACAAACCCTGAGATCACTTGGTGGATTCTGCAGATTGCCATGTAAACTTCTTGCTTCGTTTTCAGCAAACAGAAGCTTAGAGGATGAATTGACCTTGTGCAAACTTAGCCAACCTCAGCAATCTCCTGCCAGATGTGTGCTTCATTATTTAAGTGATACCACACTGTCAGACTCCTTCTGAAATGAAGTGGACATGCCAGTGCAGCGTCTGGTCCTCAGATCCTTGGCTCGTGTAAGTAGAAAAGCCTGTGCAGACGGAGAGCTGATTCCATGGACCCCAGGGAGACTCACGTGGATTTGAAATGTTAATCAATGCAGTTCAGACTGCTCTGAAAATACTGTCCTGGAAGTGGGAGAACTTTAAAACTTCTGAGCTACTTCATGTCTCCATTCTAAATGCGGGTTTATAGTGTTTCAAAGTTCAGGATTTCCAAAGTTTAGGTAGATTTGATAACTGATAACTGTTAATTATTTCCATTTTTATACTACACTTTAAAAGTACTTGATTTTAGGCAAAACCAGGCTCTGCACATTTATAGTTACAATACATTGTGTGCTGTTATACAAAGTAGACTTTTCTTCCTTCTGTGGGTATTTTTTGGGGATTATTTGTTTTGGGGGTTTCATTGAGTTCTTTTGTGTTTTTATTTCAAAGAATTGGCATCACTGTCATACAGAACACCTGTGAGACACCCTCTCAGGAGGGCAAACTGAGCAAGTGACTCCCCAGGACTCAGCACTTGTTGCTTTGATCAACAGACTCAGGCTGTAGGGAGGCAAGGCTTTGCAGAGCTGAGGTTCCCTCAATAAATTTTCCTGGTTAGGACACAACTGCTGCCCAGTTACAGAAAGTCCACTGATAGCTACTGAAAGGAACTGGATGGAGTGATCAGTAAAATTTGACACTTTCCGTTTCCAGAGCGTGCAATGTAAATGTCTGGGCAGGTTCTGGGAGATCCATAAAACAGCAAAAGTCAGCACAGGCACCATGGAGAGCAGCCTGCTCCGGGAAGAGGACAAGCAGGAATAGCTCAGCTGAATTGGTGCAAGCCATGCAATGAATGGATTTCAAAAGCACAGTTTAAAAACCGTATTGAAACTCTTGCAAAGAGCAAGAGGGACTTGTAACAACAGTAATTTTCCATCTAACTTGATGTTTGTTAGTGAGTTCTTTCTAAATAAACGTGTGCTTGGAGGCAACAAGGATGGCAGTCCCTATTGGAACCTGATGACTCCTTTTTCAGGAGACAGCTTAAGAGTTTCACACCTCACTTAGTGCCAAATTAAATTTAATATTTTTTTACAAAGATTGCTTGCACAGTGTGGAGGCATTTGGTTTAAGCAAAGTCTGAAAGATTCTGAGCATTTAGAATTGTGCAGCAGAGCATGCCAAATTAGGCTGGTTTTCTAAGCAGAGACAGTTTCTTTGATTTTCATTTATTTACTCATGTGTAATTATTTAAAATTACACATGGAGCTAGAAGAAAATTCTCTGAATTCATGGGGAAAGAAACCATTTAAGCTTTACAAGGTTGAAGAGTACTGTGACAGCTGAATGAGGGTTCTTCTAAGGATGTGAGGGCTATTTTATTTATTCCTGTATGCATTTCTTTCGGAGGGGAGGAGTTTCCTTCATTAACTGATGATATTTAAAGACCTTGGCATTTCATTCTTTGGACAGTCAGTAATCCATTCAGCCATCATGCCAAGCAGCTTCACTCCCATACAATTTTGTGTATCTGAGGTGGATCTTCAGGTTCCAGATAAAACTTTTGTGTTGTGCAAGGTGTTATACTACCATTGGATAAAAAAATTGTCTTCGTGGCTCTGCAATGCAAATAGACAAACAAGGAAAGGAGGAAGGAAGTGGATGGCGTTTGAGGCATCTGCTCAACAGGTGAGAGCAGGGAAACAAATCAAAATTCATGACTGAACACAGCTTTCCACACAGTACCAGTACTTATCTGTACTCTTGGTGCAAGCCACTCTTGGTTTCAAAGGAACAGCTCCAAACTCTCATCAAAATTTACCTCTCTTTTTTCTTTAAGCAAGTAATCTTATGATGTAAGTATAAATGGGCCATACTAAGATATGTTCATGTATATTTATGAATAAGATTTATTGTCAAAGTTATGGACAAATTAAATTTTAGCTACAAAGTGGAGCTGGTGAAATGTGTCTAGAGCGGAGATCCTGCAGAGAGGGAGGTTTTGCAGTTAACTCTTTCGCCATGCATCCATGCCACAGTTGGTCTCAGAATTAGTGAGCAAATAGTGTGTGCACACTCCAAGAAATGCAAATGGTTTGGGTTTCCCTTGGGCCTGGAAACAGCAGACAGGACCCTCTCCTCAGAGGACAAAGGAGGCAGTGGAAGGCTGCTGCCATCAGTTCTGGTTTCTTTTTCCAGCCAAGAAACAGTATAAGGAGAAATTATCAACAGCTCTCAGCTTAGTCTCTTCTGCTGTTCTTGAAGAAATACACGGTATTGCTTGTACTACTAAGAGCAGTCTGGAAATACTTGAAGGACAAGGAGGCACTGCAGTCAACTGAAGTGACTGCTAAAAAGCTGAGTGAGAGCTTTCCCAGAGGTTTCTCCATGTCACCTGGATCCCTCTTTGAATTTGGCTGTACTTTCCTTCCCACGTGTAAAACGAGCCCTTCTTCCCCATGTTGTAAAGGCAAGATTCATCACTTGTGTGTGGGTAAGTCTGAAAGGTCTCTTGAACCCAGTCTCACTTGAGTAAAACCTGCCTATGATTTGTCCAGACTTGCAGAAACTGTAAGCCGCAGTCAGCTTGCCCAGCTTGATGCTCTGCTCCCTCAACTGATTGTATTTGGACTGGTTTAGGACTACACTAACACAGATTTGTTGCTTCCTTTTCCATCAGGCCGTGCACAGACCTGGAAGTCGTGTCAGCCATGAAGGTCAAATGGACAAGTCTGTGAGGATGTGGCTGGAGGTACTTGGAGAAGGAAAGAGAGCACCAAAGCAACTTCTCCCTGTGTGTGCATCTCTATCCAGAGGTGAGTCAGGCTACTGGCATTAGGAGAAGGGAGTGGGAAGCACAAGTTTCTTGCCTTAATAGCACTGTCAAGAACTTTTTGTTTTCTTCATTCAAAAGCATTTGAGAACCAGAAGGGACAGCATAAGGGAAACATTGCTCTAATGGAGAGAGATGCGGAGGCAGGTCATCCTGAAACTGCGCTTTAACTGTACCACTATGGATTATCCCCCATCTGACACACACTCTAAGCTCTTTAAAAATCCAAGCACAAGATGTTTAGCTCAAAATTATTTAACAATATTTTTATTGTGTTAAGATCCACTTTTTTTCCCCAGTGTTGGTAAGTCCGGCCCCCAGCCTGTGCTGCTGGTGCCCTGGTGCTGGAATGCACGGATTGTTTTGGGGAAGCCTGTTTGGACTGTGTGTCAAATATTGGAAATTTTGAGTATATTTTGCCCTAGAAAGCTTTTTTTTGAGGAGATTGGGTTGATTTTGGAGACACTAAAATGTGATCCCTCATCTTTCAGAAAGCAGAGAGAAAGGCTAGTATTACATATAAGCCCTACCCCTTGCTGCTATCAGGGAACTCCATAGGTAGAATTATGCCATGGAAATAGCTAGTACAAGAACTGAGAAATCTGGAATAGAGCAAAACAAGGAGAATGACTGAAGTGCATTACCCCCTGCACAGAAACGTTTCCGGGCTGTGTGTCTTTATCTTGTGTGGCATTGGTTGTCTGAGTAAACAAAAATGTAAAAAACCACTAAGAAAAACTTAGAAAATCATTGTATTTTCAGTGTGTGAGCATGTATACGTAAAAAAGATTCTTCCTCTATCAGTGTTTTCACAGTTCTCATTAAAATAAGGGAGAAAACATTTATATAGGAAGGAGGGAGAGAATAAAATTCAAGTAAATGCGTGCTGTTGTTTATATTCATGCATTTTCTCAAATATTTTATCAGATGGTCTTTGGCCAGTTCCTGATGCATTGCGTAAGTAATCTTTGTTACAATCAAGGGAAAAGAGAGTGTTGTGTCCCGCCCTGTTTGCTCTCCTTCCCTGCAGGCCTGGGATGAACTCTGCTAGGTTTGAGAAGGCATGGGTTGTGCTTTGGTTACTTGTGAGTGCAGACTTCAACTTCATGTGAACCATGTTTAAATGTAAAAGCCACAGTGAGCTGGATTAACATGTCCACATAATGATCTTTTAGGATCTGTTCTCAGCACCACTTCTTGTTGCATCTGTAGGAGTTTTGGGTGTTCATTTTTTGTTTGTTTTGCTTTAATCTTCTAGTAGGTTTAGCAGTAAAAAGTGGGATAAGAGTTTACGTAATTCCTAATGCTTTTTTTTTTCTTTTTCATAGCCTTTTGAATGATTTCTGCTTCAATTAAGTGTATATTTATTGCTTTTTCTCAACTCCATGATCTGGAGGTTTTTAATCAACAAAAATATTTTCCGCTTATCATGTATTAGAAGTTGCAATGCACCATCCTGTGACTTTATTTATTTATTTATATATTTATTTATTTCCTTCCTGCCACCACTTCCCACTGCCCTGTGACGATGCTGGAGCCACTCATTTTTAGTGCCAATAGTTTGATCAAATGAACAGCTATCAGAAATTATCTAATATTTTTCCTATTCCTTTTGTTATAGTGGAGACCTAAAGCATAAATGCACTGCATCAAATACAAAGCAGGGTTATTTATCTACTTTCGTTATTTAGGTCTTCGAAGTATTTATGTGCATTTTTAAAACTATTATTGAAGTGTAATTTTTGGAAAATGTTCAGTGCCCAGCGTTTCATCCACCTGAGAAATCACCGGAGTAGTTACTGTCTTCTTTTGAGTATTGACTCTGTTGGCCTCATTCTGCTCCGCTGTCGATCATCGAGTCGAGCTTTTGTTGGCCTGTTATTCTGCAGAGATCAAAAGCAGTGAGAATGAAGCCTTTTGTTAGCACACGAAAGCTTTACCACCTGGAAAAGTGTGTCAGCTTTTTTGATTTATTTGTTCAGAATTTTTCACTTATTGCCTTCTGGGTCAAATGACAAGTGTTTGGAGGCAGAGTGTAGCTTCAAAGTTCCCTTTTTTAAGGAACCATATTATGTAGCTCTTCTTAGTAGAAAAAAATATTCCTGATCAAGACAGTTTACTGCATCAGGTTTCTCAAAGGATGAACCTACTGCATCTCTAAGCTGTTTTTCTTCACTAGCCCGATTCATCTTGTGAAAATGTGGGGAGACAAGTACAGTTATCAGAGCCCAAAGGCAGACGATGAAAACAGAAAAATTGTCTTCTCCCTTCATGACGCTCTCTTTGGGAAATAGCCTTTGCTTATCCTAAGGAAAAAGAAAAAAAAGGAAGTTATTTTCTTTATTAACTTCTGAACAAGTATGTGGCCCAACACTCAAATCTATACTCAGTGACATGTTTTCTTCCTAGCTTTGCTCTAATATTTTTGATAATCCCCATTAAGCCAAATACATTATAACATTCTCTTCTAAAAATCAATCTATAGCAACAATCTGGCCTGGGTTACTACTTTAGGAAAACACAGATATTTTAAATTTCTTAGTGTTTTGCCTTAGAAAGATCATAATAGATAGGGAAATAGAGATGTGGGTTTTTCCCTTACATGAGCATATGCCAGACCTGCTTGCTTTTGAAGAGCTGTGTTTGTCAGAGGTCCAAAATGGGCCAAGTCAAATTAGCACTAATTAGCACTTCAGCAGCATCATTTGTGCTGTAAATGCTGACTTCACCACAACTTACTACTGCCTCATCGTGGCAGCCTGTGAATAAATCCTTAAGTACCTCGCAGATGCTCCAATGTTTAGAGGGCATAAACCTTGCCACTGACTATGGAGTGTGGTAGTCCACATTTCTGAGAATCTGGTCTGTTCAAAATGGAAAAAAAATACTTCTTCCTGTTGCCAAGGTGAGAGTCATGCATTAATACTGAGATAATGCTTTCATATGCTACAGGATTAAGTACTTTATTTTTGTAAAGCATTGTTCAAAATTTCTCTGAATTCTATCCAGTAGTTGCATTATTAATCTAGTTTGTAAACTAAAATCTGGAAGATTTATTTATAAGAAAGGGCTTTTTTACACAGGCATCTGCCTGCCTGCTTGCCTAATTCCCCTCTCCCATTTAGAAATCCGAGAGTGAAGGTGGCTGCCTCTGAAACAAATAATGCAGAGGGTCTCTTAACAAAGGGAGGGGCTGCACTTGCTCTTCTCCTGCAAAATTCAGCGGCGCTGCTCCCTGGCTGGATGAACAGCTGTGGCAACAGCCCTGAGCAGGTGGAAAAAGAGTGGGGACAGTGGCAGATGAGATGGAGCAGGAGAGGGAAGGCAGCATTTGGTTGAGCAGTTGGATAGAGATGAATTTTAAGCAAGGGAGGGCTGGCAAGAGGTTTTTGAAAATGGTCAAAACATGGAACAGAGCTGGTAGAATGTCCCATGATGCTGAGGAGATCACTGAGAGATGGGCCGGAAAGAGTTGCATGAGGACGCTTAAATACATTCGATTTGAGCAATGTTTCTAATGCTGATGAGACTGGACATGCTTTATGGGACTACTTGAAGCTTGCTTTTACATTTTAATCGTACTAAACTTTCTGGTAGCAAGAAAACAAAGGAACTGTCTCTGCTTCTTCCATTATAAAATGACTCGGAAACAACTTTTCTTTCTCTGGCTTCAAAAGCTGGTAACGGTCAAATGTGTTTGAAAAAAAAAGAAAGAAAGAAAAAAAAACAAGCAAAAAACAACAACCAAGAAAACCTCAAACCTTGTTTAATGCATCAGCATGAAGAACTGACTGCATCTTTTTTTAACTGAGTACCTTATCCAAGGCAATGAAACCTTTTAGTAGTAAAAGAAGAAAATTGCCTTGGAATGGATGTTTTCCACTGGTCATCCATTTACTGCACTGTAAAACAGGAAATGATCTTTCTGATGTCTTCTCCCAGCAAATACCAGCTCTCATTTTCAGGGTTTCTGTCTGGCAGTTGTATACATTAGGGGATGCTGCTTAAAAGTGATAAAACATGCTATGGATGTGATGACATAAAATTAATGTATAATGCCACAGAAGAAGCTTATGTTGAATGCTTCTCCCAGGGCTAAGTAGGGTATTTAATCACCAAAGTTTTGGTCCTTGGCCTTTTAAAATGCTTGATTGCGTGCATTCAGGAGTCGTGGCCCCCAGGGTGTTACACAGAAGTTTGGAAAGGTTGAAGTTTGATAACAGAACACTGCTTGTATTGATTTCTTCTGGTATTCACTAAAGCTCACCAAAAAATTAAACAGCACGTTTATGTTTTTATAATCCCTATAACCATAAGCACAGGAAAATGGCTTTTATTTTCTCTGAATTGTAATTGTGAAAATGGTATTATGAGAGATTATGATTCAAGACTGTATTTTCACTTGTCTCGACTATTAAGAGTAGTGATATCTGCCTTAGAGTTTGAATTAAAAAAGACATTGTGTCTGGTTTATTATTATTATTACTCCTACATTCTCATGCAAGCCGTAAAACCATTTTAGCATAAATTCCTTACATAAATGCTATTATTAAGTGCTATCAAGGTTGAACACCAGTCATTAAATCCTTCTGAGCAGTAACAACTGGGAGAGTTTAATGGAGCCCTTATCAAAGATGAACATGGAAGAAGATGGAGAGAAGCTTCTGTGCATGCTGCCTGTAGCCTGGAGGGGAACAGAGCAAGGAGAACCTCTATAATTTACTGTGCTTCTCTGTTGTAAGGAAAAAAGAATTAAAACATGTAACCTAAACCAAAGCCCAGTAAAGCCTGTGGGAAGCTTTCTGTTAACTTCAATGTGCACTAGATCTGGTTGATAGATTTCTAAAATACAAAGCATTTCACATGGTGTGTTGAAGAGGCTTTTCCATGCAATGGACGCACATAATGAGAGCTTTCATTCTCTCCTTTTCCCAGATTTGGCCTTGAAGAAAACCCTAGAGCTGAATGTTACTGAACTTTGGGCAGAGTTAGATTCTGACCTGAATATTGAGTACAGAGCCCTTGCATATTTTTGTTTGTTGCCACATGTAAGTTCTTTATCCTTTGCTGCTCTGTTCTTTGTTATCTGCAGGGGAAAGGACTCTGAACCAGAAATATATTTGCACATGGAGTTCTGGGCTGTGGGGGCAACAGCTCTTCTTTTTACCCCATCAACAGAGCTGGCTGCTTCCCTCCTGCACCGTTGTCTCCACTGAGATGGGGAAGGTTACCTCTACACATCAATGCTGGCAAGTGTCTATTAACCTCAGAAGAATGCACGAAGTAGAATATCTTGTAGAAAGTCAAGATTTGCCTTTCAGGCAGTTAAATATGAGCACACCAGCATGCCATTGCATCCTTCTTGTTGATTTGGTCATTTTTATTTAGTTTCTTGAGTGGCTTTTTGTACCAACCACCCACATGTCCCAAGTATCAGAAATCTGCTTTTTTTAATTAAAGAGTTGGTTTCCTTTTCTCTGTGATTCTTGACAATGTGATTCATGGGAGCAATGAGGGATTCTTTTTCTGCACAAAATAATTCATTCTTCAGAGAGAAAAGTGTAGTGCCCTCTTTGTATCTGAAAAAGAGATATCATTGCAGAGAAATCATCCATTATTTCTCATCTGGTACTTGAACATTGGCTCAAAAAGTGTTGCAGTTACTTTTTGGTCTGGGCATCTATTCTCCAGGATTTGGAGTGCTGCAGATTCCAAAGGCCATCTCCTGCTTATATGTATTACCACAGGTTTTCCCAGAAACTCAGTTGTCTTTAGCTGGCTGTTAAAGTCACGGGCGAGCCTTGAGAAGAGAGCAGATGAGGCCCCAGCTGAACAATAGTTCTCCACATTGTCTGTTCCTTTCCATCCGAAGATTGGGATGGAGGTGCTGTGTGCTGTTTGGGAGGGCTGTGTGCTTAGTGAACAGGAGTGAGTGGACTCTCCCCGTGGGCAGCCTGGGACGGGGAACATGTTTGGAGAGAAGACATCCACCCCTCTCTCTCAGCAGCGTTTGACTGAAGCATTCGTTTTGCTGTCCCCAGCCAAGCTCTCAGTTCAGTTCCTGCAGCCTGAAAGACTGCTGCTGTCACCAGGGAGACCCAGCAGGAGAACCAGAGCAAACTCCAGGACCTGCAATGGGCTACCCCTGTGAAGGGTCCCCAGCTCTACACCTGGCTCCTTCAATTTTCTGACAGCAATTTTTCATTTGGCTAATTTTAGAACTTCACTGTGTGAAAGAGATGGGGCAAGCAGGACAAGGTGACTTTGCCGTTATTTTAGATTAATTTATTAGTTTTTAGAAATTAGTCTGAAAGGTCCAGGAACAGATATAGAGTGAGGAAAGAAGTGCTTGTGTCGCCAAAGTGACATTATTGGGCATTTATGTAAGGTTTGTCTTTCCCTTAGCAGTTGAAGTAATGACACGTCAAAGCTGCTACTTCCAGTTGCTGGTTGCCTATAACAGTTTCGGGTTTCTGTGTTTCATCCCAAGATCATGTGGACACCTCATATTCAGTACTCAGCGCACAGGGCAAAGACAAAGCACTTGCTTGTGCTCAGCTTAATTCCTTTAAGTGCTCTCATAGCTGTCAAACTATGAAAGCAGCACAATGGAGACTGACTTGCGTTGTTTGCATTGCAGAGCCCTTTTTGATATTCAATATCCCAAATTATTTTAGTGACTAGATGTGATGAGAGCTTCATAGAACTGCAAACAGACCATGAAGATTATACCCTGGGGCAGCTCATTTGCCTAACACAGAGCATATACTCAACTGGTATAACACAGTACAAATATTTACTAAAATCAGGTTTTGGTTTACCTTAGAGTGGGAAAGCACATTTTGAACAATTATTCTCTGTTTCGCCCAGCTATGCAGAGCAGAATATATTCAGCAGAATCCTGTAGTCAAGCCATGGATGCACACACAATGAACGAACTTGAAGTGTATCCTGTTGTGTCATGCTGACCACGAGAGAAATAAAAGGTAGAACTAGGCCCAGGATTCTATATCAGAAATTATACGTTTAAACACAATGATGATGTTTTAAAGTGTATTTGGCCATAATTAGCAAGAGTCAGCTCAGAAAGGCCCTTGAAAAGTTTACTGTGGTATTTCCAGTGTCTTGCCAAAAAACAGTGAAGTGGATGTCTCTGGCAAATGTTTGTCAGCAACAGGTAGCCCTGAGTATTTGGGTTGTACAGAAAAGCAGCAAGCTGTTCCTCACGGTACTCAAAGCCATGGGCTCCTGGGCAGCACTGTCAAGGTCCCTCACAGGTGCAGTGTTTGTGCTTTTGTGTCCCACTGAAGGCTGTTCGTGCAACTGCAGCTCTGGCAACGCGCTGCTGCCGTCAGCAGGGCAGCTCCATTGTGGTACCTGAGACAAAGGGCTACAGGATGTGACTTCTGTTAGTGCTGCATTGGTAACGTGGTCACATTCTGCTTTTCGTCTGCTCCTTGAAGCAGTTCTTCAGTTTCTTCACTTCTTTGAAATTGAGAGAGATGAGTTTGGGAGGATGCAGATGAAAATAGTCCATGGAAAGAAATTTTCAATGAGGTCACTTCTGTTTCATGAGATGAGGAGGAGCTTAAGGGCGACGGTTCAGGCTTGCTAAGAGTGCAGATTTCTGAGAAAAGGCAGAGATTCTCAAACATTCATCAAACAGTTTATACCAGGGACGTCATGTTTTTCAAATACAGTACCAAGTTTTTATGTTGTAGATGTAAATCATAAGTTGAAGTCAGGTGATTTAACAGTTAATGTATGGGCTAATTGAGAGAGGATAGACCTGCAGTATCACAAAGTTCTAATGGGGTCAGGGATGACATACTACAAGAAATGCTGTTTTTTCCTTCTTTGTCTGGGAGCTATTACCTATTTTAATTCCTCTCTATTGAAATATGAATCATGTGAATCCTACCTTTAATTTGTTTCTTTATCAGTGCTTTGTTGACTTCATAGTTTATACAAAACACAGCAAGGGAGAGCTGTGAGACTATGTGTCAAGCATTATAATGCATTAGAGTAATCACTTTTCTCTCTAACACATCAGATTTTGTCATCAAATTTTATGAGTATAGGCATTACTTTTCTCAGAATCTCCTGAATCTATTAATCTTAATTAACAATAGTATAAGCTTCTTCATAAAGTTGGAATACATTTTATCATGAAGAAATTTCACAGTAAGTGCACCTGCTTAGTATTTCTAAACAAAGGGATGCAAAAAAAAAAAAAAATTGCTATGGTTCAGAAAACTTTATTTTTAAAATTAATCCAAAACTGTTAGTGCAAGGTTAGAAGTTGCAGTATTTTCCTCTCAAGGGACCAGATGGTGAACTTTGGTTTGTGGTGGACAGACTAACTGCTTTGAGAGTTCCTGAGCCACACATCCTCACTCCTAGCAGACTCCAGTATCTGCTGCTGTGGTGTCAGCTTCCCAGGGTACACAGGTACTTGTTGTTGCCTTTGTTCTCCTTCCTGTGAAGTGGTAGGTTTTCCTACCATCGTGTGTAAATATATGGGTATTTTTTGTCTTTTGACCCTTGTCCAAAAATGATTTTTAATCAGTGGTCAGCAAGTGCACCACAATTTCAAAAGGCAAATTATACAAATATATCATCCAGCTGCTGATGGCCAGTGCTACAAATGGGTTTCTTAAATGCATACTCAGCTATTGCTCACCAAATTTTCAAGGTAAAAGAAAATAGGAGCCAAATAGTTCCTGTCCCCTGAGAAGTGCATGGTGGCAAGCTGGTGTACCAGTTCCCAAGCAGCAGCTCCCCAGGAAGCTGGCATTGGCCTTGAGAATGGTTTTCAGCACAGTGCTATTTCTAGTGCCAGCCTTTTGCTCCTGTATTTTTTTTTTAAGTGGATTGATGAATAGAAGACCCTGAATGAAGTGGTTTGGCATTTGTTTTCTGATGTGGCAAACAAAGAACAACACAGTCATAGTGATTTTCAAGGCCTCAATATTCATCAGAAGCCTTAAAGTAGTTGTGTCATGTCATTATGGAACACTGTGGATATTTTTTTTTCATCAGTTGCGAAATAGAATTTGGCAAAGGAAGTGTTTAAAGAATGTTAAGCAGTAAGAGACATCTTGTACATTTGAATAGGGGCATTTATAGATTATTTTTATTATCACCTTTTTTGCCATGGGGTGATTCACCCTTTAAAATCCTCAGCATTACTCCAAGTTATCCTTGCAAGTTTTGCCTTAGGTTGAGCATATCCCCTTCACCTCTAAATTCTTTATGACCTCATACTGGGTACTGTGGGTCTTCTTGTGTTTAGGAGCAAAGGTGTCCCACGGTGTTGATTGTGTGAGACCAGGAGCTGGTTTGGCACGGTGAGGCTCAGGAATATCATCTGCCCTGCTCGCTGGGGCTGAGCAGGAGCCAGCAAACACGCTGAGCTCGCTCTGCCTTTCCAGGATTGTGTCCTGCTGGGTGAGCTCACGTGCAGTGTGGCTCTGCCTGTGCCAGGCTGCTTCGTGCCTGCTGGCTGAGCACCCTGTGCTTCCATTTTCTGTCTAAGTGGTGATCCAGCTGAACTAGCATGTTTTTATCGGGGTATTGCAGTCTTACTGCATGAAAAGATTGTTTGAACTCTCAGAGAGCAATGCACTTTGAATTACTTTTCCCCCACTGATGTTTTGTTTTCTAGTTGCAGATTGAGCATGCGTATTTGGGTGTCAAAATATGTATTTAGGGTTGTGTGAAGGTGAGGAAGTGTGTCTGTATATCTGCAGTCAGGATCCCACCCTTGTGCTGATTGTGAGTACTCTACATAGTGCCTGGGCAAGACAAGTTATAGCAAGTGCTGGTATTTATGGAGAAGCTGTTTGTCTGTTCATGTCACTTGCTGCAACAGCTGCATCTGAAATTTGTTGCCCTTTGTTTATAGACTGATCCTGGTATTTGGAACACTTTGAGTGTTTCATTGCTCAGGTGACCAGAATTTGAAACAAAATCAATTATAACTGCTATAGGCAAGGGGGTTTACGGTCATAATGTTCCAATGACAGTGTCAGGGGAAAGCATCAGGAACTTCCAGCTAATGTTTATTTGCAGACATTTCTACACAGTCTTAAAATAGCAGTAATTGGTACAGGAAAAGCAGGTACAGCATGATCTCTGTCCCTACAGAAAAGCGACAATACAGACAGGTAATATAATGTTAGAAACAGAAAAATAAGATGTGACACAAAAATGCAAGTCATGCTCTAGATGGAAGATAGTTGGTTTCACTGCGCTGGCTTCTAATGGCAATCTCTTTGCAGGGTAGTTCAGAAGTGATGGATTGAGGCACACACATAATGACCTGTTCCAGTCAGGAACTGAGACAGCCTCAAAGGGAGTTGCCAATGAGATCTACAGAATGGGACGTGTGAGTGTATACAAGAGCAGTGTTGGTACAATTTCGCATGTATATCTTCCTGCCAAAAAGTTAAAAAAAAAAAAAAAGTCAAGACTGCACATTTTGGAGGATTAATCATCTGAGACTTTTCTCTAATTTATCACCAACAGGAGCAATGTTCTCTTTGTTTCTGTTTTACAGGGACACCCACATAGCCTTTAAAAAGCATAAATAAAATTACATCCTCACAAGCTGTAGGTCTGTGCAGCAGCTGTTCACATGATACTATATTTTATCTGCATGCATTTAATCATTTTTTTCTGAGCAACTGTCTCAATCTGTCAAAATATTTGTAAATAGATTCAGTTTCAAGTGAAATTTGCTTTCCCTAGCACAACAGAGAGACAGGGAAGACTTATGCCCAGTGGGAAGAAAGAAAGCAAAATTGTTTTCCATTGGAGGTCGAACACTCAGTCCTAAGGCGTTTGCCTTGATGACTGTGTGAAGGCAGTGCTCTCACTTAGCAGCTACCTCATTTCTGGGATGAGATATTTCATTTCACCAGACAGATTCCTCCACAACTGAACAAGCACAAACAAGATGGAAGGTGACAGAGGACAGCTCTGTTTTTCAGTAGAGGAGGAACTTACCTGGAAAGAAGGGATATTTGGCATTTGCTCCGTTTTTTCTTACCCCTAACTCCCAGTGTCCTTCTCTTGTTTCCTTCCTCTATGTAATGTGTTAATGCTTCCTCCCTATCTTTGAAACCTCCACAGTCTGAGGGTGCCTGGGGATTTGGTGCCAATTTACTACAACAGCTAAACAGATGAGGTGGTTGCCACGTCCTCTCAGTTCTTCAGCAAATTCAGTGTCTGTGTTAGCCCAGCTTCTACGTTACTGACCTTCTGGGTGCACAGGTGTGGGAAGAAGATCACTTCAGCCTCTTGGCTTTCCAAATCCATCCCTGTCCTTTCTGTGAGATAACAGATCCCTATCAGACTCATCAGACAGGGAGGAGCAATGCATCCTGAGAAGCTGGGGATGAGGGCAGGTACCATCATGATGTGTAATCGCTTTCCAGAACTATCCTGGAGGAAGTTTGTTAAAGCACAGGATGCAGGATCATTTTCAGAAGTGCAAACTCACAGATAGGCCAGCACTGCCCACTAACGTGGTCCCTCTGTCTGTTCTGACATCAGCTGCCTGTGGGCTTCCACAGCAGCTTGTGTACCTGCAGTCAGACCAAAGCTGTGCACTCGGAGCTGTGGAAATCCACATGCTTTGATTGCATCCTGAAGGAAATAAGCCTTACAGCTCATATCAATATATTGAACTTTGTTGTATAAACCAGAAAATCCAGATATCAAGTGTATTTTTAAGCCTTAATCTGTAGCAATGAAAGTGAGAGATTGATGTGTTTGTTAAAGCAAAGGGATTTCTATGTGCACAGGATTACCTGAGGCCTTACAGAAGAGTTTGCAAGGGGAAGCAGCTGGTTCAGTTGTGTCATGTGGTGGATGTTTCTCCACATTACACAACTGGTAATGGAGCTGGTTCTAGGGTAACTAGAGTCAAGAATGTCACTGCCTTACACACCAGCAGTACCAAGCATTGGCCACACCATTTTGGCACAGGCTCGAGCCCATCTGTGATGCCTCTGTATCAGGTCAAAGATAAACCAGGCACCTTCTTTCAAAGCAGAACAGTTGGCAGCCACCTGGTTTCAGCTCAGGGGGTTGCTATGCTTCCCAGCCGGGAGCACTGATGCTCTTGATACTTCCAGCTGTGGCTTAAGGCAGGCACTGGGACAAGGCCCTGCCAGTTCCCAGAAATGCAGGAAAGGCACTCCTGTATTTCCCAGACTCATGCCCCACTGTATAAACAGTAGGACCTAGCGTGGGCAATATGGAGTTCTTCAGACGTGCTTGTCTTTCCATCAAGGCTCTTGGTTGTATTCTGGCAGCTACCAGGAATGTCAAAATGCATTTCAGACCAAGACCATGCAGTCTGTTGGTGTCAGAGCTGTGTGCAGGATCTTCAGTACAAAAGTGAATTAGACCACTGATTATTTTGCTTATGGCTCCTTTGGTGCTCTGGACTTAATACTCAATGATTAAGTGGCCAGATGTCCTGAGGCCATTGCATACAGCTGGACAATAAACTGTCTGCTGCAGAGAAATAGCAAAGGCCTTCTCCTTTATTAGGCTAAAACTGACAGTTTTATTGACTGGCTTTTTGCCTTGATCATATTTACAGTGTTGCACTCGACCTCTTTAAATCATTTCAGTAGTAAGCTGAATACTCTCTGAAAGCAGTCCTGGTTCTGGCCTGAAGAACAGCGATGTTTAATGGATACAATGAGCTGTCATTTTAAATGAGCCACATTTTAATATGAAAAATAATTATTCCTCTGTAACAGCTCATGGTTTGTTTGGCTGTGGGTAAAATACAGCTTTGATAAAGTATGTTGCCAAAATTAACCCATCTACTTTGAGAAACACATGGCCCTAAAAAACTCAGTGCTTTTACTATCTGTGTACAAGGGAGGATTTTGTTTTTATTCGTAAAAGGATCTACTACAGAGGTTATGATAGCAAGCTAAATTTAAAAAACATCAACCAAAAAAAATAAAACCTCAACCAAAAAAGAAAAAGAAAAAGAAAAAAAAAGCGAAGAGAGCAAAGCCAAGCACAAGTACCAGCCCCCATCAAATGAATCAAGTATTTGATAAATGAAGGAT
This sequence comes from Dasyornis broadbenti, assembly GCA_013397935.1. Lineage (NCBI taxonomy): Eukaryota > Metazoa > Chordata > Aves > Passeriformes > Dasyornithidae > Dasyornis > Dasyornis broadbenti. The sequence goes on from VZRN01000874.1 coordinate 359,385, forward strand.
CCCTGCAGCTTCATCTGTGGGGCTGTTTCTCAGGCTCTGCTCTTGTGGGCCACCACTGCTCTGTAAGCTATCAGAAGGACTTCTGTCAAATAGTGGTGAAGAGCCAAAAAAAAAAAGCTCCTCTTAAAAAAACCCTAAGCACATTCCACAAATGCAAGCAAGCAAAGTGTGTATGTGCATGTGAAATTAACAGTGAATGTGGCTTAATTGGTTGTAAATTAAACTATTGACAGAACATGTTCTTGGAATATGAGATACTCCCTTACTCTAAAGACAAGATTTCTAAATGTTATTTGAGGAAATGCAGCTACACTGGTTAATAATGCTGTCCTGCTCTGCTGCCCTACCTGTTCCTAAACCCTCCCCTCTCCCATGAGATGCTCCAATAGAGGTGTCAGGGGTGTTTCTGGGGAGCAAACTGACAGCCTCCACTTCAGTGTTTACCTAGTGGCTGCACTTAATCAGAATCTTACCAGGATTTTGCCTTTGTTGGTTTTATCCTTTTTCACTAATGTGGAGAAAGTCAGGATTTCAGAACCGCTCTGCTGGAAAATGTCACGTAAATGTTACTGACCCTCGCGGCCAGCAGGAGCTTTGCAGGGCACGCTGCGGGATCGGGCTGATTTAAAAAAAAAAAAAAAATTAAAAATTTCTTTTCTGGTTTTGGACACTTGGGTGAGAAAAGTCCCGCACGAAGCGGGCGCGGCGGAGGCGGGAGCAGCGCCGGGCAGGGCCAGCAGGTGGCGCTGCTGCTGCAGGAACCGCCGCGCTCCTGAGCCGGCAGCGATCCAGGGACCGAGCGGGAAAGGGGGATATCCCAGAGGGGGAAAGGGAATATTCCAGAGCGGGAAAGGGCGATATCCCGGAGGGGGAAAAGGGGATATTCCAGGCTGGGGAAAAGGAGATATCCCAGAGGGGAAAAAGGGGATATCCTAGGCTGCCTGTGGCACCGACCCACGGGAAAGAGCAGGGGAAAGGGGGATATCCCAGTGTCTGTTGCACCAATCCTTGGGAAGGAGCTGGGGGAAACTGGGTATCTCCCAGGCTGCTCATTGCACCCATCCGTGGAAAACAGTGGTAGAAAAGTGAGGTATATCCCAAGTTGTCTTGCATTGGTGCACAGAAAACTTGGGGCAAAAGGAAGAGTATTTCCAGGGACTAATTTCCCTGGCTGTTAATCTCATTTAGGGAAACAGAAAGTGTGAAATATTAAGAACCACTCAAAAGTAGCAGACTGTGTATATATATATATATATATATGCATGATGACAGGCACAGCCAAAGACTAATATATATGAAATAGTTTCAGAAGAGAAGACAAGTTTGGAAAGAAAAAAGGAAGTATTGTGACATATTTCAGTACTCAGAATATGACAGCAAACTAAAGAGAAATTGTATAGATATTGTACAAGAAAGTTTATTCAGGTTCTCTCTCCTGCACCAAGAATAGAACATGATCCCATTGTACCTATTATCTTGTCCATGGGTTTGCACAGCCAAATCCTTAACGATTATCTAAGTTGTTATGTCTCACCTGACTCCAGTAAGTAATGACAATATATACCAGCTGTGTCTCCTTACATATTCTGCTCCATTCCTGCTAATTCTTTGACCTTTTTGGGAAGCCCTCCTTTACTTGACCAGTTCTTCTCTCTTTCAATGGTAAGTCTTATGATGATTTACCATCCTTTCCAGTGTCATGAACTTTGCACCGTTCTTAGTCCTGGTGGTTGCTTCCTGATAGTCAACTTTCCACTAACCTTAAGATCTCTTACCTGTGTTTGTTGTTTCTATTTAGGTACTTATGCATCTGTCTCTAATTTAATTGTCTATATTCTAATACGCAACTTAAAAGAAATATAACTGTTAATAAATAAACATTATATGGAACGCCTTTGTTGCCTACAGCATGTTCACTGAAAAGTCTCATATAAAAAACAGAGAATAGTCCACTTTCTGGGTTCATTGATTTTTCTTCTGGCTAGCATAAACTTTTTTTTTAGTAGCCTTAAACTACTGCTGCAAGCTTAGACTAAGCTGCAAGTACAAGCTTACAAATTGAGTATGATATCTATTTGCTTGTTTGCCATGTCAAAGGTGACAGATTTCTGAATAAGAATGAAAGAAATCTGATGGTTCAACTGCTAAGCACTGAAATGAGCCAGATTTTCAGCAGAGCTTTGCAGCTATTTGGACTCCTCAGTCAGAAAAATACTGTGGGGGACCACCGAGTTCTTTGCTATTTAAGGGTGTCACAATGGAATTTACTTTTTAAAAAATCTGGACCCAAGTAGATGTGTAGTGTTTTTTTAAGTAGAAGCTTATAGCTGTTACTGCTAAGTAAAAGAAAACACTGTAAACCAGTGTCTCTGGGGAGCTGTACAGGATGCATGTGCTGTCTGAGGTGCTATGTATTAGCATAAATCTATGGGTTAAATCATTATTTGTAATTTGAAGTTTGCCAGAAACCTTCTTAAGTGAGACCAGGAAGAAGATGCACAATTATTTTTGTTTTGCATAATGAGCCTGGCTAAGTAGAAGGTCACCTCAAAGTAGAATTTTTCAAGGATACCAACGTTTCCTCATCCTATACTGTGTGTCTGATAAAATAGCTGGGTCTGGAGATGTCTGCTTCACTAATTGAAGGTCATATTAGCATGAGTGGGTCTAGCCTTGGCTGATAGCTACCGTTTCCATTTAACATTGGTTTCCTTATAAAGTAGGACTATGTTTTTTGCTACAGGAGTTACTCTTCATAATGCAATCTCATCAAATCTAATGTAGAATGGTACATTTACATATATCAATAATTTAATTCTCTCCATTTAAAATAATTAGCATAAATGAATAGAAATAAAATCCACGTTGATAGCAAAGATATAATGTTATGTGTGTATGTATACAAAATATCACATGACACTCTTCCTACAGTGAATTAAGGCTTTGTTGATCTTAAGCAATAAAAAAAAAAAATCAATTGGATTATAGCACAGAGCTTCAGTGAGGGTTTCCAGGATCTTAGAAATTAATGCAGTATTCATGAATATGGAAAAGGTTTCCTTGTGGGCTTCAGAAATGAGGTGACAGTGCAGCAGCTGGCCAACAAATCCATGTGTCTATTGGTACCAGGGTATAAATATCACCCACTGCTGCAAGCACAAGTTAAAGACGTAGCATAGACAATCAGTTTTTAAGTTGTCTCTTGTGCAAAAGAACTGTTGACTCAATCAAGAAACACAAAAATAAAATCTGTTGCTACGGTTTTATTGTGGGGCCAGAGCGTTCCTTTGAAGCTTCTGGTGCTGGCTGCTGTCAGGAGCAGGACACTTGCCTCAGTGATTCATTGCCCCTAATCAGGTCAGTTGTTCCTTATAAACCTAAAATCAGCACTTTGCTCAATACTTGGGTTTTATTTTAGCATTGAGAAGTGTTCTGAGAAAGGAGTGTGACTCAGGTTCCTAGCAGCTGTAGATTGTATTCAAGCAGCAAGAAGTTAGGTGCGTTTTTAAAGTATTTAGAGCTAATGGAAAACATTGTCTTTTGAAATAATTCTCAGTTGATAAAATCATGATTCGAAATCAAAGTTCTCTGTAAGTGGGCAAATGTTGTCCAGCATAATTGGCTGGAATTGCTATCTAGGTGTTAAAAATATCAGTCACTTCAGATAAGCCGTTATCAGCCATGCAAATTAGTTTGCATATAAAATAGCTCTTGACAGGTCCCAAAATTAAAACTGCCTGGTTTCATGTGGCTTTATTTAGTCCTACTCCACCAGAGACCCCCATCTGAAAGCTGTTCTTTACTGATTTGGGACATAATGGAGAATTAGATTAATGATAGCTGGGTAGTAGCATGATATAGTATGTTAGGAAAAGGAGATATTACAGCTGTCTTTGTGAGAGCATCAGTCCCTGACACTGGGAGGGGTTTGTGTCACAAGCTGGATTTCTTGTGAAAACTTGTCAGTACAATTGCTATTCTCGATCAAGGGTTTGGGGTTTTTTCCCTGCATTTGAATGAGAATAAATTATGACAGTATAGTTAGCATTTGTTTAGAGAGAAGAATTTGTGGCTCTGCTGGAGAATGCTGAGCAAGGAGACAGCTTTGAAGGGATGCCTCTCTATTTTTGAGTAATTGAGCAGCAGGATCCCAAGGCAATTTGTTTCTTATAGAATCTTCCTTGCGAAACTCTTTGCTGAAATATGTGGATACCTGAGATGTGTCACCCTGAAAAAAATCAACATAGGATTTCCTGCAATTTAATTTTGTACTCATCAACACATTTCTTGATTAGACTTCAAGCTTTCAAAAAAGACGTCAGTGTTTTCCTGCAGTAAAATTAGGACTTAAATCTTCATCCAGTTGCTTTTTCTCACAGCACAGCTCTCTGTGGACAGAAGCAGACAATCTGCACGTGCTTTGTTCTCTATCCACATATTCCTGGCGTATGTTCAGTGACATTGTATAGGCCAAAACATTTGTGCAAGCTCTGGTTTCCCAAATGCTGTCTGGTCAGAAAAATGGTTGACCAAGTTCAGGTGACTTATTTTTCATAGTTGTTGGCTTTTGTTGTTGTTGTTGCTTTGTTTTTTAAAATAATCGGTTAGAAGAGGAAAGGTGTCATTACAATCACAATATATGCCATACATAAACCCTAATTTACAACTGTGGGGGAACACTATTCTGGATTTCCTGTCAGTTGTAGGAAGCACCTATCACTTCAGAGTTACAACGAAGGAGAAATGGAAGGCTGCTTTCTCTGCTCCCAGGTACTGTTCTGTTCTGCAGTGTCATGGTGAAATATTAATTACATTTATCAGAACAGGATTAAACGTGGAATGAATGATTAATTATTTGACACTGGGATAGATTAAAGTTTTGTCCGGGGTTTATGTATTCATTAATTACTTGTTAAATCAAAGAGAGGAGGAGCAGTCTTTTCAGCTGTGTTGGTGCAGTGATTTGTGCAATTTATTTGGTATTTGAAGGTGCTTTCTGTAACAAAGTAATTGTCATGATAACATGTTCTACTTAGTTTGTAGTGCACAGTTTACTTCCTTGCAGGTCTTATCCTTTTACTTTCGTCTTGTACGATGTTTTGAAAGGTCACTGACATAGGGGTTAATGTAACACATCCTTGAGGAATTTTTGCAATCAGAGCAGGAGCAATGGGCTCATGCTCCTCAGCAAAGGGGCCTGCTATGAAGAGAGCAGGAGCGTGTGAGCCTTCCCTGCTGAATGGTTCCCTGCCCAGTGCCCCCGCTGGTGTGGTCATACTGTGCCGCAGTGTTGTCACACGGGTCACGAGAATCGTTTACCAGGATGGGACAGCAGGAGGCTCATATACACAATTGTTTCTAAAATATGTATCTTAAAGTGTTTCTGAGCTGACAAGATTTTCCCAGAAAATTCAAATCTTAGCTGATGCTTTGTGAGTGATAAAAGCCGTCATGTACATGCATTTGTTTTCTTTGTACAAGGAATCCCTCCCCTCACCTCAAAAGCCTTGTTTTCATGGTGTTCGGTGTTTAACAAAAGGAATCAGGACAACGTTGCCCCTCTGTGACTGAAGCTTTACTAACATAGGCATGTAAATACTTATCCTTCAGCTCTTTGTCTTCTGTTCACACTGCATATTGTTGAGAGCTCAGAATCACAAGCTGTAGAGTTTGAGTGTTTATAAGAGGTGCAGAGGTTGATTAAAACCATTCTGACTGGGTCTATATGGCTGTTGCAACATGAAGAGAAGATAACAGAACGGTCAGAAGCCCAGGTACCGCTAGAAATGAAAAATGGAGAAAAATATTCAAAACATGTGAACACATTTGAAATATTAACCTCTCCCTAAACACCATCCCTTACCCTGCCCCAGCTGGTTTGGACATTGCAAGGACCACAGGCAGCAACTGCAATGACATGCTTATCCCTTTAGGAAAGCCTGAAAATTCCAGGGCTTGAGAGAAAATATTACCAATGCAGCACTGCTGAGAGATGCTAAAGAACATGTCACACTGAAGATGTGATATTCCACACTGGATCAATAAATAGCCCTCTGACTTGCTGGAAACAGTGGTGCATATTCTCATTTCTTACTCATTTAAATAAACCCTTCAGTATCGGGGATCAAGTTGTGTGTCCCAGTGGTGCTGTGGCATGCACGGGATATTCACTAGACCAAGTGTAGGGGACATTTTGGGGGAACATGCCCTTTCTTCAAAGCATTTCCCAGGCTTTGGAGGCTGCTGAATTTGTGAGTTGTCATATTTATTAGTCAATTCCCATTCCTCACCATCATTATTAAAAATGACAACACCAGTTTTTGTATCCTGGGCTGTGTTGTATTGGTCTGAGTAATAACATTCTTTATTTTTAAGTTGAGAGCATTTTGTTTATGTTCTCTATCCACCAGGGAAAATATACTTCAGCTATTGCTGCAATGCACAAGGGACAGTTAAATCTAATAACTTAATCTAGACTTCTAGAAACAAAATTAAATTTTCAAATAAAGGCAAACTGACAGGTAAGGCATAAATCTTTTATTTAAAGTAGAAAATAACCCCATTCAAATACAATCAGAGAAGACAGATGTAGGTAAAAAACAAGTAGAGATAGGATATATGGTGCATAAATTTGCTATGTCTGTGTGATAGATCAAACAGGGTGACCTTAAAAATGTTCCTAAAGCATCAGCTAAAATAGGAAATTTGCATATATTTAAATACTGCTTGTTAATGTAAGATGGACTAGAAAGAATGTTAACACTGAAAGTAAAATATAGCATAGGTGTAGTGTGCAACAAAAAGGTCACATTAGCTATCAGTGGCTGAAAGGTAAATATTTACTGGTTTGAAGCTGGCAGGAAGCTCTAGAAATAAGAAATATTATCTTCTACTGTTTAGTTTATCTTCTTAGGTAAAATATTCAGCTGAAAAAAAAAAGACCTTGATTCAATAAAGTTCTTAGTTAACTGTTTAAAGTTAATGTAACTGACATATTTAAAGTCAGACATCCTCTTAGATCCAAATTACCTTAATGGGACTACTCAGATGCAGTTTTACTAGAGACGAGGGCAGGTCCCTGTGATGAAGCATGTTATCAAGATCACAGAGGTTGCTATGAAATTTTATGTGCCTTTGCATTGGTAAAACGAGATGTTTATACTCCGATTTCTCAAGTATTTTTCATTCTCTTTTCTTGGGTGCAGTTCTGTGGAAGGTGGTTGGGTTTGTTTAAGTGCGAGATCAGATTGCTGCCTGGGAGATGGCACTTATTTCCAATTCAGGAGAGAAAATGTGGCTTGTCAAGAGGACCTGATATTAAATCATGAGGAGCTCTTTTGTGTAAATAGTCTCCTTGGACAAAAAAGCTGCCCGGGGTTTCTTGATTCCTGCTGTCATTCTTTCCTGGAAACATTTTCCTCTGTCACCCTGTCCTCACAACAGCAGGTGAGCCACGCTGCTTCCTGGGCTAGGATATGTTTAGAGTCAGTGTGCCCAGGTGTCTGCAGAGAGCCTCCAGCTTTTTCATTGTATCCTCAGAACGGGAATTTCTCCAACTACGTAGGCAATGGCTTCAGTACCTCCTGTTCAGTTCCACTGCCCTTAAAGAGTTGGAGACCGGCTTGTCCATCTGGTCATCCCTAGAAGTACACTGTAATTATCTCCAGGTTCTTAATAAATCTGGGTTTTCTAGAGATTTCCACTGTAATTGGATCAGTCATTAATGTAGCCCAGATTTCCCACTGTATTCTGCTGAGTTTACATCTGTTCCCATACAGTGACCCAGTTAGAGCCAAGACACCTGTGTGACTGTGACAAAGGAAATCCTTTTTTAAAATGTTATAAATATTTTGACGTACAATATCATAATAAAAGATATGTAGTTAGTGCGGACAGCATCACCCAGCCCCTGGAAACAGCAGATGGATGTGCCAGTGGCTTCCTAGCACTCCAGACATGGAGACTGATAGGCACAGGGGATTTATCCTTTCAGTTTCCTTGTTTGATGTTTTCTATCTGTTGCTTTGCTAGCTCATTAATGTTCTTTTGTGTGGGTTTTATGAATGATTTGCTTTTAAAGTGGTATAATTCTGAAAGGTCTTTTTTTGTATTCATTGCTAGGAAGAGTGTAAGTCATTGATTAGTGACAAATGCCATCTTTTGAGAAGTTCCCTTAATCTTTGGGATGTCTGTTTTGAAGGTCACTTCCATTTATTAAAGAATTGCAACTGTACACCTGAATATTTCATGAATTGCCAGTATTGTTTCTGGCTTTTGCAATGCTTCTGCGTAGGAAAGGAGACAGATAACAGAAAGATTTTTAAAACCTTACCCAGAAAGCTGCACACTGACTCAATATTATGTTGTCATTCGCCAAAGTGGATTGTTTCTGTCACATTTGTATTACATAAAACAGGGAGAATCAAAATCTGAGGTGGTGTACATGTTCATAAAGGGAACACTGTCTTTACACTGAGTGTCAGCTACGTGGGGCTGTTCCAGTTGTAGCATAAACCTCTGGTAACAGCTGCAGCATATGGGGTGAAAATACAAAACCAGACAGCAATAGAAAATAGCCAGAGGGGCTTGCAATAAAATTGTGTAGATTAATCACTGGATTCTCTTGAATGAGTGGCATGCTATAGATCTGGGGCCCTTTTCTTTGGCCTCAGTTGCTGAGGAATGTCATTCTCTCAATAAGGCAGGATTTGGTGCATCATAAAAAGCACAAAGCTCTCACTGTTTCTTGATGAGGGCTCTTTCTGCACATGGCAGGGGCCTGTCATTCAATAGCAAAGGTCTCAGACTCAGTGTCCACTGGTGAATCGGGTTTAGGTGGGTTCCATTTGTACTGTCTCACCTCGTGGGAATGGCCTGTTGAAGACAAGGTCCTTCACGCTGTGGGATCATTAAATCCATGTCACCTATAAAAGATTTGATCTGTGAAAGAAACTTTTCTATGCGTTGTTATAATAAAACATGCCTTAGTAGGAGACATTTCTAAAATGCTGCTTGCAGGACTGCATTAGAGTAAAATTTAAAATTTGCCCCATATTCTCAGCACTCTGGAAACTCAGCTTCCAGGATTATATGAACTTCATTCACATACTGCTTTCTTTAAACTTGAAATTTTTGGCTGCTTTGTAGACCAATTTAGGTTATAGAATCATAAGAGCTTGCTAATTTAGGGAAATTAAGTTTATTTGTTTACAAGAGGCCTATTCAAAAAGTGATGCACTGTTCCAGTGTGGTCATTCCTATGGATTAGCCACAGTAGAATATGTGTATTGGGGCAGCCAAAATACAAGTAGACAATTAGCTTTTCTACCAGAGATTAGTTTTGTTAACATTCCCTTGATTTGACAGCTGGAATAGATGAATGTCATTACTGACCTTTTCAATTTTACAGCTTCTTCACTTTCATAATTCCAACTCCTGCAGCTGCAGCATGGAAATGAACCTTAATAATGTTCCCCAAACTCTTGAAAATGCATTACTTACCAGTTACATTTTACAATACTCTAAACAGTCAGAACCTTTCATATCACTGCTTTTGAAACCATAGACTAAATGCAATTAGCATTAGCAATTATAAGGTAGAAATTTCTTGACTGCTTTTGTGGAGCAGATCTGAATAATCAGGCATTAGGTATCCACATTTCAGTGTGATATATGATGATTTAAAAAAATTTCCTGAGTTCTAATTATTGCTGGGAGATATTCTCTAGGTTCTGCTATGAATGCCTTTCATTTAATGTTACAGGATCAAACACTGCTCACTTTAGCGATGTGAATAATTCTACTGAAGCTAATGTAAGTAAATATAAGGAGCAGAACCAGTTACAGAATGTAAATTTCAAAGGTACAATTGTGTAAGCTGTGGTATCCCACTGAAATCAATGTAATGATAATATGTTGTTTTAGATGAGACTCTGCTGTTGTTCTTAGTGCAGTTAATCACAGTCTGCATTTATTTTAATTAAATTCTAGTTAAAAAAAGACAAAGGGTTAGAAGGGATTCCATCACTACGGAGAATGTGAAGTTAAGTAACTTTAACTTAAAAGTACTATTATGGGGGGAAAGGGGGGTTAGTTTGTTTGTTTTATACATAAAATCAGACTAGTCCAGATTAGGTAAAACTGTAGGATTCATAATTGGAAAGAAAGGTGGAACTGTACAAAATAGCAAAGTTAACCTTAGAAAAAAGAATCCGAATTGGTAGTGATGTTACTTGGTGGGCTTGGGGGGGTGGCTGTGGGAGCTACAGGGAAGCTCCCCAGCAATAACCTCTTGCTCTTCCTCCTGCCAGACAGCCTGGTTAAGTCCACAGTGTATAACCATGTTTTAACATATTTTTACAGTCCTTTTGAAAGGCTTTTTTCTCCAAGCTCTCATGTAGCTAATGGGTTGAGTCTCTTCTGGGACTTCAAATATCCTAATGAGATTAACTCATTAAATAACTGCCCATCACTTAGCTGCTGATATTCTCTTTTATTTGTGGCACTGGAAGAGAGAGCTGCCTCTGAAAATGTTAGCACTGCTTGGAGATGATTTCTCTTTAAATATTTTTAGTTTATTACATTTTCCGCCCTAGATAAATCAGCATCCTTTTCCCTGTCACACAAATGGATTGGATGATGCAGTAACAGTTTTTGTCCCTTCAGGATGGTCAGGCAGAGGCGACAAGTTTTGCCACCATGACATTGCCTCCTTCTTTAAGGAGCAAGACATATATTTCCCTGTGACTAATTAGTTGTCTCTGGAAGGATGGATTTCTTGGTGCTCACACAAGCAGAATGGCACTGTTGCCTTCCACAGATCCCAAGAAGGAAAAAAAGAAATTTCACCTCAAATTTTACAAATTAACAACCCCGCCCCCCCCCCCCAATAAAATATACATGTGAATATTTATAAAACAGCAAAAACCATGGCAGAAAACATAGACTAGCACTAAACCTGCATACTGGTATCAAGTGGCAGGAGACATTGCCTCCTTTTAATACAGGTGGCCCAAGTCTCATTTCTGCTGCCTTCTTTGTGCCCCAGTGGTCAGGGGAACCTTATGAGTGAGTGGCTCTTTGGGGCAAAGCCAGAAAGGAGTTTGTTTTTGGAATGCCTCCTGCAGGGAGCAGATGAGCCTTGGCACGGAAAGCGGTGGCAGAGATGCCAGGAAGGAGTCCAGGCAGTGAGACCTGGTTTGGCTGTCGAGTTACGCTGGTTGCTCCAGTTTCCACAAACGTTGTGTCCCTGGACAAAGGAGACTCAGTAATGCCAAGCCTGTGAGATTCCTTTGAGGAGCCCTGGCTGCCCGGATTGCTGGCACGCTTCAACTTTAACCAGCCCAGGAGTTCCCCAGCACCATTGCTCACAGGAGGGCCCCAGAGGAGCAAGGAGCTGCTGCTGTGACCTGCGTGTCCACATGGGCAGCAGTATGTGTACTTACAGGAGCAGCCTTTGGGAAAAGAGCAGAGCAAAGCTCTAATTTGAGAAATCCCCACAGCACAACCAGCACGAAGCCACACTCTTTAAGGTGTGGTTTGAATGGTCTGAAGGAGTTGGATCTTTCCGTCTGGTTAATGAACCAACACTTGAAAAGGAGACATGCTTTTATGATGACTGATTAAGACCACCCTGGTATTGTCATGACACTAGTGTAAAACCAACAAATTCATTTATAGCTCTTAAGGAAATAAAACACAGTTACATGTTGTGTTTAAAAGACATAAGATATTTTTCTTATAGGCTATGCTGTTCAGGTGTTTGTCTACACTCAATCTTTCTGACTGCTTCTAAATAAAGCTCTGATTTCTTCAGAGTCATCTATCCAAGAAGCTTGAAAGGTGCTCTCTAACTTTTCTCAGTGGCATGTGGCATGAGCAAAGCTCACCAAAATTTATGGTTTTGCAAATAAAATGTGAACATTTTGACCATTAGTGGGGTAAAAATATAAACAATACCTGAATTAATTTTTTTCCGGTTTTAATTCATTCTAGTATTGGTTAAACTATTTCAAATAACAATGTTATTTGAAACTGTTGTATTAGGATAGAAAGTAAGAAAAAAGGGAAAGGATTTTGTCTTGTCATTTTGAAGCCATGGTCTCTGGTTACAGTCACCAATAGAGGGACACAGAAAATTTCTTAACTGTCTGCACAAGGACAAAGTACATTTTTAATCTCTAAGGTGAACAATATCTGAACTACTGAACCTACTAAAATAAATCTTTCTTGTGTTTGGGGGAGGGGGGATTGTTGGTTTTGTTGGTTTCTTTGTTTTTTGTTTTTTGTTTTTTTTTTACCTTAGTTGAACAAGTCAATTGAAAACAAATAGAAAAATACATTTTGAGCACAGCCCTATGCTTGGTCAAATTGTTAGACATTTGTCAAATTGTCTGCTATTTAGTACATACTGAACAGCCTAGGCTGTGACCCTAGGCACAGATTTTAGAACCCAAATTACACGTCTTTACTTCTTTTGCATTGTAAGATAATGTGTTGTACTCCAGAACTGTCCTCCACATCCTTGGAATGTAATGTTTGCAATGCAGAAGTGGAAATACCTGTGTTTGCTAAGGGTTTCATTCAGATAAAACAGCAATGTCTATCTGCACCCCTAGCAAATGAAACAAAACAGAGCAGCAACATATCATTGCTCATTTTTCCTTGCTGTAGAGTTTTAAAGACAGCAGAAGGAAATGGAAAAGGAGGGCAACTGCCAAAGTCACAACTGTACCTATCTGTATCTAACATTATCTTTTATGTCAAATCATTTTCATACGCAGGAAAAGCCACTGGTGGTTAGTGCCAGCTGTCTGTGTATTACAGTGGAGGAACTGGGAGCAGACCGCAGGAGCAAGGCAGTCGTTAAGGAGAGGTGGTACCTGTGTGCTACTGACAGCTGTGGGTATTTGCAGTGTCCCTTTGGGCAGTGGCAGGAGGCAGGGTGTGCAGCTGGAAGGAAAGGGCTGCAGGGGTGCTCTGCAAGAGTGTCCAGGGCAGTTGCTCAGGACTGGCCGTGACAGTAGGCATCCCAGCGCTGCCTTGTTTGCTTCAGTGATGAAATCTGTTGACTCAGAAGTTTGATTCATATTTAATGTGAGACAGCACGTTGGTGCTGATTTAAAAGAAAAAGTGAATGCACACAGTTATCTCTTATGCTTTTCACAGATATCGGTGATGACAGATTTCAATATTACGTTCAGAATTACTCTGGGAATTACGTGTTCAGCCCAGGATGCAGTCCACGGTGCGGGTTGTGCTCTGGAAATGCAAAATAATGACAGCTTATGTAAGTAGCATAAAGCTTTGATTACATGTGCTTTGATGTGAAGAGCCACACCACCAACTGAACTTGGAGCAGCAGTCAGGGACTGAGTCACCATGTGATTGGTTTTAGCCAAGCAGTTTCAGAATCATGGGCCTATAATTGCTTCAGATTCCTGATATTGATCTCTTATGTCAAAATAATTGAACTTTATGGCTGACTTCTGATGCTTATTGAGAAATCATATAATTACTTCCAACTGGCTATGAGTCAATATCAGTTGAGTACATACCACTATTCAGAGTGCTTGATATATAAATTTTCTTCCAAATAAAAACAAGACCTACAATATATTAATAAATGTAGCAGTCTGCATGCATGGTCCTAAGTTACATAATTACATCACCTAATATTTGTAGTACCCAGAATACCTGTTATGTGTTTGCATTTAAAATATACTAACTTCAATCCCAAGCCTACAAGCTCTGGGCCTGCTGTGCCTGCAGAGAGCCTGTCAGGATCTGCACTGATGCAGCAGTCAGACACACAGAGCAGGGATTGGGGTCTTGTTGGCCCAGCAAATGCTGTTATGTGCTGGGAGACAGCACATTTTATTGTGCTGGGACTGGTGGGGACATGTCCTATAAAACACCAAAAACTCTTCTCTTTCCATTTGGAGTTCACACCAGTCTAGAAGATCCTGCCCTGTATATCACTTTCTCTTTTTAGCTTTGCCTTTGCGCCTTTGCTTATACCAATAAACTGTCTGGAGCCTTATTTACAAACCCCTGTATCCATCACACAGACATCCTTGTTCTCCTTTAGAATAGACATAAATGCATAGTCTCTTCTTTAAAAAGCTCATTCTTCTACATTTTCACAAAAACCTATCATTTTTTGTTGACTACACGGTGGTGACAAATAAACAGTTGCAATCCTTTTCAATAGGCAGTTTTAAAAAAGTTCCACGAAAAGCTGAAACTCTTTTCTAGAATGATTTAAGCTGAGAATTTTTGCACCCCACTGCTGATGGGGAATAGACTTTACACACACACACAGAGCTGGAAAGGGATTTAGGTAATAAAAGATGTTTTACTTGAAGGTAATGAAGACTTCACATGGTCTTGTTGAATAGCTTTATCTCTCAATTTCTAGATCAAATCCTACCTGAGAAAGCACACTAGCACTGAGTCTTGTTTCCCTTGCAATCACTGTGCTGCTAGTACTGGTTTAATTCACATCTGCATTTCTTTAAGTATTGTTTTATTAATTCCCTTTTGTTAAGAGGAATGAAGCATTAATCAGCCAGTGCATTTAGTACCTACTTACATTAATATCTAGGCAATGCAGTGATTTGGAATTCTTTACACCTTTTTTTCAGGTTTTTCATTATATTTCTTAGTGTCTTGAGGATGCCTTTCCTCATGGCACTTTACAATAAACCTTTGCAAAATGAATAGCTTTCATTATGAAATCAATGATATTCCCTCTAAACTTCAGGGCAATGTCAAAGAAAAGCTACTTTAATTGCTAATGCTGAGCAGTTTTTTATGACCAAACTCTACTTTCCAGATGTCACAGCAATACAATCATCACCTTCCTCAGCACTTTTGTCCTCCCTTGTCACTATAGCTCTCTTTCTCAAGAAAGTGATTGTCAGCCGTGTCTTTTTCTGTTCTTATGTCTTTACTCTGTTTTCTGTTTGAATTAAACCTTAAAACTACCCTTTGAAGCAGAAATGGTGTGAAGTTTATGCCTGTGACTCTGCATAGCAGGAACCCCTGACCATTGCTTCTCCTAAAACATGATAGAAGGATGAATTTTAACTCTGAAGCAAAAATGTAGTTATTAACAACTTGACGTATTAATTTTAATTCCTTTTTTTAGGAAGATCTGTCGTGCAGACATGAAATACTGTCTGTGACCAGCCCACTACACTCCACTCTTCCAAGTAGTATCTTCAGTGTTAGAGATTTTAATTTGAGGTAAGGTCCATAATAGCATTTCTAAGGAGCCACAGCCAGTGTGCTTAGCAGGACTAACCCCTGGGGTGCTTGCTGCATGCACTGGCTGGGTCCAGGTGTAACACACTCCTCAGTTTGATGATGGCTGGCACATGGACTCTGGGAGCCAGAGGAATTGGCTGGACCGAGGGCTTCCCAGGACTGCTGCATCGGCTGTAGACACGTGAGTTCCTCAAAATCCTGACCAAGAATAAATTTAGGCATATTTTCTTTTAAAGTGGACCTTTGTTGTGATGTGTTTATGTATACCAGCAACAGAGGGAATGTGGGCTAACAGGTTTGGTAAAAGCATGAGGAACTCAGCATCTGTTCATTCAGTGCAGATACTGTGGCTCTTCCACTTTTCAAGACCTTTCCAAGGTGCAAAACTTCATCAGCCTGTTCTCTCTCACAGAGACATGGTATCTTCCACTTCCATTTTTTAAGGTAATCCTCTTGTTCACAAGAAAATGCAATTGAAATCCTAAAAGTATGTCAGCATCTCGGTACTCTCTTAATTAGTATTCTCTTGATTATAAACAGTTTAATGTGTCTTCCTATTTTTAGTAGAAATAGACATCTGAGTCATTAATTTGTTTGCCTTCTTTGAGGCTGTTGAAATGTGAAGATGAGTTAGCTGCCCCTGGCTATAGTGGGGGCTATGAAAGCCATGGTAACAGGCAGACTGACAGCAGGATCATGCTACCAGACATCACAGTTGCGTTTCACTCAGGGGAGTTACTTTGACTTCTTTAAGTAACAGCTGTAGTTAAACAACTCTTTAAAGCCTGTCTTAACACTGTACATATTTCGATGGTTGAATTTTTTGTCATAACCAGGGTACCTTGCTGGTGGTTTTCCTGAAGCTCTATTTCACTTCAAAGGCGAATAAGTGTCTTATCCCATTTCCTGCCTTAATTGCTTTAAATGTACTGACAAGCACAACTGACCAATTATTAGTACTTTTTCTCATCATGTCTCATTTGTTATCCATGATGCTCTTCCATGTTGTAATTACTTTTCAATTTTTCATGACTAAAAATAGGAGATGTACATAATGAATACAAATGGCAAATTGATTAAATGTAACATGCATTGTAGCACCAGTGAGATTGTCATTTGTTATTAATGAGAGAGATTTGTCAGGTGCTTGTGAAAAGGCTTGTGATACACAGCAATCCAAACCCAACAGTGTAAGGCTGTGGCGTTTCTGCTGTTTTATTTTGATCCAACACAAAAGGAAGCTGGCCATGATTTCCAAGATAGATTCGTATTTCTCTGTTTTGGTGCCATCTTAACTTTTTGGACTTTAATAGCAAAACATGCAGGGCGGGTTAACTGGGAATATCCCAATGAATGGTGTGTCATTGTAAGCACCAAATTTCAAAGCAAAAGTCATTCTGTAGGAGTTAAATACTGATTTTTACAAGGCTGACACTAAATGAGGCCTTGGCCTGCGCTGGTGTCCAGCAGCACTGTAGTCAGGCAGCTCATGCAAGAAATACAGAAGCCTGCTGTTCAGATCTCTGTGCCAGATGTAACCAGGCACACAAATACACACCTTTTGCATCCTTTCTGAGTCACCAGCCATCAGGCAATGCACTGCTCCAGAGCTCGGTGCAAGTGCTCCTGGTCAAACTGGTTCATTTTACATAAAGAAATAAACATTGAAAACTGGTCTTCTGTGTACTGGAGGGAAGTATTTGCTGTTAGAGTTGGTGGTTTTCAAGGATCTCTTCCATGCCAATGTCTGACAAGAAGCTTATTTGATAGCCAAAATTTTTTTTTGTGGAATGAGGAAAGTTTTCTTCATTGTATTGCAGAGAGATAGAAAGGCTTAAAAATGAAAATGGCAATGCAGGAAATTACTTGCAAACCTTGAGCCTTAAAATCCAAACAGCTGAATCCTTCTCCCCTACATGAAGCTCCCTAATTTCCCTGTGGATCAACAAAGGTTTGGGTTTTTTTAGAGTCAGTGCCTTTAGTTCTTTGTTGATATACATTGCTTTTACTGCGTTAACTTCAAAAATTTGCACCAGGGGAAGGTCTGACTCCTGGTCAGTTTATTCTAGCCATGGACCATACTCAGTTAAGAACAACAAACAACAGCTTTACTTCCAAATTACATATTACAGGGTGGATATCAGTATTATTTACCTGAGTCTAACAAATTAACTGAAGATTAAACCTTGTAATTTAATTCTTTCAACTTCTGTTTCATAAGTGAATGTAGGGATTTTATAGGCATTATTTAAAACACAAATTCTGATCATAAAGGCTTTGAAGAACTAAATCAAACCGTTATGCGGTTTTTATACACCACAAGAAGAAAAGAATCTTTGAAATTTAGTCTGAAATTAGAGACTTTAATCTGCATAATTTATACACTGAGTATTCATAAAAAGGACTACAACTGAAACTCACCTGTCATCAAAGTAAAAAGATGGAAACAATACCTAAGTCTGAGGCAAGGAAATGGTATTATGGATGTTATTTCCTAAATATTTGCTAAGGAGCAGTTTCTACCAGTTACTGAGGAAATTAAGGGAACGTGACAAAGCAACAATCATTTCCAAGTAATAGTTCTTTTTTCTTTTCATTATCTGAGCTGTCTGCCCTCAGATCTGCTGCATTGTTCAGATTTAGAAACATTTCCTGCTGTCATAGACAAGGCAGGCACTGTCCAGCCAGGCAGGGAGGAGAGCTGGGCACCTGCAGGGCAGCTCCCACCCGGGGCTGGGCTGGTTCTGCTGCCGCCGGCCCCGAGCACCGCCCTGGCTGTGCCAACACTGGTGGACAACTGGGCAAGGCTCAGAGCTGGAGTTGATTAAATGGGTGAAAACTGGGCTATAATTTTCAAATAATAAGCTGCACTTCCCCCATTCTGCTAATTTTTTTTCCTGCCTCCTAACACCCCAGAGGGACTGGATTGCTTTTTCTTGCCTTTGGAAACACTTTTGGCTCTTCAGAGTTTTTCCTCTCTGCCCTGCTCCTGGCAGAGGTTATCCTAAGAGTGACTGTTTTATCTCCAGAAGGGATCTCATTGCTAGACAAGAGTTCTGGGCAGGATTTACACTCTTCCTCTGGAAACACCAGAAGCTTGTGTCAATTCCTGCTCTTTCACATTCCTGTCAGCTTGTCAGGGACTATCATTCATTAAAAATTCAACAGAGGAAACCTGACAGGATTGGTCTCTTGGTGCTACAACAAAATAAATATTTAATAATGACGCGATGATACATTTCTACTAAACAGCTGACATTCTGCACTTCAGCACAATAAATGAGCTAATAGTTCTCTATATGACTATGCTCCCAGTAAAATACTTATGCAACAGGTGGATGGACCAAAGCCCAGTGAACAATGCAGAGGCAACATCTTACAAACTGAAGTGGCAGAAATCCCTAGTGAGTTTCTCAAAAAATATGATTATTTGCAGACTCTGAAAGAACTTCAGGACTCTTGACCCAGCGTTTTTAGATATGGTTGCCACATATATTGTTCATACTAGGGTGTGCTACCCACTTGCTGGAACTACTACGTCACATCTCCAGACCTTGCAGAGATTCCAGGTGCCTGTTCCAGATGTGTTATGAACAGCCTACTGACTGCTGTAGCTACACTCTTTAAGAAATTCTTTTTAAATTATGAATTCTCAATTTTGAAATATTATGGTGTTATCACATAAGTCCATGAATTGTCCCACTGACAGCTTGGGAGACTTTGTGAAGCAGCCAATTATCAAGCTTTATCATTTTCTCTCTTCCATTTATTCACTTTTCCTCATGGATAAAGTCATGTGATTAGGGACAGTTAGACTTGAGAGAGGAAGTAGGTGTTTTTGCCTTTTAAAATGTACCTTTTTGATGTACCTATCATATTCAGTTTCCTCTAGTCTTCCAAAGTATTTCTTGAACATTACCATTTGAAACCGGACTTGGTTCATAACTGGAAAATTGTTTCAAAATATTTTTCTTCTCCTGGCCCTTTTCCCTGTATTTGAAATGATGTAAGTAACAAAAGCCAGCCAACAATATTTACCAGTCTAATGAAGCGTACTGCTTCTTCACTACTTGTATTTTTAGTTCCTTGTTCAATAACTCATGACACCACACAGACTGACCAGTGCGAGGTAGGTTAGAGCACAGTAGTTACTTATCTGATTAAATACAGATCTTCTCTACACCCATGACTGAAAAATCTGCATCCCTCAGTCAAGTGGAGGTGAAGGCCAGGCAGTGCGATCAGGCACAGAATGCCCTCCATCCTGCCTGAGGTGGGCACTGGACTGGTCCAGCCCAAAAATGCAGGTTGTACAGAGTATGGGTAGGTTGATAGATCTGGCACAAGACCTGCTACATTCCCACTCGGAGATACTTTCAAATCAGGGGCCTCCAGGCTGAGTCTTCAGCTAGCAGTGCATCTAATATATGTGCAAACATAAGGAATCTTTCCCTGCCTTTCTTCTTAACTTACAGAAATAATTCTAATTAGTTATTTCAGGAGGGGGAAGGGAAAGGAATTTGAAGCAGGGCAAATGTGCGACTGTTGGTTTTGCAGTAGTTCTGTCAAAAAAATATATTCTACATTTAAAACACACCATTTGGAAAGCAAAGCCCCTTTTAAAATGCTTCAGAACTCATGTCCTTTTTAATTGCCTGGAATTCATGGTGGCTGTGTGAGAATGCCATAAACATATACAATCATAATAACACATTTAGACAACCCAAACAGAATCAGTGCCATATTATTTTAGTTTATTATTCCTAGTGGAGTACAGATTGGTCTTCCTACTTTGATATTTATTTATACCATGGAACTACAAGAACATAAATGCCACTCTTGGGATAATCCTAATGCTGGGGCTGAACAGAATACACATTGCATCTGTCTCATTTGCAGTAAAATGAAGGAGTGTTTAGGTGTAATCCTGCTAATGAAGGACAAAGTTGAAGGTCAAATGCAGCCTTCAGAATGAATGTGTCACTGTGAAGCTGAGAGAACTGTAATTCTGCATTAAAAAGTTTTCTTGAAATATCAAATAACTAAGATGCAAAAAAAGAAAGTGTGGCACTTTGGTTTTATTATTCTTTTTTCTTTGAAGGCACTCAAGGATTGTGTTCAAGATTTTAGTGCTCATATGAAAAATTAATGATGGGTTTTTGCTAGACAGAAAGCCTTTTTATTTTGCACACATGATTAACAAAGAAAACTCAGTGCAAAAGTGAGATGCTCAGCAGGGGTTGGTTCTCTCAGAGTCCAGCTCACAGCTTCACACCATAACATTTACTGACATGGGAAGATACCCACTTTTATCCAAAGACAGTTAAACACACAGGCTATGTGCAGAGCTGTACGTCCTGAATAACAAGGAACAGATTCTGCACAAAGGAAAATGTCAACCAAAATAAACAAACAGCCTAGCAGCAGGCTGACCCTGCGCTGCCTCTGGGCTGCTTCAAGTCTACTGCAGAGCCAAGTGCAATGTTAGTCTTTTGCTAGTTATTGTCAGGGAGTAGATTATCAGCTGAAAGGCTGCAGGGGGACTTCAGACACTCTGCCTGCAGCAGAAGAAAAGCCAGGGACGTGTAGGCAGTGTATAATACAAGCCAGAGGTGCACTCTGCTCTCAGGCTGGTTTGATTTCATGTTCCTCACCGGCAAAGATCTCATTTGGGGGACTTTTCCCACAGGTCTTTTCCCACAATGTAAAATCACAGAATAAGCTCCCGTGAGCTTGTGCAACTGAAAGCATCCTCCATTTAATCCTGTCATTCCTGTGCCCACCCCTCAGGTTTTTATAGCATCTTGTTTTGATCTAGTCAGCCAACTCTGTGCATTTTCTGGGATTCAGAAGGGCCATCTGCTACCCACACATTCAAGAAGAAAGCCACACACAAAAAGGTATAAATTTTACAAACTATAATGGAATTATAATGAGTTTTATTTATTTTAAGCTTAAAAGACAAACATCTGTTACTACTGTGTATTTATGATTTTTCCCCAAATACAGGAGGCTTTTATAAATATCTGTTAATTACAATAGTACACTGCAAAGAGCTGAGTGGGGCTATAAATCTCAGGCCAGACTTGGGGTTTTAGGTGTCAAACAAGAATGAAGCAGATCACTCTGGACAAACTAGACCAGAAAACTTTCTTTGCTCTTCTCGTTATACCAGAAAATGGAGCATGACATTCATTCCCCTGCTCCTCCCATTATCCCCTCTCTCCCACCCACCTGTACCATTATGAACTAAAAGTTCTATTTGCATGTAGGTTCCAAAAGGAGTTTTGAAAACAGTATGCATAAGAACTCATTAAAGGTACAGAAGTCTGAAACAAAAGAAGTCTTTCATGTAGAAACTTGTTTTCCTTAAAACTACATTCCCATGGGCAGCAAGGATGAAAGTGTCCCAGCTGATCTGCAGTGACTCTTGCTTTCGAGGTAAGCAAACCTGAAGGACGTTTAAGTTGGTAAGAACTGGCCCTGTGCAGGAGGACACAAGGCAGAGTGTCTAATTTATCATTTCTAAGTGATAAGGAATCAGCTACACTACATAGAAAAAGCCAAAGCCAGAAATACAACACCTGATAATAGCAGTTATGAGCTTTTCTAAAAGATTTCATATTTTGTCTGATTTAGCTGTAGTTTGTTTGCTTGAACAATCCTTTTGAAGTTATCTACAGTGGTGGCACTGAGGGGCAGTGACTGGTATACAATTATAGAACCAGGTTGGCAGGATGATTGAACTGGCTAAGTGCCATTTTCACTGTAACTGGTTCTTTTCTTGTGGATTTTTAGATCAGATCCCTGCAGGAACAGATTGAGTGGAGTTTTTATATTGTTATTATGACTGTTTTGATATTGCGGTAATGATTTTTTGATATTTGATAATAAAGCCTTGAGATAATAGCAGTGGAAGCCTCAGCATAGCTTTCATAATCTATTGATTTTGTGGCTTTTTTCAGGGTGAATTTTTGCTTTGCTGTCATTGGTTGTTTGGTTCTTTAATTTCTCACTGCTTTTGCCTACCACGCACACAGTGCTGCTTCATGTGAGGCATATACAAACAACGAGCTCGTATTATCCTCTCAAGTGCTACTAACCAAATACAAATACAGCCCAGGTGTAGTCCTGCATCGCTAAACTCAGTGATAGCTTTACTTCAGCTGTATAAAAACCTGGATTAGATCCTATTTGAGAACTTCTGCATGATTTTGATACCATGAGATTTTGTTCCAGTCTGTAACTCAAAATTTAGACAGACATTAGGTTTTAGGAATGAGCATAATTTATATCCCTGAATTGTAATCTCTGTAGAACAGCAATGGCATCACTGTATGTAATCTGCAAAACACCCTGGCTATTCTGGCAGGGAAGGCAGAATTTCATGACAGATTTGTAAGTACAGGTGTGAAGCATGGAACTAGAGCCCCGTGCCTTTAAGGGAGAGGTGCCCTGCACTCCTGGAGCCTCCCACTCCTGGGAGCAGCTGGATCCACTGCTGCACCCTCACCAGCCAAGAAGCTGCTTCTGCCCTGCCTTGTCCAAATTTAGCCTCATACTGGTGAGTGGCCAGCCCTGGTTTGTCCATCGCTGCTGCCAAGCAGATGGCACTGGCTGAGTTTTCCTCACCTTTGCTCAGCAAGAGCTCTAATTTGTGTGTCCTTCTGCTCCCCAGCCAAAAGTGGCCATGAAGTCTTACAGGCATGTATTTATTCTTGAGACTTACAAAGCTCTTTTTACTCTGACTGAGGTTGACTGACAGGCTCAAAAGTTCCTGTAAGGCAATATGACAGAAAAATGAGAACAGACAGACAGACAGTAATGGCATGACCCTCATTTCCTTAGGAAACCAGGCTAAAAATGAAAATGTGACCTCAGACCCTTTGCTGAGGGCTTCCCCTTTGAAAGTCAGGATGAGAAAGATATATCCCAGATCAGAAGAGACATGTGGAGATTACTGTATTCTTGTGACTGTATTAAAGGAGTCAAGAAAAGAAACTAATTGTGAATAACTTTTAAGTCCTCTTAAATCACCATTATTATTAAAATTATTAATAGCAATGTTACTGTATTTACTTTTCAAAGGAAAAAATGGTGACATGGTAAAGTTACAACGAGAGAGGGATACCTGGCAGACAGAATGCAGAGGCTTCCCGTGCCCAAGGGACAGACTAAGGCGGGGCTGCTGTCCCCACACCATGCAGCAGGTAAAAACAACTGAGACAACAGGCTGGAATCACTGACCCTTCCCTAGGTGAGCGATGAACACAACAGAGAGGGATCCCTTTTTTGCCTCAGGTAACAGAAGGGGAATGAGCTCAGGAAAGGAAAGCTCCGTGTCCTACCCAGACTCCCCTCACCTACACATTGTAGTAGCTCACGGGCAGTTTGTAACCACTTTAGGTGAGTGTTCTGTATCTGCATGGCTGGACTTTAAAGCTTTATTGAAGCTCTTCAGTCAATCCACCAGTGACCTTGAGAGATCCTCTCAGATGTGCTGGCAATTGTGTAGTTGATGCATTTCCATACAAGGCACTAAACCCTTACATATTGGAAAAGTCATTCAGTCTGTTGGAACTTGCATGCAAAAATACAAATATTTCATAAGGACAAGAGGGCAGATTATTCTCAGGGTATTGATTCCACATTTTGGTCTGCTGAACACCTGCTGCTAAACAGACCTCCCTACTGGAGAGGCTGAGCAAGATGGCCATTTCAGGGAGAGGCTCTGGGGATTCATTGATTGCACATGAAAACACTGATCATGAAATAGCAAAGACTGAGCATGCTGTTGCCACTACCATTTGCATAAAAAGGTAGCACTTCAGTGTTGGGAAGCCAGGATATTTCAGAACATTAACACTACCTGTCCCTTACCACATCCAGCAGCGCAGCAAGTCCCTGAGGCTTCTCATTTTCCAGCGTCTAGGGAACTGGGACAACACACACATAATGCCTGTAACAAGTAGGTTAGCAAATATATTTGCCATCCTAGATAGATACTGAGAATGAAACTCCTATCTCCAGGAAACCTACCGAGTAATGTTTTGTCTCTTACTGGAAAACAGCATCAGTTTGGGAATTTGAAATGGCTAATTGGTTTTCTATTTGATTCCTGTCATCAAGAAGTTAATTCAATTCATTTCCAGCAATTTTTGTAATCAAATTCTTGTAAACTTTCCTTCCTCCTGACTTGCTAATTTTGTCAACAGCAGTTCTCAGTTCCTCGCAGATGGGATTCAACAAGGGATCTCAAGGAGCAGTAGGTCCTTGGAGTACTTTACCAAACAGGGTCCTGAAAGACATCAGACCCTTAAAAGCCAGTTTGGCCTGCTGAGAGAGCAGTGAATTCACTCCACATCTGATGAGAGGATTCAAACTGTCAGTTCAGTGGGAGAATCTTTCTGCTGTGGGGATGAAAAGCTCAGGGGACCTCACTCATGCTCATTGGTCTTGTAATTAAATGTTACACACTTGATGAGCATTACATTGCAAGCCTCAAGGCTAATTTACATGTTACCACCAAAATGTCTTATTTTATTTTGCTTGTAAAAACACTACACAGGCATCATTGCATATCATTGCAAATGGTTTGTATCAATGATGCTTGGGTGACGCTCAAAATTACTAAAAGCTGTACATAATTACAGCTAAAAAGCCCTGGACAGAACCAATAATGCTTCCTCCACAATAGCTATTTTATGACTAAGATGGCTTTCCTGATGTGACTGACAATGTTAGGATAAACAAGCAGCCTGCCAGCAAATAAAGAATAGCTTTTTGGGGAAACAAAGTAGTTTGATTCAATTATAGTATTACATGTATCATTAAAGTGTGTGTCGCTTTTCTGAGAGCTGCCCATAATTCAAAAGAGGAAGTCAGCGTGGGAGGAAAGAGAGAAAAATTAAAGTAAGCAGGAGCTCATTGTAAGAATGGTGATAGATATGATGTCAATAGAACATATTTACTGGCACATTTAAATGCTTTATGCTGTAAAAGTTGCTTTTACTGGTTTGGGTCGTATGACTTGTGCCACTCTTTACTGAAGACAAGTGAAAAGAGAAGGTTCTCACAGCTCTGGGATCCATTTAGCACATATGCCTTCATCACTTTCGTGTTCTGAGGAGGTTATTCCACAAGTAGCCTTTCAATGTAGGCACATCAGATGGACTTAACTACCTTTTCTTCTAATTCTCTATTTCTTCAATAGTCTCTAATACTGACTTCAAAGCAATGCTAGAGCACTGCAACACCATTTATTGGAATATATTAATAATAATAAATTACAGTTTCATTCACTGAATTCCAGCTCTCAGATGAATAAACAACCTTGTGCAGTTGCAGAAGAAAGGCAGAAAAATATTAGATGACTTACCCACACTCTGCAGCAGGTGAGTGAGAGAATTAGATACAGAACCTCTGGCCTTTCTTCCAAATAATCTTTCCTGTGTTTGTGCCACAGTAAAATGATTTTGAATATGTCCTGTTTCAGAAATATGAAAAATATATGCAATATGCAAAGCAGCCAATTGGACTGCCTTTTGGAATATATCATCATTTATGAATGTGTGCATCTTGAAACCTAAACAGATTGTGTGCAATTAATTGCAAACTGTCAAAGAGACTACAGCACTTTACTGCCAATTTGTAAATAAACCCCAGTATGCAAAAGGACTGAGACAAGTGAGGTGAGTTTCTGTGGATAAAGAGAAGGCAATGCGCAAATGCATTGCAACACAATTTTTACACTTCAGCCTTTAAGAATTTTGCTGACCCTGGAAGAAAATGGTATGGTGCAGAGTCATTCAATGCAGCTAGGTTTCTCTGTAGGTAAATATTTTACATAACTCAAACGAAGAACTCCCAGCTTACTTGAGAAGCAAAAATAATAAAGAAGTTATCGTGTGTGAAAAGAAAAACTTTTTTTAAATTAAAGTCTTGGAAAACACGTGCATTTTCGTACCTTAAAGATGTGCTGAACAATGGTGATGATGATGTGCAAACAAAGCAGATTGCCTCTGTGTCCTGATTATGACCCTCAAATGATCTTTGTTATAAATATGCTCATGCTGGTGGCTGGCCAATACCTGACTGGATTCCTTATCCGGTGCTGTCTCACTCCCTTTGTATCACTGCTGTTACCATCCTACCTCTCATTGTTCCCCTCACAATATTCAATAAATACAATATGTTTGGTGCCAGTGCTGATCTGCTGAGCCAGTCAGTGGCCGGCCCAGTGACTCAGGCTTGGTCTCAGCTTCAAAAGAAAAATGATGATGTCTGTCTTTCTAGGTTTGAACCCCTCCGGTGAACAGCATCACAAATGTGGTACAGACCTTCAGTAATTACTGAAACAGCAGTTTATCACAAGCTGCCTGCAGCACTGATGGACAATCTGCTGGTGGATATAGCTAGAGGAAGGAATATGTAAGAAAATATGATATTTGTGACAGGCTTAACTTGGATTTTTTCTTTCAGGGGATGAAAAGTACATCTGTGGAGGCACTGTTGATGAAGAACTAGGTACTCATATTCATTAGCTATTCTTTTCACTGTTGTGGTGTTTAATATATATGCACAAATTACACTAGTGTAAATAAGAATTTGGCCCAAGTAGCAATCACAATTCCATGAAGTGCAATTTGTATCTCCTCAGAAGTTCACCTATATCAGCAGTTTCCAAAACAAGTAGATTTAGCCCTTGAGGAAGAGCAGATCTGCCTGTATAACCCAGTCACCCTTCACACTGGTGCCATGGAGGAGGTCCCTGCAATGCTCAGCAAATAATAAAATCTCTTCTCCATTCTCCCGAGGCCCAGAGCTTACTTCAACATGCAGGCACTTCCCTGAGCTCTGTGAACCTGAAAAAAAATGGAAATCTAAACGTCCTTCTCATGTGAAACAACTCTCTTTACTCTTTTTCTGCCCTAATCTTGTATCACAATTGTAGTTCCAGAAATGACACAAAATGGTCAAGTCCATGGATGGTGAGGTAAATTCAAGGTTGAGAGAAGATAAAAGAAAAATTAGAGTCTGAAAGAAAAAATGGAGTCTGAGTCTGACAGGCTTTGGACAGTACTTTAGAGGGAATCAGCACACCAAAGGATGCTGTTGTGGGGGGGAAACACAGGCCCAGCTGGCTGCAAAATTAGAAATCAGGAACGGAGAGGATGGAATTCACTGCTTGACCCCAGGCAAATTAATGGTGACTTTTTGTTTCACAGCTTAATATTTGAATGATGTTGCTCCAATTAGTCACTTGAAGACATTTTGTTTTCTGTGATACATATTTTCTCTTCTTCAAGTTAAGGTGGTTTGCTTCCGGGATTTTTTTTCTTTTTTCTTTCTTTTTTTTTTTTTTTTAACTTGATAGCTCTTGGCCCTGGGGACAGCAGGTTTCCTTCAGAAATCTTCGCTGAGTTTATGGCACAAACAGTAATGTTCCTCCAGCCTTTATTAACTCAAACTTTCAAAATCTGCGTGCCCCCATCCCCTAGTTTGTTATTTTGTTTTGTTGCGCTGCTGGGGAGTGCTCGTGTTCCACCAGAAGCGGCTCTGCAGTGTGCGGCTCTCGGATTTCCCCGCTCGTGTCCCTCTGCCCCGCAGCTCTGCCGCTGCCGAGGTCGCAGCAGAGGCACCGCAGCCCCGCTGGCCGCTGCCCAGAGCCCGCACACGCGGCACCGCTCGGAGCCCGGCTGCGAGCACGGGCTGCGCTCCCCAGCGCTGCCCGCAGCCACATGGGATCGTGCCTGAGTGACTGCTGGGGGCTGGACTCTCCTTCACAGCCACAAACAGCTCTCGAAAACAGCCGGGGTGCTCAGAAGATGGAAATGTGCTATGGTATGATTTCAGCAAGCAGCAGATGAGCACTGGGCATAATGACAGCACACCCCCTCCCCTTTCTGAACAAACCCACTGAGCATCCTGAGCAATCCAGCCTCAGCCCTGACCGTGCTCATTAGAGTTATTTTGATGCACTGAGATGGATGTGGAGATCACTATCCATGAAAAGCAGGGCTCAGTAAGCAGCATGGCACAGGGTCCACGTGCTGGCTGACACGTTTACCCCACAATTACCAGGGTAGTGGTTTTCAGACGAAAGTCAGGAGAAATTGCTTGGTATTCAGGATTTTGCCCACCTTTTCCCCTCTTTGCCACTGAAGTAACCATTTTCAGCTGAATATTTTTAAGCTTTATATTAATCTGTAGTTACCAGTGTCTTTTACAGTTCAACCCCATTCCTCTTACCTCTACCCCTGCAGGTGCTCCTGGAAATTGAGGGGGAGACCTGCACCACCCGTGCCTATTGGCAGCAGGACTCTGCAGCATCCAGCTCTGGTGAAGTCCCGGTGTGTGATGAGGAACACTGATGGTATCCCAGGACACTGATGTGTATGTCATGTCGTGCTT
Organism: Dasyornis broadbenti; assembly: GCA_013397935.1. Lineage (NCBI taxonomy): Eukaryota > Metazoa > Chordata > Aves > Passeriformes > Dasyornithidae > Dasyornis > Dasyornis broadbenti. Next base: position 388,068 of record VZRN01000874.1, read on the forward strand.
GTATGCCACAAAGACTTTGGAGGGTAGAATAGGGAGAATCTATTATTTTCTTTAGAAACAGCATTCCTCCTCTGTCGTCCCTTGACATCTGCCCCTCACAACAGGCTCGAGGTGCAGTGTGCACTTCTCTCCCTTACAAAAGCTCTGCTCCTTTTGGAAAAGGCTTCCAGAAGGATACTGACAGCACTGAAATCCCATTCAGTCTGCTTGATTTTTAGCAGCCCTACTTGACTGCCCTGCAAGAACAGAGAGGAAAATTTTCCCTGCTCTCTGGAGTGAAGTCCTCCATTACCATGTCACGAAAGAAAGCAGGCTGCTTGGTAGCTAAGGAAAACTGCTGACTTTAAACCTGAGATAAGGCTCTATCATTTACACTAATGAGCTCACTGGTGGGGACTTTGTAAAATTTTATGATAAAAAGTAGCTGTAGTCAGTGTTTGATGGAATATACTGTTTTACTTCTTTTGCTGAAGGTAGACATAACTACTAATCATTTTCCCATTCAAACCTAAGGAGAAATAAGTGTGGGAAAAAGCTGTCCCAGTAGGAGTTCAAAGATCCTGTAAGTAATCCACTATTACTAATTTTTTTTTTTTTTTAACCACGGGTTTGTCTAAATTCTTCTGGGAAAGGCTATAGACACTTTTAACTGGTTGAATAACAAATAAGTTACTCAGAAGCAGCCCTTAATGAAATACTAATATTTCAGGATCTTAATTGCTGGCAGCAAGTTAACCTCCTAGATCTGATAGTCCTGTCAGATTTGACTGCTGATGGAAGTGTGCCCTGGGATGCACCCTGGGGGTGCCCAGTGATAGTTTCTGAGCCAGGTACCACATATGTCCAATATGTGCAGTGAATAAAGGGAGGTATCTATTAGCCTTTGTTCTCACAGACTGTCAGAGCAGTAGATGACAAGTATTAAGGAAATCTCCCAGCCATTGTAGGTTACAAAGACCTAAACCATTCTGTTCGGAGCCACAACAAATGAGTCTGGCTGGAGAGAGCAACCGTGCTACAAAACCAGCAAAAATGGAAGAAAGCAAAGGGGTGAGAGTAAGCAAAGAGGAATAAGATGGCTCCAGCTAAAGGACTGGAAAACTAACTCAGGTTGGCAACCATGTGAGCTATGAATGAAATTACAGCATATTTTTTGTCCCTCTCTGTCGTTTCTTTTTTTGGGGTTTTTTTAATCCTCTGCCTACTCCCCTACCTCATTTGAGGTGTTTAAAGTCCACATAACCACTGATTCAACACTGGAAAAGGTGGCCAGAGATGCAACACAGTGCATCGGTCACTGCTGCATGCAGACAAGAAATAAGTCCTGACGAAATATTCCATGTGGTGGTTGTCCCCCTGCAGCCTTGTTTTCTACCTGGGGCAGCTGTGTTTCTGCAGAGCTGTCTCAGCCACCTCGTCCACTCATGGATTCATGGGCTTTAACTGATCCCTTTAACAGCAATTTGGGAAGGAGTGCTGGGGTGTGTGGTAGGCACTAATCCCAAAGCAGGAACAGCCAAAAGGAAACAATGAACATGGACACTTGGTTGTGGGTTTAATGCTGCCAAAAAAAAAATAAATAAAAGGGCAGACAAAAAGCAGAAAGTATGTATCAGACAGGAGAAAAGTGAATGGAATGGACACATGAGGGACAGCTGGTTTATGGGCTGTCGCTGAGGTATTTTCCAACTCCATGAGTCCTGCAAGCACTGGGCATATGACAGACCAACAAAGGGTTAGCGTGAGAGACCATGAAGTGGCTGAGAAGTTGGTCTTGCATGCAGCTGATCAAAATTATTATAACATTTCAAAAACGCATTGCATTTTCCATGACAATATAGTCACATCCACAGGTATTGTATCTTTGTCTTCATGAGACACAGAATTTCCATTTTCTGATACCTAAAAGTTTGCCGACCTCTCTCCTTCCCTCCATCCTGCCCATCACTTTGTACACAATACAGAAATGCTGAAGTGTTGCTCTGGCTGCTTTTCCCCGAGAAGAACAGCCACTAGAGGGAAAGATGCACACAGAAAATCCCCCTCAGCACCTCTGGGGCTTCTTTCATGAGTGAAAAAAACAAAATCAGAATTTTGCCCAGCATTTGTAAGGTGGTCTGATTTATCCTTTCAGATAAAGGACATTGAATGAGATTATTTTTAGTATTGCAGTTGTACCGTACATCATGAAACACAGCCAAAATTAAGGGCTAGGGGAAAAAAAAACATTGGCTAAATTACACAGAGGAGATTGGATTACCTCTGGAAACAGAGCTCTTAATTCTGCGTATAAATAGAATCCACAAATACAAGTGCACTGCAGTAGAAAATGAAGCCAGCCAACAGCCCCTAATAACCCTTAATTATTAGGAGTTTCAGTTAACATTTGGACAGCTTTGGTCTTAATTCTTTTAAGTTTGAAGAGGCAGCATGACCGAGGTGGCCCCATTTACAATTACAGTGAGCACACACGCTGCTCCAGCCCGTGCTGGCTTCAGCTGAGTGTTCTCTGGCAGCTTGGGTTGGGATTTTGCCCTGTTAAAATATAATTACCCATCTGAATGGCAACTAATTTCCAGTTTGAGTTATTCATTTGTAACAATGCACTTATTTTGACAGAAGTCTGTGACAAGAAAAACAAATCAAGCTCCTGACCTTGGCATCATTGCTCACTTAGGAAATTTTTTATACCTGAACGAAAATCTGCTGATATCCCATGCAAGTAATAAATTATCTCATGTCATCAATCAATACAGCAACAGAGATCTGTTGCTGTGCATGTCATCAGTAAATGCAGCTGTAAAACAGACATCTCAAGGTAAGACTGAAATCCAGTGTTACTTAAAAAAACCCAAAACCAAACAAAAATGTTTAATAGTTATTTCAGGGATGGTGTTTTCAAATGCCCTTAGCAATAAGCTAATATTCTTTCCCATTTTTAAAATTGCCCTATGTAATATATATGGGAGACCAGAAGTCAAATATTATATTGCAGGCAGGCAGTAAAATGCAGCAGATGAAATTTATGCACATTATCTTAATAAGCTGTGCTGTTCTTCAAAATATACAAACCCCACTACCTCTGTTGCCCAAGGATCCCTCAAGGCAGATAATTTGACATTAATTTACTGCTGCAATCCCCACTTTGGTTAAGACTGACCTTCTGTTTGCAACTACCTGTATCCCCCAAAAATTCCCACTCCTGAGACTAGGGTTTGCCACAAATGTGAATTGCAAAAGTTGAATTTTTATTTCAACATATTATCACAATTTTTTTGAACATTACAAAACACACGAAGGCACAGGGAAAGCACTAAGCTTATTTTGTGTGATATTCTCTAGCCAGAAGCAAGATCTGAAAGTAAAAATTAGGACTGTTTTTCTGTAGGAAGATGTGCATGATTAATGTTGGGAAGCAACCTGGTTTCATTTCGTCAAATAAAATCATAGAACACCAAGACAGGAATATGCGCAAATGATCACCTGGCAGCTGTTGTCAGGCACACACCTTGGAAAGCACAGACACTCTCTGGGTGTCCATGCTACTGATGAGTTTTACCCTCGCAGATGTTCTCTTTCTACTGCAAGCACAAGTGAGCACGAGAGAATTCCCTTGGCCTGGTAGGGTTCTCCCCTGGCCCCCGAACCAGCCTGTCTGTGCCATTTTCTGTCTTTGCTCTGCTGAGCACGACCTGCACTGGCAGGCAAGTGGCACAGCAGGTCCTGGGCCTTTTTTATTCTACAGTGTGGAATGTTAAGATAATTTCTGCTGGCACCCTAGCAGTTCATCTGCTCCTGCTGTGCACTCTCTCAGTGAATTCAGCCTGCTCTTTGAGACACCTTAATTGCTTGCTATGGAAGCTGAAGGTGACACCATAAGAAAATCACCATAAATTCATGCAAACCTCTCTCACAACAGCAAATCAGATGGTTATAGATAGGGCCTAGTATGGACCAGCAAGAGCTGTTTTGCTCTAAATCTCATTTTCACACATCTTCAGACTTTCTACAGAATCCCAGCAGATGCTTGGAGAGACAAGGAAGTGAAGTTTATATGGGCACATATAAATCCCTGAACTGCTTTTTGCTGCTTATACTTCATAAACTAATACAGAAGTGAACAAACTGCATTTCATATAAGTTATCCAGTTATGGGCCAGACCTTGCATTTCTTACTCAAGGATTAAATCAAAAGGCAAGTAGTCTGTGAAAAGGTGATTTTATACACAATGAGCTAACCACTTGCTAAATTATTCTCTCGAAGGAAAAATAAAGGTTTCCAGTATGTTTCTCTGTACTTGTTTTCAGAGAAGCTTATGCTTGCTCCCCTTAGAGGCTTTCTTCATGAGTGAAGCTAAAGTTAAACGTGTATTGGGATTAAGTTTAAAGGATGATTTTCCTAAAATAGGATTAAGGCTCACTGACAGTGTAATGGAGGGCAGGTAATGCTGCTGATGCTATGAACTATAAACTATATTTTAGTTTCTGCAGATAAAAGTTCAGTACCTATGAGCTTTAGGCTTGCTTCTGTAAGAGGTAAAAAAGCAGATTATTTTGGTCTCTCCATAGTTTGTTTTTCTGGAACAAAATAAGCAGCCTTCTTGCGATCTGAGCAGGATAGTAACCAGTCCTGAACTGGTGCTTCAAAGACTTCAAGGATCATTCAATTATTTTTTTCCTTTCAGATAATTTCCAAGTTGTTTGGTGGTTTGTTTTTTTTCTATAACTTTGAGCGAAACATTAGGGGAGATCTAAAAACTAACAATCTGTGGTCAAGCTGTCAATATTAAGGTCAGGTCTAGTTATCACACAGGACAGTTCACGTAATTTTGTCATAGCCACAACAGTTTTTTCTTAAAAGCAAACACCAAAGAGCTCTGTTTGACAAATATGTCCATTTCAGACTAACATCTACACCATCTATTACAGTTTGTTACTACCTTGACACCATTTCCATTGTATCTCAATGACCTCTTGAATCTCAATGACATTGACTAACAGTGCAGTTTGTAATTAGATCAGGTAACTTAATTCCTGGCCCTCTGTAAACATCTGGATTTGCAAATCTCCACTCCTAGAGAGGGGACCTCCTTGCCACATACCACTAATTATGCCACGTGCTTATGTATCAGTCCCTACATCCTCCTGCTGAGCATCTCTTCTTTGTTCCCAGTACGAGTCAGAGACTGTTGTCAATAGAGAGAGAATCAACACAACTGCCTAACACTGCATGGGACATTTATTGAAAATGAATTCAGGTCTAATTTGCATGGCAGGTGTTACTTTATTACAGCTAGAGCTGCAGAAGCTGGATGTTGCCATGCCAGGAAAGTGTGCAAGGCTGAGAGTCAGTGACAATGAGGGTGTCTGGCTCAGGAATCTTGACACCACCCCTTGTCTGCCTGCCACCTCCTGTATAAGGTAAAGTGACAAATTTGTTCATTTTCCCAGGTCCCCCTGTTCCTGTTCTTTCTGGTAACTCCATCCACCATAGCCCTCGGAGTGGTCAAGGAGGCTGGGGGTGGAAGGCCCACCCAGCCTCCTGCCAAGGGGTCACCACATCAAGCACCTTCCAGCTCTGGCAGACCCTCCTGCATTCAAATCCGCAAGATACATCTAAAGAGCTCTATAGCACAAGGGAGTTGACTTCTGACATGCACAGGAAGTGTCTTACAAGAGAAAGACGTGAATATTTTTTATGAGGCATGTGTGTCGAGTCAAGCACTCAAAAAAATTAAAAAGGCGGAGTTGTGCTATTTCAGTTTCCATTTCCCCAAGTAATTTCACCAAAACTGACAAGAATGTAAAACACTCATTTTCACGGATTTTTATTTGGTTTAGCCTTATTAGTACCCCTTAGAAATATTAATTTTATTTTAAAGCTTCTCATTCTGATTTTGGACTCTGTTAAGACCATCAGCAGTAAAAATACATCATAAATCTTAAGCTCATGTCTTGAAGTAAAACATAACACACCTTCTAAGAGGCTGTGGCTCCACCCACTCACTTTCTACTCCTCAGGAGAGTTTTTCTATTTTATTATCTCCCCAACTCTTTTCTGACCACTGTCCTTCCCCTATAATCATTTTGCCACTACATTTGGTTTCCAGACTGCTTCATTGCTGAACATCTAAAGTAAGTGCGGGGTATTTTGACCTTCCCTGCGGAGGCTCCTGATGCCATTGGTTACCGCTACATCCCAGCCCCTCAGAGCCAGCCAGTACCAACCCACGGGCAGACTCCGATACTTCACAGGCTGTCTGAACAACTTTACAGACACGCATTTAACTTAGCATGGCAGTTACATTAATAAAGTTTTATTTATGGCACTTTTCAGAAAGAGAGATCGCCTTCCCAGGTAAAAAACTTATGAATCACACAACCGGAACAGCACAAAAAAATAAAGTAAAAGCCTTTACCAAAATTCATAATGATTTGCACTGGAGCCCAGTTTTGGATGACATTCAGTTTCCCAGAGAAGATGCTACAAACTCCATAAAAGTTTTTATCTCTGAAGTTTAACTTTGTAAACAGATCTGCCAGTTAGAAAATTACTCTGTTCCAGTCGTTTGTTTCTAACGGTTCTTCAGCAAATCTCTTCATTTGCAATCCCGGGTGATGATTTTTTGACAGCACATCCTGAAGGAACACTGGTCCTACGTCCACCGAGACAAAGCAATTTTTGCATTTTAGGAAACAACGACGGCCCTAAACCCGCGCTCCAGGTTGGAGCCATCGCGGGGCAGGGCACGGAGCCCCGGCCCGGCAGGGAACTTTCCCTATCAGCGGGGTGCTCTGCCAGCCAGGAAAGGCTCTAGACGCTGTCGGAGTTTCTTGCTCGGGAAGCCTTGCAGTTTGTTCCTCCCCGGGACGCGAATGAGGCGGCTGAAGACGACAGCGGAGCCTGGACACTTCTGAAAAGAGGGGACCCGTGGCATCCCATCCCTTGGTGCGATCTCTGGCGGGACGGGCGCGGGGTCACAGCCGGGGAAGCTCAGGTTGTTCGGAAGCGGCGGCAGGCCTTTACCCCGCCAGCAGCCCGCTCCCTTCCAGCCTGCCTCGCTTAACTGCACGGCGGAAAGCTGCGTCCACGCTCCGCCCCGCGGGCCCTCAGCCCGGCTTTGCCCGACGCCCCGGTCCGCGCTGCTCCGCGGGAGTTCTCGAGTCCCCGCCCCGCCTCAGCCCCGCGCGGTGCCACCGCGCCCCAGCGCTCCTACCTACGCGGTGCGGTGCGGTGCTGTGCGGTGCGGGCGGCTGCCGGGCACCTGCTCCCGCGCCCGCGCCCGCGCCGCCCCACAAAAGCGGCGGCGGCGGGCGGTGGCAGACGGACTGCGCGGCCATTGGC
>VZRN01000875.1:0-47256 GCA_013397935.1 Dasyornis broadbenti
GTGCGGGCGGGGCGTGCCCGGCGCTCCCGCTCGGCGGCGGCCGAGATCCCGAGCCCGGTCCCGATCCCACTCAGTCCCGCGGCCGCGGGGCTGGTGCTTGGGCGGCCCTGGGCAGCGAGCAGCAGCAGCAGCAGCACAAGCACAAGCATGCCGGGCAGCGACACGGCACTCGCCGTGGACAGAACGTACTCGGACCCGGAGCGGCACCGGCGCCGCAAGACGAGGGTAAGGCATGGGAGAGCCGGCGGCCCGGGGAGGCGACGGTGCTGGCGCTGCCCGTGGGATTTGGGTGCCGAGCTCTGAGAGGCAGCCGCCAACCTGCAGCACGTTCCCCGTGAGGTCTCCACGTTTGCTAGGTTGACGATCCAAAGGGAAGGGTTTTTCCTGCGTGATTCTTTCATATTCATACGCTCAACACTTTTTGGTACAGGAAAATGAAATGAAACTGTATGTTGGCTTAATAGAAACCGGTGTTCAAGGTATATCCACAATCGAAACTGGAGGGATACAAGTGTAATAGAGAACTTACTCACCAGAGTCAACAACGCTGATGATTTAATGCAGTGACTCTGTCTCGATCATAGTAGTGAGTACTGGGATTTGGTTTTCTTTCTCACGGCTTGTTTAATAAACTCTGGAGCAGGTGATTGTATCTGGCAGCAGAGAGTTATGGTTCCTTTAATGAAGTTACAAGAGGGCTGTGGCAGGAATGGAACTTGATGAAAGAAGTACACCTGTGTGTTCTAGGGATAAAGAAAGAATCTTCTGTATATCCATGATGTATGGCTTTATGGAATAGTTTTTCTTATAGTCTCCTGACAATTTCATCTTTCTTTATTTTGATGTATTGCTCATATGATATATATAAACATGTATAGGCAAATCTTCTGATCCTTTCATGTATTTGTGGATTTTATGGTAAGTGTTCTGTTGATGAAGGCCCTTGGCTTTCTAGTTTAAAATTTTTACCCAAATGCTCAGCTCAAAGACATGTACAAAAGTGGCCCTTTCTTCCCATGAACTGCAGGAAAGGAAAAAGAAGGTTGCTCTAACTGACTTGGGATATTGGCAGAAATTCAGTTCTCTTTTATGTGCTGAGATCTTGTATATAACAACAAATGAGCTTTATGGTTTGAAGTGTAAGGATCAACTATTTGTGAGGGAAGGTCTTTTCTAGGGTGTGACTGGGGTAAAGGTTTTGGAGTTTGGGGGTTTAATTTTCCTGTACTGCACGTTAGCAGTATTTTCTATTCCTCCAGCCCATCAATTGACAGTGATGGAAAGGAAATGTTGTGATTCAGATTGCTTCAGAATAATGAAATGTTTTAAAAATAGGTAACCCTATATACTGTAGTGTTACTGATGGAGTCTACAATGCTCTTCACACTGTAAGGTAGATACATATGCTAGTCATAATGGAATTAAAAATGTTATGCATTTGTTTTGTTTTTCTCTGTTGAAAGTTGAACTGATTAGCTTTTCCTTCATTGATCTTGCTGTAAGAATAGTGTACTACTTAGCTAAGTGTGGCCAAGGAGAAAAGTTGCATATCTTCATAATATTTGGCATATTTAAATGTTAAACTCTACTCTGTAGTCTAGTTGATTTGCCTAAAAGCATAAAGCATCATGGCTAATGCTGTATTGCTTATTGTACTTGTGTATTGAATTAAAAAACCCAAAACGCTCATGTTTAAGGGAATTTTATAAAAGCATTAGTCTTCTGTCAAATTTTGGATTTCTTTTAATCTGAATTAATGTCTTTTTCCCTTCCTGTGACCTTGAGAACTAGAAATAAAACTCTATACAAGTTTAGAATTGTATGTAATTGTGGTGATCCGGGCTTTGGGATTTACAAGTTGTGTCAGATATCACTTGTTAGATGATTGCTAGGGATGGCAGCAGCATGTTGTATGTTCCAGATGATGGTAAGACTTAGTGCAGACAAATTGGAATTTTTCCTGGGTAAATTGCCTGGATAACTTCAACATTTTTACTACTGCCTTCGCCATCCGGGTAGAAATGGTCAGGCATTGGAGCAGCAAGAACTGGCAGTATTATTTAGAAAAAAAGCAAGAAAGTAGAATGCTATTTTTTGTTTAGAGACTGAATAAAAGTCATTACAGCAGCTGCAGTTAAAGCTGCCATTCCCAAACATGGGTGGAGAAGAACCGTGCAGTGCATGAACACAACAATACGGGGCTGGTGGAGGGGTTCTCGAGAGCCTGAACAGACCAGGGAGACTCACTGTGTGAAGAACAGTTTGGAGATGGATTTGTTTGCAGGATAGGACGTGTTGTGAGTAGGGTGAGATCCTTTCAATAAAGTCTGGGGGATAGAGAGGTGTCAAAGCAGAAGCTGGATCTCATAGTCTTATAACATAGACTACTGAGTGCAGTTTTTAGTGGGTAGGTTTTAAAAGACTTCTCCACCTTATGGGTTACTGCACGAGTCTTTCAAGCCCATTTAAGGATTTTTCTTATGAGAAAGGGACCCTTTCTCTATGGACAGGTAAAATGACAGTTCCAAAATTGCTGTTGTATATACTGTAGTAAGGCATCATTAAATTCAGTTTGCAGAAGTGCTAGAACAATTTACTGTGAATATAGCCTTCTGAGTTTGTAAATGGTAGAGTGTGAGGGGAAATGGATTTAAACATTTTTGCTGCAGTCAAGAAGTTTCATCAGTGTATAGCAACAGGTCTGTTCACCACCTTCTTCTCTGAGGCCGTTTGAAGTATAAGATATCCTGGATTCTGCTAATAACTCTCCGTATGTCACATTTTTGCAAAGTTCCCAGTGGCTGAAAGAGAGAAAATACTTTATTGAAGTACAGTTGAGTCATTCTTAAATTAGGAGAGTCACTGCTGCTGCTGAAGGCCAAATATTTTGAGGCAGAGGCTGTTCTCTCTTCCTTGGATGTTCTCTTCCCTGGATGAATCACAAGAGGGTCCAGCTGTGCTGTGCATGGCAGTACTGAGTGGGGCATAAAACCACTATTGCTTGAAGTGTAATGGAATTAGTCCCTTACAGTTCTGCTTTTATGTGGTGCGTATAGATTTATAGCCATATGGTTGCCTTAGTTCTGGTCAATCATCCACCTCCTGCTTTCAGAAGGGTGCCCTTCCAGGAGACTCTTCCTGCCTCTCCTTGCCAATAGTATCTGGTCAGTATAATCTGGATTACTGCAGCTGGCTCCGATGGCGCAGGTGGAATCTGTGGACATTACAGCCATGCAAAATGTTTCTGGTCCTCTCTGCTAATGACAGTTTCTGCAGCTTCAGTGTGCTTAACATCCGCTGCTAGCTGATTCCTGCAACACTTCAAATACAAATACAAATCTTTGAAAAACATTCAAAATCAGGACCTAAGCTATGAAGCAGGACAAGGTTTGGGAACGGGAGTTGCATTTTTAGTTGTCAGGAAGCAAGTACTGCTGTTGCTGGAATGTAGCTTGCAGGATGGTTAAAAAAGTACCACAGTGCATTCTTAAGGGACTTGTTTTTGCAGTAAGTATGGTGGAAGACTAGGCTGTTCAGATTCTGGTTACAAGGTATTTCTTGATCAGTAAGTCCATGCAGAGGTCTATGTAATTGCAACAGTTAACATTCCTGATGCTCAAACTAGCCTGGCTGTGCTAACTCGTGCCTCACTGAGTTGACTTTTGCTTCAAGAGCACTGTGTCAGGACTGCCTTTCGAGGCTCTGTAAGGGTCTATCAAAGCTTTTTTTTTTTTTTTTNTTTTTTTTTTTTTTTTTTTATGTGCTGATGAGGGCATTACTCTTCACTCATGATCTCTTACCCGTTACTGAACAAGAGTAGTCTACATTTCATCAGGACTATAAACTTATATATATGGCTTTGTAGGAGAAAAATCCTTTTCCAGTACAACTAAAACATGTGAATTCCTTTACTGCATCCCATCAGAAGTCTATGCAGAAGTCTTCTTGATTTTAACAAGTACCAGACGCGTCAGAGAGAGACACAGGAAGTCCCAACTGATTTCTTGCACATTGGAGCCTATTCAGAGTTTTCTATTTATTAGTGGAAAACATACTTAAAATTGTAAGAATCCTTCCTTTATTTAAAACAAACAAGCACAAAAACCTTATGTGGAACAGGTGTGGTTTGTTTATTAACAAATAGAGAAGCCTAATTTCAATCTTCTTGTTCTATCAGCCTTAGTGAGACTAGCAGCAGAATCCGTGTTTTTTGGGATGATTTAATTCTTACATGATCACACATACAAAAGGCTTATATTAAAAAAAAGAATACAAAAATTGACTTGCTTTCTGCTGATGAAAAAACATTCTGTGGAATGTCTCTTCTCATTTTCCATGTCTCTCCTATGATCCCTCCCATTCATCTTCTCTATAAACGAGGCAGACTTTTTAATAATCCCTACTCATATGTGTGTCTTTCTAAGCCTCTAATCACTTTCATCATCTGTCCTTGAATTCCCTTTATTTCTTAAAATCTTTAGTAGGTTTAGAGGAAATGACATAAAGGAACCTAAAAGGATTAAAAACAAATAAATAACCCCCCCAAACAGAATACCCCACCAAAGAAAACAAATCAAAAAACAAAACGCCAACCCAAACAAAACCATTCTAACCAAAACAAAAAACTACACTTTTAGGAGATGGGGAGATTTAATCTCCTGGTGTTCTTTTAAATACTAAGATCACTGTAGAAGACATGCTTATTCTGGGCTCTTGTGACTTGTAACCAAACCTCCCAGCACCTTGTGCTCAAAGACCTCACACACACTTTTCCCCACAGTTTCCTCAGGTTGGGAGATTAGGCAAAAATAATTTGATGAGCCAGAATATTACTAAGACCTCCAAGCTTTGGTTTTAAATCCACAGTGTAATTAGAAATGTGTGAAGCCTGTCAAAGAGTAGCCCGCATGGTGCAGGGGTACTGGGAATAGAAGAGAGAAGCCATAATTATAATGTGAATCCAAAAAGACTTATTAGTTTGTTAGAACTGTAAAAAAGCCTGGTTTGTTAATTTTAAACAGTAAACATGTTTTGACTATTTTCTCAGTTTAGAACCGTTTAAAAAACTACTTCCTTTTTTATTCCCTAGTGCCAGAAAGGAACATTAGGAAGTTTCCAAAGTTTGTATCTTTTGTTTTGTATAATTTGAGTTTTGGGATTAAATACACCTAAAAGCTAAAGAGCGGTGTTAGGTCAAATGAAACAGAAGGAGAAGTTGTTTCTGTACAAGTTGGTATAGCATTGCTGTGCTCCCCTAACCCTGCAAAGTGGAACTCTTTGGTAGACTTGTAAGCTATAAATGTAGTGTTCTCATCCAATGCATCTTTTCCCTAACCCAAGAGAACAGTTTTAAACAACAAGCAGAATGGGGGATGCATCTTCTTTTTAAGGTTCAAGATCATTTTAAGCTTGGAAGATTTATGCTTAGACCTTTCATGATTTTTAGTTTCCACCAGGAAAATTCACATCTCCCAAGACTATAGGGTCTTCTTTCCTTTGCTGTGCTAAGATTTCATCCTCATTGCAGTGGATGGTATTGCTTACAGGAGCAGGGAATTCTTATCACCTTTTAAACATTAGGTATATGTATAAAAAAAAAGTCACTAGGGGAAAATTGCCAACCTTGTGATTTACTTTCCTTTTGAAGGACACGTAATTGTTCTTCTGTCAGGTTGCCAGCAGTGATGCTGGGGGATGTCAAGAGCTCTAGATCTCTGGCTTGTTTATTGTTATCATCTCCATAGGTGAGGCTTTCACTAGGCACCACCTGGCACAAGGTCTGCATAGAGGGTGAGCCTGCATGGTTTTGGTGAATTTGACATCTAATACTGACCAAGCCAAAAAGATTCCCACTGCACATTGTCCAATTTGAGTTCTTTTGGGAACATTGACAAGCATGCAGCTTTCGTCTTCACCCCCACAGTGAGTACGGTTTTGGGAAAGACTTGTGTGGGAGATGAATTCCTGTGTAGTGCTGGTGAATGGTGGAACGTATTTCTCTCTTTTCACTTATGTACCCAGGGGGAGAAACTTTACAAAAGACCATTGCACTATTTGCTATTGAAAGTTTTCTTTCCTTCCCTTAGTCTGAAAGTGGGAGGATGAATATGCAAAGCCAAAAATAAACCTGCTGATCTAAAGCCTTCACATCTGGGGCCTAGTATGTACTGGAATGTCTTGAAGCTGTGCACCTAACCTTACCAAACACTCAGCAAGTGAGAACTCCCCTAAAGCGTTTTTAAATCATACATCACACACCAACCATCATGCATAATCTAAGCTTTAATTTAGGGACAAGGATGAGAGTGGAGGCATGTCTCCATCCATGGATGAGGTATAAAGAATACCTACAAATTATGAGCTGTGATGCTGTTAGTGTGGAAAGGTGAAATGACGCTTTTTCGATTCCAGTAAACTACAGAAAAGCTTAATATTGAGAGCTGACTCACTTCATTATGGTTCTGTTTAGGCATTGCAACTGGATAAAATTCCAGAGTGCAGAAGTTTTGGAAACCACTGCTACTGATATTTTGTTAGTTACCTCTGTATTGGCCACTGTGTATTTCAATGGATCTTTGATATAAAGTATTTAGCACCAATATTTGATAATTCTCAGTTAACCTTTACTATAGCAGGCATCTTTCCTTTGGCTTTTCCTGTTTGTGTACAGTTTAGGTAACAGTTGCCTTCCTTTGTAAATATTTGTTTCAGTAGCTCTGGATGAAGAAGTTCAGTTGGAATGTGAAGAATTGACTCTGAGCTATTGAATGACAATGAAAACGTGATTCAAGTAGTGCTGAATTAATTGGAAACTTTTGATCAACATCAGGGGCCCATGGAACCAATCTGAGATAAATTAGAACAGCCTTTGGGAAAATTCTCTATATATTGAGTATTCTTCACAGGATGGTAGATGCTGCTTCCTGTTCATATTACAACCTTCTTTAGCTTAAACCAGGATGGTGTAGGTGGGTTTTTAACTTTGTTTTTGCTTTGTAAATAAATGCTTTTGTAGTGGGTTTGGCTAAAAATGTATGTATGTTTAGTTTCCTGGCAAAGACTGTGATAAAAACAGCAGCTGCTGTGGGTGCATCTAAGGATTGCAGCAATTAAACCCTCTAATTAGCTATGCCATATAGGTTTGTTGTTTTTGGTTTTTTCAGTTAAAGTTAATAGAAGTATAGCTTTCAAAAAGGCTATGACATGATTGGCTTCTCAAGCACTAAATAAGATTTTTTGTTAATTGACTTGCTCCTACTGTGTTTAAAACAAGCCTTTTCAGTTGAAGATAAAACATTATGTTGAAAGCTGGTGTTTTAAAGATAGGGAAGACTGCAACGCTCTGGAATTAGTTGATCTATACGAGAGGTGTTGATTTATAAGCTTAGAAAAAGCATTAAGGAGAACTAGTGGAAGTATAAAGTCTTCCATTCTTAAACAAACAAAGCAAACCTGATATTGCCTACCAAAAAAAAAAAAAAAACTCGATTTTTCATAAAAAAAAAAAAAAAAAAAAAAAAAGAAAAGCAAGTATCACAGCTTACAGGAAATGTGAAGAGTCAGGGTTTTGGGGTCTGTGGATTATTAGTTTTTAAATATAAGGGAATTTTTAAGTGGAATTTAAGTGCTAGTCTACAAGAATTACGGTTACAGGAAGAGAAGCCTTGTTAGGGTAAGTTCATGTAGCAAGTTTCTCTTGTTTTACAACATTCACTCCCTTTATTCCAAATTATTCCAGTACCTTTAACATAGAAATGAAAATTCAGCTAGTGCTCAAATGCAAAATGATATAAATATGCAGAAAATGTGCTGCTTTATACCAGCATGTCTGTACAGGTGAGTGATGTGCAGAGATCAAACTGACAGACCAATTACAACTGACTAGTAACATTTTTCTAATTCAGAGCGGTGCAGCTGAGTGGCATACTGTACTGTAAGTGTGCTAAGGACTTACTAAGATTCACTGCTTCACCCTCACTTCCTAGGGAATTAATTTATATAAAACAGGAGCTGGCTGTAGGACTCCAGTGGCCATTGACTGTGTTTTGGATTATTGTAGACAAGAAGCTTTGGTTGAATGTTACAAGGACAGGTGGAAGCTTTGGAACCTAGTAGGATCAAAGCCAGTACTAGTCTGAAAGAGACATTTAGTCTTAGAAAAATTAAATTAGCAGGTCTTGTTAGTAAGAGTTGCCTAGGTCAGGTGTGAGGACCTTTCTTACTCAAGAAAGACCATGGACGACTGGACTGTTCTCTCATTCACAGCTGTTTCTCCAGTCTGCAGCACTGCAGGGTGCCACCTCCACCGACAGCTTTTCTGAAGCTGCTCAGAGCTGCCTTGTACCAAGTCCATTGGGAGCACTCAGCCTGAGGCTCCTTCATGCTCACTGTGGTCATACTGTGCCTACAGATACTGCACCCTGCCCAGCGCCAAGCTCCCTCACACCCTGTACCACGGCTGAACGGCAGGGGAAGCGTGTGGGTGTGACTGGGCAGCTCTCAGCAGCTTTTGGGCGTGTTCAGAGCAATAACAAGGAAAGAAGAAGATAGCAGGGAAACACAATGAAAAGAGGAATAGAGGTGGGACTTCATGTGCTCAGCCTAGAATGGAGTCACTGCCCAGAACAGAGCCCCCTCCAAAGGCCAGGTGTACTTTTCTTTTTCCCTTTCTTTACTCCACAGAGATGACTTGAAAATAAAATGTTTCAATATTTGATATTACTCCAGCTACTAATGTGTGTGCATGATACGGGGTTGTGTGGCTCTTACTATGTCAGGAATCTTTGTTTTACTAAAGGTTTTGGCAGGAGTAACATAATCCTGTGTCATGGTTGTCCATTATATATTTTGTCAGAACAGCAAAGTATCTCTTCACTTTATCAGGCTTCTAATTTCTTTCTTCTCCCATCCCTCTCCTGACATACCTTAAGGAAGAAATCTGGCTACATCTTGTCACCTGTATCCAATCCTTTTCTGAAGCAAATTACCAAGTCTCACCTTGATGAACAAAAGAAGAATTACAGCTTTCTCCTAAAATAAGAGTTAAAGGGATATTCTTAGTAGTCTCTTTTAAAGCCAGATGGTAAATATCAGGAGACTTACTCAAGCTGCCAGACTTCTGGTCTGCTAAAATGTGTCCAGCAGGTTTACAGTGAGTTTGCCATACTCTTATGTTGTTGTCCTGATCAGCTTTTTGGTCAGGTGTCTACAGTGGAACCCTTTCTTCACGTGTGAATTGATGCAATGGGTGACTGGGGCCCTTGGATACTCAGCATCATCACAAGCAGGTGTTGCTGATTCTGGTGAGGGCTTGTGATCTGTACAAGAGTTGTGCTCCTTCTCTTGTGTGCAAGTGGTTTGGATTTAGTAGGCTTTTGTAACAGAGGCACAGAACAG
The DNA here is from genome assembly GCA_013397935.1 of Dasyornis broadbenti. Lineage (NCBI taxonomy): Eukaryota > Metazoa > Chordata > Aves > Passeriformes > Dasyornithidae > Dasyornis > Dasyornis broadbenti. Next base: position 9,397 of record VZRN01000875.1, read on the forward strand.
CTGGGGATGAGAGAGAGAACAAAAGCATTTATAAACAAGAGCTGAAGAAGATTTAAGAAAAGGGTAATAGTGAAGACAATGAAAAGTTTTGACAATCAGTGAAAGCTTCTGCTCTGGTTTCCAATAGTTGTATGAAGAAATTCTGAGACTGTCCTTGTTGGGTCTTGCATGTTTTCTTCCCATAAACTGTATGGATGTGGTTATGAGTAATTTGTCTTGGGAAGCACCAGGAAACATTACTGTCTGTAAGAGCTAGATGCTTATTACTACTCGTAAAAGGAAGTGTGCCATTGTCAGGTTATTCCTTTGTGTCTTTCTGGTGTTAACTCGTATGGTATCTTCTCTCTAGTGCAAAGAGAGATCCTATTGAGCAAATCTTATATTGCTGGTATTGAAAAAACTGGTTTCAATGCAGTTCTACCCGAGGGATATCTTTGTGTCTTGCAGCATAAATTTAATGTAGAAAAAAACTACACCCATAGTTTTTATGAGCTTTTTCTTCTGCCTCCAAAGATCTTTGTTTCTCTTTTTTCACCAAGTAATCCAAAGGTCTTGAATAGCAGGTGAGTTCAGGAGGATGAATAAGACAGTACCTATGACCTAACGAAGTTCAATCTGAAAGTGATAGAGTGCAATCTCTGGTGGCATTCATAAAACTTGGTGTCAAGCTTTGGTTTGCATTTGTGGATGCCAGTAGCTATGATATTTTGGGGGGGTTGGGGATCTGGGCTTTGAGGGCAGTAGCTTACAAATTGTTCTTTCAAAAAACATTTTGACCTATGTTGCCACTTTTCATGCATACTTTAGGTGGGATTTCTTGGTTTTTAGTGACTATATATATTACACTGTAGCCTACGTGCAAAGCCCTCTAATTTGGAAGAATTTCTCTTATAATGAGGATGCACCCACTTGTAGTGTTTTGGAACAAATAGCCCAGGCCTTGTCTGAGTAATTCTTGTTTGGACTTGAGATAGTCAGCAGGAATAATCTTTGTGTGTTCTGTGCCATTATGCAGTGTGGCACTTCAAGCCAAAGAAGGCTGAAGTTCAGGGATTTCATTGAAGAGAATCTATGTTTTGAAATGAAGTCTAGAGTGGCGGTGACAACAATAGCCTAAGGCTCTGGTGACATGGGTTCAGGCTACTGTGACAGCTCTCAGCCCTTGTGTAACGGTGAGAGTCATTTAACCTCTCTGAAGAGAGTGTTGCTTTTCCCAACATGCACAGGGGAGAGTATAAATACTGTGAAGGATACATATTTCAGAATCATTAGCCATCCAAGTGGATACTTCAAGGAAAAAACACCTCTTACTATGTTTTGGCTTCTAGAAATATACAGAGGATCCATGTTCCTGCTTTCCATATCAGGCAGCTTTTAAGACTATCTGCCACAGGTGCTTCTTCCCCCCAAATTGTGTAAGTCTTATGTAACTGTTGGAAATTGGGCATTTTCTCTTAAGGCCGTTGTGCACCCTTTGTAGTGGAGAGTGGGAAAGCACTTGCAGTGATCTGTCTGATCTCTGTTGACTTTGAAGAAACTCATACTACATCATGTAAAGGTGCGTACCTGAAGCTGGGTGAGACTAAATCCAGTCTAAACAGCTGTGGCAGTGAATTTTGCAAACACTGCGTAAAAGATGAAAGTTTCACTATTTTTTGTGCATTATAGAACTAGATGTATCTACTGAATATCTAGACATCTGTGCCAAATTACTCTTGAGTGGAACTTTAAGTTCTTTTTATTAGGTAGAAAAGCAAAAGAATTTTCTGGCTCCCCTCTTACATAGTGCATTCTTAATATTACTGATTCTTCATTTCAATTATGCATAATTGTTATAGGAAAACTTAGAGAAAAACCATCACTCTGTCTTTTTGCCAGCTTTGCAATTATGCATAAAAATTATTGGTCTCTGGTTGTTCAGAAATTTGGCAGTACAGGATGTTACCTTTCCTTTCCCATTGCTTTTTTATATATAAAGGAAGAAAGGTGAAAAAATACCAATATGTGCCTTGGAAAGAAGGAGAGGAATCTTAAATTTACCTTATTGTTACAGCAAGGATGTCTGATTTTAGGAAAAGAAAGGCCTGTGATTATTTTGTAGACTCCCTGATAAGATAGCTTTAAATTGTCTCTGTTGTGTCTCCCCTCTTCCTCCTTTTACCCCCAAATTAATATAGTGAGTATTATGTCATGTGGTATGGAATATCCCTGTGGTCAGTTTGGGACAGCTGTCCTTGCCGTGTCTCCTTCCAACTTCTTGTGCAACCCCAGCCTCCTTGCCAGTACAAAGAGCAGAAAAGGCCTTGGCTCTGTGTAAGCCCTGCTCAGCAATAACAAAAACATCTCTATATTATCAACTCTGTGTTCAGCACAAATCCAAAACACAGCCCCATACCAGCCACTGTGAAGAAAATTAACTCCACCCCAGACCAAACCAGTGCAGTCACATAGAGCTAAATTCACTTTATATCCCTTGCACACTGCATTAAGCCTTTATTTCTACTTTTAAGAGGAAATTTTTCCCTCTGATTTCATCCAGTGTAATTTACTAATTTTAGGGGTGGGAACTCCTCATGCTTTAGTGAGACAGAATTTTAACAACTGTGATGAATTCTTATTTGAAATTAATCACAGTGTTTCTGTACAGGGCCAAATACATTGTTTATGATGTGGCTGTTTTGGTGTCTGATATCAGTTTGATAGACCGATAGATACATACTTTAGTGAAGGTAGGCTTAGTGAACTGGAAATGGAAAGAAATTCTTCTTCCAGTATGATTTTGGTCAGTCTCATGTCTTAATATACTGAACCATTGTATCAGTGTGTTTGAAGACTGCAGTTATAATCAGCTTGGACATATTTTATTTGAATTGAGCTTCTGAAATTCCAATGTAAGGAGCAGTGAACTTTCCATGTATTTCACCAGCAAACACACGAAGCAATGTCTTTAATTCCTGTAGTAGTTACTCTTTGCTAAATTTGGGGAATCTTTGATTTTGGAGAGTAGTGCCTTCTACCATTCACTGCTGTTATTAACACACTGCCAAGATTCAGGTCTGAGACTTCTGTGATAAACTTGTATCATTCTCTAAAGGTTTTCTTTCTGGAGCAGACAGGTCTATCTGTCGTCATTATCTTTGCAATAGCAATAAGATTTAGGAGACTGCCATCTTAAAGAAGGTACAAAATGTCATCCTTTCAACAGCTCATTTTGAAACACAAAAGCCCTTTGGCATTGTCACAACACATGTGCTTGTTTTTTTTGAATGTTGAATGCTCAGAATTATTCCTTAGGCTAAAACTATGCTCAGCTTTCTTCTGTCAGCACTATAAGCACCATAGGCAATTCAATTGATGAGATTTCTGGCTAAAATCATGGTGTTACATGCAAGAGTAGAATCCATTTAGCCACTGAAATACTAATGTTTTGAATGAAAATAATTAATACGTGTTACTATTGTAATTCACACTGGGCATTAAATCCGCAAAGAGGATATGTCCTGCGCCTGTATCAATGTGGTAGCTCACAGCAATCTTCACAGTCGTTATCTCTGTTCTGCCAATTTTGTCCTTTCATAATGATGTTGATAAACTACAAGACGTGTACGAGTTTCCCCAGAGAGGGAAAACTGCAGGGACTGGTAGGAAATGTAGGTCCCAGAGGAAAAGAAAAATTATAACATTCCATATATTTCACATGGTGTAGTTTTGCAATATTATTTCCCACAAACAAAACATTGGACGAAAAGATTAATCAGATTTTCTGAGATAAATACAGTATTCATCCTTCAGTTCTGTTTGTCCTCATTATTGTAAAAGGAAAAGAGAGGTTGCATACAAATAAAATATGGAAAGGGTATAAATATTTTATATGCAAGTAATGTATGTCACTTATGTGCCAAAAACAAGGAGGGATAGCTGGGTGTAGAAGAGAAAGATCTAACTGCAGGTAAAGAGAGTAAATCAAGATAAAATTTTTGTACATGGTAATTTTCAAATTAGTTTCCAAACCTGAGGAACAGTAAAAATACATTACTCCTTTGGAAAGGAAGGCTGTTAAGGTTATGAACGTAACTTCAGTGTTAGGAGCAAGGAACTTCCTTGAAGTCCTTTGTTTATCTCCTGGAAATTATTTCACATGTTTCCTGAGGCTTTTGCATCATTCAGATTTGTTTAAGTGAATTATATTCTGCCTGATAAATATGACAGGAGAGTAGAGGCTTCAAAGATAATGAGCCCAGACAAGTTGTGAATGTGATTTTCATGTGTCCTCGCCAGGCACCTATCCATTCTTGTAGGGGGTGAAAGTCAGAGACAATTCTCCTGTTATCCTCTGGCTGGTCCATCAGCAGGCAGATTGTTTAGGATTATCCAGGGAATATACTTTCTTGCCCACTTGTTGGGCCAGAAAGGTTTGGCAAAGGACACTATTGAAGTTGGAGCCATTATAAAGGACAATTAAAGACACTGCAGCAAGGAGAAAATACTGTGTAGCATGTTGGGGACATAAAAAAATCTGAGGGAATTGAGGGGTGGGGTGAGGAGATCTAGGAAGGTGTTGTTGCTTTTGGAAATAAGTCTAAGATCCATATGCTACCACATTTCATTATTTTTGCTGAACTAATGCTTCTGCTGGATTGTGAGGGGTTATACACCAGACTGTCCCTGACTCTTCTTCTCCAGCAATTCACATGTGTCCAAGGAATATTGCAATTGTACTATTCTGCTGTTTGTTCTAGTCTGCCTTTGGGAAGGCATAACACATCTAGTGAAGAAGCAGATACTGACAGCAGACCATTTTGTTCTGGTGTGGTGCTTGGTGTTACTCAAAGTGCTTCCTGCCACAGCTGATGTGCAGCATTATTCCTTTATCACCTCCATTTTGATGTGCCTCTCTTCTTGTCATGCCATTGCTCTCTTCATTGAGAGCAAGAGCTGCAGGAAGCGTTTGTGTGGATACACATAGACTGCATCTTTGAATTTTTGAAGGGGGCTAGTTCCTTTTCTTTTTTGTCTTTTTGACCATTTCCATGGTTGCATTTGTTACTTGAAACTAAAATCTTAGTCTTTGGTTTGAAACAATTGCTGGTCTTGATTTTTCCATTCATGTTTCATGAGTTAATTTAAGATTCACAGAAGACTAGTGTTAACTAAATTTGGGCATATGTTTCATGTGGCGAGGGATAAACGGAAAATTCTTGTCAATCTATATTTTAAATTCTCTCTCCAAGAATACATCATATTCATTGCTGTCTAGTGATTTGTTTGATTTGGGCTTTTTTTCTGCTGGTAGATGCACTTAATTCTGTTTGACAGCATTTCAGAGTCTTCAGGTGCATAGTATAGTGATGTTCCTGACAATTTTTTTGAGAATCTGGATTCATCCATACTTGCAAACACAAATAGCCAATTGATATTGGTCAAATATTTGTAATGCCTTTCTGCACCGCTTAGCTGCCACACAGTGTGGAAGAATGGTCTTTACTGAACTCTGGTTGCTGCTTCTGAAACTCTTGCTCTAGACGTCTTGACAGGGCTCTGGGGTTTTCAGTATGCTTCATTCCTGCGCATGACATTAATATTTCACTTTCATGGAAGCAAGAAAATCATGGTCTTCACAAAAATTTAAGAATTTTGCTTATTTTTTGAATGGTTTGTTGTGTAGTGTCTTATCAAGTGTTAAGTGTTTTAACAACTTGCCTACATTTCATGCACGTTCAATTAAAAAATAAAATACAACTTAATACATGTTGGACTCTGTTGCATACAAGGCTGGATATTGCAGGTAATTTTTTAGCTCTGGTTCAATTTTTGCTTGCCAAACTTTATCAAAAAATAAAATCAGTAGAGTTGTAAAAGAATGTGAAGTACTCAATCAGAACAGTTAAAATTACTGTAACCAACAACTGGAGGTTCATAAATGTGTAAATATACACAGAGGATCTCTAAAGTTGCAGGCTCTCATGGCTTGATTTCAAACTAGAGTGCCATCACCTCTCTTCAATGCTGAATTATTCAGGTATGTAAGCCAGTTCCAGCCTATCCCGATTTTAGAGGTAACTAGATGGCATTGATTCCGTTATGTGTTTGCTGAAGATTAAGAATAATGTATGGAAAGCACGTTGTGCCTGCAGTCCATTTAAATGCTCTGGCTTGCATGCAGGTCCGTTTTCCAGGTTATTGTTGTCAACACTAAGTAGTTATGGATTTATTTCCTGCATAAGCTCCATTCACATCATGGCTGATGGGGGGAGTATTACAGCACAGTTGCTCTTTTAATGGCAGAGATGCGTGGCTTGGACACTGCTGATTAATAATGTACTGAAAAAATGGTCCAAACATTTTTTTTTTTTTTACAGGAATAGGATTAAAACTAGACTTAACATGTGTCGTGGAAGAACTCCAGCATGAGTAAGCTGAGGCTGAACTAAAGGAAAGGAGTCTGTTGGAGACTCTGAGTATTCCCTAACCATCTTGTTTGCTGAGCTCCTGTGCTTCTGAGGTGTGGAAAGTGACTGAGGCCTCTATGCCTCCTGAGGCAACTTGGCCCCAGCACAGTGGGGGATCAGGGCAGCAAGTTCGCTGCTGAAGAATTAAAAAATCAAGCCCAAGAATACAAGGCAAAATGCTAGCGTGCCCTCCTGCATTTCTTCAAAACACATCTGTGATGTGAAGACATCTCTTTCCCCTTTCTGGGGTACATCCTCACTGTCTTATTATCTTTTGTAATCTCTCCACAAATCTTGTGGTCCAGGGGCCCTAACTCTTCAGGAGGGGCAGAGGAATGTCATTGTCTTCACTGTCAGTTTGGTGGTTGGGATGTCTGCCTTGAAGCTGTGAATCTGAACATGTCTTAAGGTGAAGGGAGCCTAGAATCCAACTGTTAGTTTCTTGATGGACAATCTTGGCTGATAAGTAAACCTACTTCCCCCATGCCTTTTGCTTGAAGACTCATATGACTAAACATGTAATTCATCTGTGATCAGGTATTTCTTCCCCACTGATTTCTGCACTGAAGTCATGGTACCTTTTGCATCTGAATTGATTCACCTGGCAAGAGATTAGGATATCAGTGTTCTTGTTAGTGGACTATTTTGGAGTCACTGCAAAGGAATCCCTGGAGAAAGGGAACGAATTCTTCAGGAAAACACATTTTAAAGCATGTGAAATAAAGGAAAAATAAATCAGGAAATGACTAAGTGCATCTCACTTGGCAAAGCGACATTTGTTTTAGTATAAAATCTTCAGATTACCTGTGCTAGTTCTTTTGTAGTTGTTTAGAATCATGGCTCTGTTTCAAGAAGCTAAAAATGCTTTTGAAGTATTACTTACCATCCTTCCAGTCTTTGTTATTTGGGTGTCACAAAAGAGAGACAAAAATTGGTAATTCTTTTCAATATATACATATCACAGTTCTTTAATTTATTCTATTAATTTCTGTAAACTTAAAAAAAAAAAAAAAGTTTGGCTTAAAAAATGGGAAGTATATTTTATAGTAGAACTGCAATAATGTCCCTGTCCTGCAGAATCTATAGCATGGTGCAATGGTAACTTAAAGCAGATGTTGTTTTTCTTGACAGGCAAGTGGCAGCCTGGATAGCCTCAAAAGCAGATTGTGTCTGATAATAACTCAACACTTAGGGTTTCAGTACTGCTCTATGTTTGCTTGGGTTTTGTTTGTTTTGGTTTTGTATATGATCCCTTTCATACTTTTTTGTGCTGCTGAGAAGTGAAGGCACATACACAAGAGCTTAGAGAGGAAAGATTCTTCCAGGCTTGTGGGGGTTGCTGAGTGTCAGAGCGTGTTACACGGCTTTTGGAGGTGCTTGTTCTGCTTTTGCATTGGCTCATATTTCTGCAGCTGCATTGCATTGCTGCAGTTAACTTACTGTTAGACTCCTAGAATTAGAGCTGCTGTTGCTTTCCTTGCCAAGTTGTGTAACCTAAAAAGTATCTTTACATTTGATAAAGCATCTTTTGAGAGGCTAAGAATGACCTAGTAGAAACATTGTGCTTGCATAGGGAGATTATTTTCTTCAAATTTCCCAATGTGAATGGATAGTGATGTGATTTAGAGAAAGCTGTACTACTAGTGAGAAATTAAATAATTCTGTTAGAAAGTTAGATCCTAGCTTCAAAACCCATTGTCTCTGAGATGAGGAAAATCTAAACTGAGTCAAGAAATTTTGGGGAGTACGTACATCCTGCAGAAGTTCTGGATGAGGGGAAGGTACTCACCTATTACAAGGTATGTTAATAGAAAAGTGGGAGGGAAGCAGTGACAGAGAAGAAACTGAGAACTGAAGTGCTCACAACAAATTATAGAGAGATAGAGGAAGGGGGAAAAGGGGGAAGGGGGAAAACCTGAACTCATGTGAGGGAAAAACTCACATGAACTCCTGCTCACATGAATAGAATGCAAAAGCTTTTTTTAGCCAATGAGCTGCAATTTGAAGCAAACTCCCTGTATGTGGTATCCTCCCATCCTTCAAGAAGGACAGAGCAGGTCCTGCAGTGTCCTCCCTGATCTTAATACTCAGAAAAATTCCAGGCCTTCCTGCTTCACCCAAAATAGTGACTGGTTCAGCTTTCACCTATCAAAATGGATATCATCATCACTCACGGCTGCCAGCCATGCCATGGTTAAGATATGGTGAAAACATAAGAGCCTAGGTTATGATTTTTAGGTAGCAGAATCACTATGGGCAAGGTGTTAGAGTCCTGTGGTATCAGATAGAGGATGAAATTTCACCTGAAGAGGCCGCAGGAGCTATGTGACATCTAAATGTAAGCACAGATCAAGTGTCTATGGTTGTCAAAGACATGCTTTGTTTACTTTTGGCCTAACATGAGGCCTTGAATGTTTCAACAATGAAAGCAGATGAACTTGCTCTTCCGTGGACAGGTGATCACAAAACCTTCATCTTATGAATATATACTAAATTTTACTCTCTCCCCACCCCCAAAGCACATTCAGGAGGCAACACTGACCAAAAAAAGAAATAAGTAAAACATGTTTTAATACTTAGAACTCATAATCGGTTTGAAGTAACAATGTGATGATTAGATTTTGTTTTCATCTCTAGCTCGTATTTCCTGTCAGGGTGTCTACGTGCTTTGGGGGTGGGAAGAGAGTAAAATTCCTGTGGGAACAGATCATTGAATACATCTGGTGTGACCGTCTCAATGCAGGCCTCGAGATACAGTTTGTCACCGGAGCTTCTCTTGCAACTAGTGGAGTTTTTTCTAGGATTTGCTTTTCTGCAGATCAGAAGTAGAGCTCAAATCATTGTGGCAGGTTGTGCCAGAGACAGGTGTCTGGAACTACCAGTTATAACTTATTAATTCCACTAGGAAAAATGGGAACTATTCGAAAGGTGATCATAGACGCAAAATATCCCAACTCTGAAAATATTACTCTGAAAATATTTTGACCTTGCTAGACTTGTTCACTCTAAGGGATACTGACAGGCTGCCAGGTTTGTGGGAGTGATTTTATGTACATTCATATGCAACAGTCTCTTAGAAGACCAGTCTGCTAGTGGATCTACTGAATCCCTTACACTGTCTTTGAGTTTCACTGTGAGATTTTGTCTGACAGCGAGATATCTGCTTGTAGTGGGGTCTCAGCATTCTGGGCAGTAACAAAATTGCCCTGGTTGTTGCTACGTGCAATGAAACCATATGCCTTCTGAAACATGCTCTTTTCCAGTAAGTACTTCCATGATGATTCCTTTTCTTTCCCTACGCATAACAGTAAAACTTCAAGAAACTTGTGATCAGTTCTGACACAAGTTTCGTACATTAGATAACCAAATCTCACAATATTGTGATACTGTAAACATAGTAAGAACTTTTTAATCTGTTAGCTTATGTGACCCAGAAGCCACCTGGAGAACTTGAAAAAGCACATCATAATTGTCTTCAGTTACTTACATGCTACTTAACCCAAACCCAGCTCTGCACTCTAAACAAGAATGCATTCACAGCGTTGAGCATGGATCTTTTAAGACCTGTACTGTGAAGGTAGTACCAGAAACTATACATCACTTTTATCACACTACAGGGAGTAAACCAGCTCTTCAATGAAAAGCTAAATAAATGAGAAATCATTTATTTTACTAGTCTATTTTTAGTCTATTTTACTAGTCTATTTTTAATTGCTTTTAGTAGTATTTTTAATTGCTTTTAGTAGTATTTTTAACTTCTCAGTGTGCTTATGAGTTTTTTACATGGATATACTACACTATAGTGGCCAGTACGTATAGCTAAGCATTTAAAAATGTGTGAACATGTATCTGGCTTTATTTTGGTGAATCTTTGGCTTTCAGCTAGCAAACAGCCCTAACAGATTTTTTCAAAACTTTTTATTATATCATATAGCTTTCAGACTATATGACTATTCTCTAAATATTGTTAAATTATGCAGAGGAACATAACACCTGGTGCATTTATTTCTGTACTAACCTTTATTTTTATATCACTGTTGTTAAAGCAGTAAATGAACAAGAAAGATAATTAAAAGCATATAAAAAGCCTACAGAACAAATGGGATGAATAATGAAGTACATCAGTTTATTCCATAAAGTTAAAATGCTTCAGTTTTTCCTGGTTAGTACCAGAAGCATAAGAAGGGACGGACTTAAAATGTGAATTTGGAGAGCGGATTGGTAAAAGATGTGATTTTCGCTTTACATTGTGGGCGCTCAGAGTTCCTTACAGTGGTATTTGTATGGAAGGTTTTTGCCCAGTGCAAATCACTTCAACTCATTAAAGTTTCCCAAAGTATTTAATGAGTGTGTACATATCTAAAGAATTCCTCTCTAGAGGAAATAAAGCAGAAGACATTCAGGCCATTTTGAGTTGCTGAAATGTTAGGTAATCTTGGTCTTAGTTTACCACCTGGGTTTTTTTCTTCTCTTAAACTTTTCTTTTATTATAAGCAGTGTTAAGTCTACAGGAGCTAATTTTAAAAACAGGTTTCTGCCCAAATGTAGTGCTGGCAGTACATACTTTTTTCAGCATCGCAAAATTGTTGATTCTCTGGAACCAAAATCTGAACTGTAGCTAGGCTGGTACATGTTACACTTCTGTGTACACCAGGGGACAGCTCTAACTTGTTTTTTCCACTTGCTTACCTGCAGGCAGGCTGCTTTGAATGTAACATATATGCCCAGAACTGGCTGGCATAAGCTGAAGTAGCTTTCTTTGCAGCTTGCATTGTAATTTCTTGGAGCAATTTGTGTGTTTCTCAAACCTGTCAAGACTACAGAAAGTGAGAATATTTGTCAGTCTGTTTCTTTAGGAAGAGAGTCTGGAAAATGATTTTTTGTCATGTAACACAGTATAGAATATTAACTCACTGTGTAAAAGTTGTAGTTAGGCTAGCATCATTTGGCGTAATCTCACAAAGGGCATGTTTTTGAGGGTTTAGTAATGGATATAGATTTTCATCTGCCTGTTGAGACCTCTAAAAATCTGATTTGTTAATGGTACTTTATTTCGGTTAAAATTATTCTAAGCACATGACCAAGAGAAAGATAAAGGGGAAAAGTATTTAGACAAATTTCTAATGCCTTGATCAAAATGAGCACTGTGTTTTGGGTTTTGCTTTGCTTCTCCACTTTCATGGAATGAGGTCTCTTGAGTCGAATGTTAGGCTATTTGCAACAGGATTCTGGAGCCTGGAGCCAAGGCCAGCTCCCTGCTCAGGTACAGAGCTCTGGCTCAGTGCAGAGCCAGTAACCACGGTTGGACTCCAAGGACGGTGCGACTCTTATCTGCTTCCTTTCCCACTGAGCTCCGCTTTGTTCCTTCTTATCTGTGCTGTTGCTATGACTGAATATGGTAATATGTTTATAGGTCTTTTATACCAAACCATGTGATAAAGCATATCGTCTCGACTGTCTGAAGAGAAACTTAAGAGATGGAAAAAAAGAATCAATTCAGAAAGTTCAAAGGAGAGGGAGGGAGGCAGGCAGGCAGGAGAGGAGCAGAATATTGATTGCAGCTTCATTCTAATCAAATCATATTGGTGAATAGGCCTCTAACAACACTACAACTCTAAAATTAGAAAAATCTAATATGAGTTTAATATGTAGGAACTGGCATTAAGAGAATTGGCAACTAGCATTTATGTCTGTGCCTTTGAGAAACCCTGTATATTTAGCTTGAGTGCAAGATCAACACATGCTATTTCTTTTGATAATTTTTTAAAAAACACTCTGAATGAAGATTGCAAGCTGCTTTAAAAAGACCATCAGGTTTATTGTTGTAATTATTGTAACATTGTTGTATTATGGTGTAATAAAATTATATGGGGAACTTCTGTATCCTGCTTTAAATAGTTCTGTTGTGCTGTAATGGCCAAAGAACATGAAGAACAAACCTAAGTGGGGCAGCCTCTTGCTTCATACAAAAAATTTACAAGAAAATAAGAGAAAGAGTTTGACCATCACAGTGGCTTAATAGAGGCTCTCCCAATTCCCTGTGGTTACGTAAGGGAGGCAGCGGCTTTCAACAAGCTGAAAATAAGTCTTAAAAATGCTCTGAAACATCTTTTATTGTTTTCATACACTTGGCACAGAAGTTGATGGGTGAGCTCTGTGACTCAGTTTGTGGGACATGTAAGTCGTGGATGGTGAGTGTGTGACAACTTGATCAAGCAGAAAAGCAATAGCCTGAGCTCCTGTTTCAGAAATGCTGCCCTGGTCTAGCTATTATAGATTACAGGTATATAAGAATCTGAAATACCTATATGCTTTATGAAGTTTTTGTTAGATATGATATGAATAACTTCTGTTACTGTCTCTGCCTAGACCGTATGAGAAGCTTTGTGTTTGCTCATAGCACATGAAGCTTGCCAGCAGTGCTGGAAGGGATCTGTGAGTAAAACAGAGGTGTGTATTAATACCTGACTGGAAGATGGTGGGGTTTATCTTAGGTACTTATAGCAGTTGACTTACCCATCACTATGGATTTAATAATGGATGTTACTGAAGATGTACCAAAATCTGTTCTATCTTAAGACTGTATTTTATTAATTAAGCAATATTACCAGTTGTTGTGTCAAGTATACGTTCAAGTTGAAATGTATGGATTCCATAAAATCATGTGCTTTAGAGTTCGCAGTATCCAGAATAAACATTCATTGTTTGTGTGATGTAATATAAATTATCACTGTTATTTAAAAAGAAAACCTGTTCTGGAATAGTCTTAAGAGCTTTATGGACGGAGATACATGAAATTAAGTTGTATTAATGCACAGATTGGCAATTTCTGTAAATCTTGGCAAGTACTCTACCAGGCAAAATAAATCCCAGATAAAAAAAAATATGATCAAACTGATTTAAGATTAAAAGATGCTGTTGCTAAAGTTAGTTGAGCAAAAGCAAAAAGAGGAAAGATACAAGAAAGAAAAATATATAAACTAAGAGTATGAATAAGCATATAACTGTTAATGTAGGTACTATTTCTGTAGCAAGCTGTACTTGTTTCTATTTATGTGCATTGTTGGTGTTGCCTTTTCAGCCCTGCTGGTAGGTCTTGATCAGATCTGTGCCAAATTGAATTCAATTTTGCATAAACATGTTGATGAAGCAAAAAAGTTGCATAAAGTTGGTCTATAATATCTTATATATCCTCTCAATTATAATAGATAGCAGGTAAGCAGGCTTAATTTTCCTGCATTAAATTAGGTTTATATTAGCAACATAGTTTTTTAACAGATTAAGAAAGATCAAGTTGAACACAATTTGTCCTACTGGATCTATTCTGTTCTAAGCAATTTAATGTGCTGTGCAACTGTACAGTTTCTGAGCACTTTCCATTAGCCTGCTAAACAAAGTCACTACTGTTTCTTTCCTGTTCTTCTCATCTTGCAATCCTGCATTTGAGAATGGTTTTTGTGTTGGATGACAGAGAGAAAGGAGTGGGGGTTTTGTTTGGTTTTGGATTGGTTTATTCATTTAGTTTATAAGCATTGAATTTTTGACTAAAATTTTATGCATAATACACATTCTCCTGTGTATTTACGCTGCATGAAGAGATGTTCACCAAATGTGCCCTGTAGTTAAGAGCAGAGGGCAGTGAGCTTTGTAATGAGCTTTTAGAATCAGTAGGAGCTCCTTCTGCAGTTCATTCTACCCTTGACATTTTCGTTCTGGCAAAACGGAAATAAACGTATTTTCAGTTCAGAGCAAACATCTCTTAGGGGAAAAGTCTGTTTTCACTTGCTAGTACTACCATGGCAATGCATAATGGTTTACAGGCATCTTCAAAATGACATCAGAGGATTTGTGCCACAGTGTAAGAACTTAGTGAATCTACATTAAAGGCAGTTGTTTAAAAATAGTTTATTTCTTTATCTGTAAAAGTTTAAAAAATCGTGATTTAACATTTTTGTTACAAGCAATATGGTGACATAAGAATAATCATTTAACCTAGTTTATCTCCAAAATCATCTGAATTGCTTTCTCTAAGTAACTCAGTTTAATAAAGCTCACTATTTGGGCAAGTATGTTGTCAGAATAGGAATATTTTTAAGACTAGATAAAAATTTTACTGTAGGATTTTATTTCTCACTAATTGGGTGAATGTCATTGGTTTTCTTTTCAGTTAGACAAGCCTTTTGCATTTTAGGTTTTTGATTAATAGATGTTATCTTATGTACTTATGGAACTTTACAACAGAATTTCTTTCGTGGGTTGAGATATTTGTGTAATGTGTATTATTATTTGAAGTGTATGGTGTACACAAAAAGTTGCAAGGAAAAATGGAGTTTAAAGATGACTCATGACTACACAGAAATAGTGGGTTATTTTAATTTTTTTAAATTAAAGTCTTACAGTCTTAGCTGAACTTTGTTTGGGGAGAATAGACTGACAGAGAAATTTCTTTTTTTTTTTCTAAAAACAAACCTCCAACTTCTTTTAGGAGTGATTCATACCAATTCCAGCTCATAAACGTTTAAAAAGATTATACACAAAACTTCAACATTGTGTGCACACACAGAACATATTTCTAGAGAGTGCACAAAGCTGAGAGTGCTTCATGGGCTGAAGTACTGCTTTGATGTGTTGTTGAAATGTGCACATGGAGCCTCTTTAAACAGGAGGATTCAGGGACATCTGCTTGTAGAGGCACACTCATCTTCATAAAGTGTTCTGTTTGGGTCTTTTTACTGGCAAAATCCTCTTTTTCATGAATTCAGATTTGATTGTAACTATTTGATTGTTAGGGTGGAACCTTAAAATGCCATGCCAAGAGCAGGTTCTCCAGAAGGTGCACAGCAGCTGAAACACTGCATGGATATGAGATTTTCTGTGAACTAGTACTCACTTATAAAAACAATAACTTTATGTATATTTTGCAAAATTTTTAAAAACCATATATTTATACATGTGTTTATATACATAAATAACAAGATAGCAAACATACAAATAATATTTGAAGACTTCCTCCAGAATAAGAACTGTACGTCTATTCATAAATGGAAACCATCACTTGTGACCCACTTTAATGGCATAGTCACAGCAGCAGAAAATGTTTTTGCTTTTCAAAACAATGTTTTGTTATTTATATTAACTTGGGGGACAACATTTCATTTTCTTCCAAGAGGAAGATATGCAAAGAGTACCCCCAGCAGGAAACTGTGGTTCTGTTGCCTAATGCTTTATAATTCCCCTTCAGTGAAAAGAAAGGAAAATATTTTTGGCTATTTTAAAAATAAATTTGAATAAGAAAATGTTTTAAAGTTGTGTTGTTTAGATCCTCAGGAGGTTAAATCCATTGACTCTGCAGAGAATTTTGCTTCTTAATTCACTACAATTAGGATGTTTTCTCCAGAGTTAAGTCAGAGCAATGTTAATCAGTTATGTATAGTGGCTTAAAACACCATTATTGCAGCAGTGGTTTTGAACAACAAATGACCTATATAATATGCATTTGTGTGATCTGTATTTGAATTGTTTTTATTTTGCCCAATGAAATAAGTTATTTTTAAGTAGTCTTTTAAATGAAACTTTTCACCTCTCTTTTCACTAAACCTTTGTATAAAAAAATGAACTAAAAGTCCTGTGTACAGGCAGAACTGCTGATGTAACAGACAGGTACTTTGGAGATTTGACGTTATCAGCCCGCTGTGGAGAGACACAGGGCAGGGGGAAAGGAAGGAGTCAGCAGGCTCCTTGAAGTGAGCGACTCAGTTCATGTACAGGACAAGACGTGATTGTTTATATGCTCAGGATGTGCTGCTGCAGCATTAACGCAAATGAAAAGACCCTATGCCTGCAGGAGCTATTGTTCTCTTGTTTATAAGTGGAAGTTTTGCGATGGCTTAAACAAACAAAATCCCCGAGTCTTGAGTCTTTTGCCTGTGATGGCCGGTCTGTATGGATTTAGAGCGTTTTTCTCTGAATGTAGCACTTTCAAAATTCTCTGTTACTGTAAAGTCTTAATATTCCTGTTACAAAACAGGTTTCATGTAAGTGTTGCCAGCTCAAAGCAATAAAAACTCATGAGTTAGACTAAAACCAGCATTGAGCTGTGGGGTTGATTTTTGTAGGTCTGTAAACTACATATTAAAAATTTCCTTAAATTTGTCTTTATTTTGGGAGGACTTGGTTGGTTGTTGACTATTAATTGAGATGTGAGAGTTCTTTCTCTGCAACTGAGCAAGAAACTTCATAATATTTCCTGCTATTCACTTGTATGATTGTATAGTTCCAGGAGCTGGGATTTCAGAAAATGCTTAGACAATCTGAATAGCAATGAGATTAAGAGTTAGTCAACTGTGAAACAGAAAGAACCAGCTGGAGGGAGAAAGTGACCTGCTGCAACTTTGTCAGTATGGAATAGTTTTTGATGAGAAGTTTGACAATGCAGTGATACAAAGGAAAGCACAATCTAAACCATAAGTGGTGAGAGATCAGAAGCATATGCTGTAAGTATGAGAAGTGATTAGTCATAGCAGGTATGTGGCTGGCTTTTTATCAAATTCTCTTTCATGGAAAAGGATTTAGTAATTGAAAATATGTAGCAGGTTGCCTTTTCACAGAGTATTTCACAGTAGTCTGGAAAATTTCATTATTGCTGTCTATTCAGACACCTTTAGAAAAAGAAAGATTGTTACTGAATGGGAGGGGAAGAATCTTTTTTCCCACAAAAGCTGGGAAGGGAGAAGAGAGAGCACTTATTAGAAACACTAAAAGTAAGTTGAACAATTAATCTAGAAGGGACATAGAATATCTTCCATCACTCTTCAAAAATATGTCACCCCCACACTGTTTCCTAGTGGTTGTACTTCGAGGGATTTGTGTCAGGTGAAAGGTGCTCTCCTCCATGGGGAGCAGGAGTGCAGGCTTCTCATAAGCACTGCTCGATGGAACCACCCATGCAGCACCTGGGGCTCCCAAATGTTTCCCTACTTTGCTGTGTAAACGTGAGGCAGAAGGAACGTGCACATAAGTTACATTTGTTTTGATTAGAGTTAGGGGGCGGTATTTTATTGACTCATTTTTAATTACTGGTGCTTATCTAAAGAGGAGGACTGATCTGAAGCAAGTTAACCAAGGGGTGTGGACTCTACCTTTTGCCTGCTTAAGAAACTTAAGCGAAGTAAATGTGAGTTTCAGTTCATTGTGGCATTTTTTTCCCTAGCTGGGAGAGTGACTTCTATTCTTTTTTTCTTCGCATGACTGCTGGACAGTAAATGCAAAGTAACTTGTTACTTTTATAGGGATCTGTTGTTTTCAGTTTTCAGTGTTCAGGCAGAGAAGTTGTTTGTATAGGAACAGGATTGCTTATGTCAATTTTGTGCTGCCGAAAACCTTGGAACAGGACTGGGTGTGAGTTGTGACATCGGAGACTTTTCAGTGAATGTTCATGGGTTTTGAAGGAGCTGGTGTTACCAGTGAAGCAGCAAACTGCCTTTTCCCCTCATTGTTCTCCCATTGGCCTAATCTGAAATAGTACCATATTTAAATACTTATTTACACACAAACTGTGACCTAGATAATTTGGCCTTAGTTCAATCCTTTAATTAGAAATCAGAGGAAAGGTTATTTCTGGGATACTTCTGCTTTGAACTGAGCATGTCTGTAGAATTTGAGGCAAAGCAATGTCGGTGGGAACTTGGCAGTTTGGGTTGCAGGTTATACATGGCTATTTGGCCTTGACCAAATTAGACCAAGAGAGTAAAAGCTGTCTTTCTAGTCACACCAGAACTTCAGTGTATATGCTTTCTTTGCAATTGCTTTCTACAGAGTTCGTTTTATAGTATTTTCAACTTCTTGTGTTTTTTAATTCTGGAGGGTTTTTTTCACTTGAACTAAAATTGCAAGTATATGTACATCTTTCTTGGGTGCCTGTGCTTACAGTCTCAGCTCTGTGGTGCTGATGAATTAAAATGGAGGCAAAGACAGGTGATCAAACTGACCCTCAGAAGGAGTGGATTCAACACCTTATGTCTTGCCTAGTATGCTTAGTAGTTTAGTCTGTCTCTGAAGTTTTGCTGAAGTTGCTTAGTAGAACTGAATTTTTATAATTACCAGATCATGTTGGCATAGTGCAGAAAATTTTCAAAAGGATTCAAATCACTACAGGCTACTCTGCCCCTTACTCATGAAATGGCCTTGAAGCTTCCCAGCCTCTGAATATTGATGAGCACACACTTACCAAAGGGTATCTGGGATTATCTTTGACTCCTACCTGGAATAAACATCTAATGTGTGTCAGTCAGATGCCTTACAGCTTCAATGGGTTTTTTGGGGTGGGGCAGGGGGTTAAAAGGTAATAGAGGAATTGTTGATGATAAAAGAAACACCTTCAGTTGTCTGACTCCATCAGCATTTGCCAGATGGTCTCAGACAAATCACCCAGGATCTTCCATTGCCCCAGCAAAAAGCAGAAACAGGATTTGCTGACTCCCTCCATTCCCATATACTGTCAACCCTCTGCATGATTATTAGCATGATATTCTGAGCATAGATACTTCTAGATATTACTATTAAATAGCTCTGTAAAAAAACATAAGAAGAAGGTGTGTGGCTGTAACATACTGTACAAAAATGTTGGGGGTTGATTTTACGTAAATTAAAATGTTTTACGATGATGAACTCTATTTTAAGACTTCCATGTGGATTTTACAAGGCACAGTGAGCTTGAAAGAGACGGTAGAACTCTCTCCCCAAATACATTTCTGGTTTGGAATATACCAAAAAGACATTAAAACCCACTCTGCATACTCTTTTACCCATTGGAACCTCTGTGCTTCTGGCATATGCATATTTCTTGATTAAAAAGAGAATTGCTCCTGATGACTTTTGTTGCTATTGCCATATTCTAAGAGCTTTAAAGCCACTTTAATCCTATTTTGTACGCTCCTTATGGGAGTCTGTTTCTAAGCATTCATCAGAAACTCTTTCAAGATAGACTTAAATTGTCATCATAAGCTTTTGTTTAGCTTGCACAGCTATGACTGGTGAAGATGATGAAGTTGTTCAGAGAAAGAAAAAGAAGGAAACACCTGTAAACTGAGCCTATTTAAATAAGTAGATCATTTTGTGTCTTCCTGGTTTGTTTCTGTTAGTGAGGCAACCCAAAGGTGTGTACTTTCTGGAGCCTGATACATAAATGCATCTGTCTAGCAAATGCTTTTTTTTTCCCCCTGTGCTTTCTTCAGCTACTTTTTAAAAGAGCATAAATCAAATCTATGTCATAAACAGCAGAGTTCAGTTTGATACCTAAACATAGGTGTCTTATCTCTCACTTGTTAGTGGAGAGCCATTGACACAGTCAGTGGAACACAGGAAGTGATTCATCTGAGCAGCCATGAGATGTGGGTTGCACTTGGGTGGGGCTGCATGCTCTTCATGCTCTATTGACGATGGATTTTTTTCTCCCAAATGGATCCCACCCAGCACCTTTGGGGAAGAAATAACTTACTAGGTTTACTTTCTATTTTCCAGTCAGAGGATACAACGACCAATCTCTACAGACCATTAAAGATGATATTCTCACTTGTTCAGAAGATCCTGTCCATATGGAATCCCTTTCCAACAGTCTTGCCTGTAGCATTGGGGCACATGGGTCTGCTGCTTCTCATCTACTGTAATGCCCAGCTCCCTATTAACTACCATAACAGGAGAGATGTTTGATGATTCTTTTTCCTTAAAGTGCTTCTCACTTCCAAAAAAAATGAGATCCATTTAAACTCTTGGGACTGTTACTGTATGTAAATATATTTTTCTCTTGCCAACCACAATGAAAATCTTAAAAAAATTAAATAAAAATAAAAATTCAATCTCTCAGCAACTTCTTAGTTATTAACAGCTTGGTGGCCATGTCAGAAGGAAAAATGGCATGGATGGCATTCATCATTTCTTCCTGTAGCATAGCTGGAACAGTACTCACAGTTAGAAGATGTGCACAGGGAGGATTTCAGCCTGCATCCCAGGAGAGGGCACTAGTCCCTGCAGGGATGAGGAAGCATCTCAGACTCCTACTGGCAGTCTTGTGCCCAGTATAAAGAACGGGGCATATGATACAGCAGAAAGTGCAAGCTAATTCTTCTCATCACAAGACGAGACTTGCAGCAAGAAGGATTTGGGGTAGGATTTGAAGATGGAAGTCTGATGTCTTGAGCTAGCATTAGTGCTGAGCTATAAAGCAATCATAGATGGATCTTTGCAAGACTGCTCTACCTCATCAAGGTAGAAGAAAGGTAACAGGTCCCTTGTCTAGAGATACCTGACTCCTCCACTGTCTGCTTGCTTCTGATTTAAAATAACCAAACCAAAAACCCCCAAAACCCCAAAACCCCTAAAACCCACAAAACCCAACTGACCATCCCCCACAAAAAAAAAAAAAAAATCAATCCCCCCACGCCCANCCCATGCCAGCCCCCACCCCAGCCCCCCCAAGAAGGTGTGTTACATCAGCAGAGGATTTCAAGAGCCTCTGTTTCTTGACCCAACCTTGCAACGTGATGGCAGAGGACACCTCCCACTTTGTCCAGTTGCAACCAGACCAAAAAATATGCTGGATATGACTCTTTTGTACTCTTAGTGAGCTCCCAATCCAGTAAGTAAAAGATAAACTACTACTAGCAGTGTTTTGGGAATTTAAACACAATTCTTTTCTAAACTTTACTGAACTTGAACTGACTCTGTGATTGGTTTTGCTCATGTCAGGAGCAGATTTGCCACGCGTTAACTGATTTCCTCACGTCCAAAAGTAAGGCAGCTTTCAGCAGACGTATTCTTTCAATGCTATTGTTCTTTTTATCTCTATTGCTGTTGTGACCTTGAAGTTTCAGGAAGGCAGAGAAGGCTGACCAATAGAGACTCCAGTGAGGGAGAGGACATAAGGGAGAAGGGATCTGGTTTGGGCTTGTATCCAATTATTACAATACATTTTTAGGCTATTTTTCACTAAGGAAGTAAACACTTACTGCTGTATAAAGGTTAGATATAGACCCACCCATTCTTGGAAGTTATGTACAGCTGGTCCGGAGTGACATCAGTTTCTTGAAAAAACTCTTGTTTTATACTGAGCATTTGGATCAATACCAATAGTTCTTAACAAATGATAAAATGAAGATCTGTTGGACCACAGCACTGGTTTAATCCCTGGAATAGAGTCTGAGTTTTAAAGGTCATCATTAACCAATATTCTCCAAAAGATATTGTCAACTCCAAAAGTCTTTCAGTTTGCATTTTTCGAGTGGGTCTTTTTTTTTTTTTTTTAGCTATTGGTGAATGTGAACTTTTATGTTACCTGGTTTGTGCCCTGAGTGGTGCAACAGCAAAAGGAGAATCAAGAAAAAGCCCTGCTGTAATCCTCAGTAATCTATAAGGAAAATAATACAAAGTAGTAAGATGATCTTGTCTCTGAGACGGTCAGATCCAGCTTTATAGGTGCATTACCCCCTCTGTGTTTGTACCCCAGCATGGTAGAGGCAGAGTAGTTCTCCTGATCAATCCGTGCTTGATGCATGTTATTAACAGTAGGACAATTTATCTGGTTACTGAGCTTGTCTTTTAAGGACAATACAAGAAACCTTGAGTGAATTTCCAGGAAACCTGCCAAAACTGTACAAGGACGGGAAAACAAACCTTTCAACAATACTTAATGATGGGTTTGTGTTTTTTTACTCACGAAAAAGATTGAATGATGGTTACTGGACATGTACACGTAGGTCTGGCTGCATGATCTTCAGTATTATACATAATAATAAACACTATAGCTGGAAATCAAACTTTTAACATAGTATCTCACACATGTCAAAACAAAGAGTAGTTAAGCATTTCACAAATGCATCCTTGAGATACTTTAATACAGCTTCTGCCTTGTCTCTGCAGTGGGAATTGTACCAATTGTATTGGTTCCCTCTGGTATTAAAGCCCTGAAAACCCATTATGGCTAGAGCATTTGTTAGGCAGTCTCTACAGACACGACATTGTGGCAGCTGCAATGAAATGCTCTTTCTTTGTCACACAGGCTAAACCAAGATGATAAAACGGATGAAGCTATTTTGTTTAGATCGTTCTTATCTCATGCTTCCCCCATAACTCTGACTTTACATAAGGGAACACTTTTAATGTTTTGTATCAGACTATCTTGCCTTTCTGTTGAGAAAGATGAATGATCTGTTGTGTGTCAGTGTTGTGACTGAGTTGCCTAATTGTTTTTGTTGTGCTTCCAGAGAGCATTGTTAAGGTGTACAGATCCTATACTTGGCTGAATGCAGTTTTCTTTCCTGAGGTTTTTTTTTTTTTCCTGTAAATTCACTCAGCGAATCTCCCTTAAAACAGAATTAACACAGCAGATCAAGTTGTTGCGCATCTTCATCAAGCATGGAAATTCAAATACAGGCCAATTCTTTCTCTATGCTCTCTGCTTTAAAAACTAGCAGCTCCTTCCAGCTTGAAGCATGCACTAAATTTCCAAGAGCTTTAAGCTAGTTTTGCAAAAACCTTGAATTGTGGGAGGAATTTGAACAGGATGTATCAAAGAGGCATTAAGCCTGGGAAAATATACTGAACAGAACAGCACTGCTGTAGAGGGGAATATCTGCTTACATCTCCATTTGTTTGACTACATCTAAGAGAAAAAAAAAAAAAGAGTGATTATCAGTCATAGTCTCTTTTAAACACTTAATAATAAAGAATATATTTAGGAGCCTTTCTAACCAGGTGTTATTCTCATTTTCTGGAAAACCTTAAATGATTCTGAAAAGCTCTATACTCGAATAATTTCCTCTCTAATTCATCTTGCCTCTATTTTAAAAGAAACAAGCCATCCTTGGAATGTTTATTAACCTATGGAAGTCAAGCAAAATGCTGCTTAATTTCAAGGAAAAGTTTCTGCTTTGTTACTATAAGCTACTTTATACTGTGTACTTGATATAATTTCACGTGGAAAAGGAAACTGGATATTTGATTTAAAAAGTAGAATTCAAATTCCATCTATCTCTTTTTCTTTTCTCTTAGGTGGAAAGACATGACATGAATACCCTGAGTTTACCACTTAACATTCGCCGCGGAGGTTCTGATACCAACCTGAACTTTGACGTACCAGATGGGGTCCTAGAGTTTCACAAAGTCAAACTCAGTGCAGATAGCTTGAAACAGAAAATCCTCAAGGTTACAGAGCAAATCAAAGTTGAACAAACAGCACGAGACGGAAACGTGGCTGAGTATTTGAAACTGGTAAACAGCGCAGACAAGCAACAGGCTGGGCGCATTAAGCAAGTCTTTGAGAAAAAGAACCAGAAATCTGCTCATTCCATTGCCCAGCTGCAGAAGAAATTGGAACAGTATCACAAAAAGCTCAAGGACATTGAACAAAATGGATCTTCCAAAGCTACCAAGGATACTTCCAAAGATAACTTGAAAGACACTCAACACGGAAAGTCTCGTACCACTGGGCATGGAACAGAGAGCAGCAAATCGGGTGTGCCGGGTGTCTCTTTGACACCACCTGTCTTTGTTTTCAGCAAGTCTAGAGAGTTTGCCAACCTGATCCGAAACAAATTTGGTAGTGCAGACAACATTGCTCATCTCAAAAATTCCTTGGATGAATTTCGGCCAGAAACGAGTTCTAGAACCTATGGGGGCAGTGCCACCATTGTTGCCAAGCCAAAATATGTTAGTGATGATGAATGCTCAAGTGGGACCTCTGGATCAGCAGACAGCAATGGCAATACTTCCTTTAGTCCTGCTGTGGCAAGTACCCTGGACAGCCAAGGAAAGCTTTCAATGATTTTGGAGGAACTAAGGGAAATCAAGGACACACAGTCCCAACTAGCTGATGACATTGAGAATTTAAAAACCCAATTTAAAAGAGACTATGGCTTTATTTCTCAGATGCTACAAGAGGAAAGATATAGGTATTTTTTTTAACTGTTCTCTTGAAATGACTTTTGAACAAGTATAGAAACTATTTGGAAAGTGTTAGTGTGTGTGTGTGAGAGAGAGAGATTTCAGAAGCAAGAGGAAAAAATACTTCAAATCAATATCTAGTACCAACATGTTTCATTCCTTCCAATGACTGAAAATACACAGAGAATATTAATATTTTCTATCAAACAGTATAGTGGTCTTTTCCTTTTGTCAAAGGCTGACCAGAAAACTCTCTCCTCTGTTATACTTTTTATGTGAATTATGTGAATACTGCATTTAGGAGATGCCAATGGTTTTGTAACTGGCAGAAGGATTCTCATCTAATGTGACCTGAAAAAGCTAATCAGTCTGTGGTGTAGCAGAGCTGACTTACAGCTCATAAGTGTACCCTTGACTCCTGAGTACCTTGCCCAAATACTTCTCAGCACATTGCTCTCTTGTGGATGCAATATCACCTTGTACCCTGGTGTAACACACAGCCATGAGATGTAGTTTTAAGTGCTGTAGCACAACTTTTTGCATTTTTTATTTGAAAATTAATTCCTTTATCATCCGCTGTGAGAAGGGGATGATACGTTCCACAGAGGGCTTGCATCTGCTGTACCTATATCCCATTTTTCCTATGGCTTGTTAAAGTGACAGTCGATTCTTGAAGTCTATACTAAGCCAGTGGGCAAAATATCACCATGAAGGGCAATATTTCATGTTTCTCTTGCTTATAGTTCTTGAAATACAAGGAAAGGCTTGATATCTCACGGTAATATAGGGAGGAACAATGAAAATAGCCTACTGAACTCATTACTTGGTTTCAGGAGAGGGCAGAGTGGCCTTTTCTGGCCTTTTCACTGCCAATAAAATCTCAAGCCTCCTGCCACCCATTTCTAGACAATTTTGCCTCCATCATTTTTGTGCTGACTGCAGTGTTTTTCTGTTTGCATGTTGAATCAAGTGACAAACTCACCAAAAAAATTCTAGTTTCCTGATGATTGACTTGAACTGGTTTACCATGCAGAGGCATGCCAGAACAGGCTGTACATAAATGGCAGAACTTTGCAGTTCTATTTGAGAGAGCACTTTTTTCCTGTCATTACTGGCGAGCTATTAACTGGCTCAAACTTACTTATGAAATCATATCTTTCTTGTCTAAATGAAGAGTGAAAAATGTGAATTGGATATCCTTAGGCACTGTTTATAGCTAATATAATTTACCAATGATGTACAAATATTTGCTTTTTAACACCTACTGTCAGCAAGAAATACTCAAAAAAGGCATTGATATTGCTGAAGTAATGTTTAGGGAAAGTTTGTAAAGTTTTTACTGATTTCTATATGTGCTTTGTAATGCCAGTCGCATTAATTCACTGTACGCTGAGAAATTACATTTAAAATGTGTAATTGTTTTAATGATTTAGCATTACTTGAATAGAAGGCACTAAATTTAGACCTCTTTTCCTAATAAGATACGAAAGATTGGAAGACCAGTTAAACGACCTCACTGATCTTCATCAACATGAGACAGCCAACTTGAAACAGGAGCTAGCCAGCATAGAGGAGAAAGTGGCATATCAGGCCTACGAGCGATCACGAGATGTTCAGGTACTTATTTTCTTTATCATGAGCTTCTAACGTTTGTAGAAATTTTGTACCATGAAACACTTGCATCTTTCTGAGTCTTTTAAAATAAGGAATCTGGGGAAAGATTTAAGCACACGTTTTGACCGTTTTAAGGTGAAAACCCAGCAGGTTGACTCAGTGACAGTGTCCATTTTTTTCACCAGATTTAGGATTTTTCCTGATGGAATTGATGATATAGCCTAGGCAGACTTGTGGTTGACGAATGGCCTGTTTTAAATTCTTGCACAGAGGAGGAAGGAATTGTCTTCTTGTATGGCGTAAAATACTACTTCTGACAATGTCCTAACACAGACTTCTTGCTCAAAGTTTCTCCAATATGTAGTTTCATCACTGGCAAGGCTTATTATAAATTGAGCTTAGGGTAAAAAGTAGGAGAGCTAATTTATAAATAGATTTGTAGATTTGCTAGTTAAAGAGTTTTAAGCCATGGTCATAACAACCTCTATAATCAAAGCTGTAGGGTGTGTTCACCTTAGTGATCCATTGTGGTCATGTCTGACTTCAATGAAAAGCCAGTAACAATGTCTACAAGTATGTCCTGACAGCATGCAGTTATGTATGTACTTGAATATTTATATATAAGTACTTATATAATGTATAATATTTCTATTCAAAGTCTGAGCAAATGGTGAAAAAAACTGTTCATGAACAGCAGAGGAATGCTCAAAGACTGTCTTCATATTGGCTCAGACCGTAAAAGAACCTAAATCCTGCATAAACGTGTGCTCACATTTCTAAACATAGAGAGTGCAGCCAGCAGGATAACAGTTTCCTAAATGTTGTGAGGGTTAGGAAGTTCCTGGCAAGAGAGTGGGAAAGGGATGGTACTGAGTCTAAGCACATCGTAAGTTCCTTTGTAGGTTTAAAGAACAGAGGTCTCTTATAGATTTAAAGAAAAGCGCACTCATTTCTGTGAAGGCATCAGAAGGGTGTAAAAACATAATGAAACCTGAATTGTCCATCAGAAGGGCTGTGAAATATTTGCTAACTCATTAGTGGAATCCTGGAGAGGTGTCAGAGACTTTTAAAAGACTCCTGGAGGGCTATCAGAGACTTCGAATTGAAGTGCTACGTTGATATAACCTTATTTCTTTTATTTCTGTACAGTTGGGCCCATTTAAACATATCTCTTCAGGGGTTTGGAAAACAAGCTAAAATAGAATAAAAGGATTTAAGCAGTGGGTATTTTGAGTAACAAGGTCTCTGTGACTAAAGGATATGCAGACCCTTTTAGAGACATATTCAGCCTCTCAATGCAGAGCTGCAGGTATCAGACTTTTGCAGCTGGACTTTTTCTAAAGCATCACAAGACAATTTGAGGATAATTTGCAGTCAGAGTGGAAGAAGGACCAGGAAAATTCCTTAGTGTGTGGTGGAGAACATGCATGAACCGCAACAGACTTTGTCCCACCCATTAAGAACTGCCTTCTGTATTGTTGCTAGTTCCTAGAGCAGTGACAGGAAACAGTCTTGTGTGAGGCACTGTGCCATGTTCTCTGCGGTGACCTTGGTGCCTGGCTGGTCCCTTGGTAAGCCAGTTCAACTTGCTGAAACAATTAAGAACTGACCCAGCACGGGAACCATAATAACTCTCTGGAAGTTTGTACACAGAGGTTTGGTTTGAAACAGTGTGATCAGAGGAGGAGTTTGAGAGCGGGGAAGAAAGAAGGGATGCTGGAGCATCAGTTTTCCTTGTTACACAGTGGTGCCTAAATCCCAACTCCGGCAAAAAGTTGGCATTTTGGCAAACAAGTGAAGCAGTTGGAAGTTTTTCTGTGTTTCATTTTGGGAGGGCTTAAGCATGGGGGTAGAGCCTTTAGGAAGCATTTTACTCAATTAGCATTTCTAGTCCATCCTCAAGCAGAAGGAAAAGGTCTCCTTTCTTTAGCTGTGAAGTGGAATAGATCACGTGAGAGAGAATCCCATAAAAGCATCTCCACAGGTTTTTCCACTGTCTCCACTGTCCACTTGGAGTATGGATCAATGAGCCTTCACACTGACAGAGGGAGAAGGCCAGGTCTTACAGAGGATTCAAGCCCAGCATTGTAAGATGGGTGGCTTTGAGAGCAAAATTAAGGTAGACCACAGAGGCGGTGTAAACCAAGTGCTACGTGTTGCAAAGACAGTTTAATTAGCACCACAGCAAGTCCACCCTAATGTTTTCTATAGAATATACAAAGAAACTAATTTTGTTGCTGTTTTAATGCAGTGATAGTTGCTGTGGAAACTAGCTTTACTAGTACTTTATATCAACAGTATATATAGGAAACACCTGTCATGAACATTAGAGTTATGATACTTTTTCTCAAGCATGAAAAAAGAAAAAACTTAAATTTTGGACAGTGTTTCTAGACTTGATTATGCCTGAGCAAACAGTGATACGCTTATTCAGACATATATGTGCATTTATTTTTTTTTAAAGTTGGTGGTTCATTGAAATTTTAGCAGTCTATAAATATACTTCTAATCTATCTGATGGATGACTCTGCAGCTAAAATGTGAAGAAATGCTGAATGGAAATACAGCTGCCCTAATTCTTGTTTTCTGTCTCCAGGAAGCCTTGGAATCATGCCAGACCCGGGTTTCCAAACTGGAGCTCCATCAGCAAGAACAGCAAGCACAGCAGTCGGAAACAGTTAATGCCAAGGTGCTCCTGGGGAAGTGTATAAATGTTATCCTGGCCTTCATGACTGTCATCTTAGTGTGTGTTTCTACTATTGCAAAGTTCATTGCTCCTATGATGAAGAGCCGGTTTCATATCATCTGCACTTTTTTTGCAGTGACGCTGCTGGCAATATTTTGTAAAAACTGGGATCATATCATTTGTGCTATAGAAAGGATGATTATACCAAGATGAAGCTGTTGGACTGGCTGTTTCTTTTTTTTTTTTCTTTTTTCTCCCCCTATTTTCTTCCCCTCCCAATTTTTTAAGCACTGTGTGTATACAAATTCTGGTGTAAATATATAAAAGTATACTTGTTGGCAGTCAGTTGCCTGTTCAATCTGATTTTGTCTAACTGGCTGTATCTGTGATGAACTGCTCACTCAAGTCAGTCTTCTGCCTTAATTCAAAAGGTTTTCCATGTTCCAAACCCATACCCACAAAAGATGGTATGATGGTTTGGGAGGGGGTCCCAGCAACTGCAAGTGTCAGGTGTGCTTTTTACTCGGCTGGAGTGCAAAGAGTGTGATCAGGAGGGAGTGCCATAATGTGTATCAGCTCTGTTAGAAAGATAAGTTAATTTGCTCGCTGAATCCAACTAGAGTGATAAGCTGAACTATGCAGTCATGTGTATTGATAGTTCTAGATTCTAAATTAATGGTTATAGTTACATGGGATTTTGAGATTTCAGGATTACCAAAACTTGATGCTTCTGCCAGTAACTTTTTGCACAGACTTTATTGTTTGTAAATGACACCAGTGATGACTATTGACCACACTTAGCAGTTGTTCTGTCCTGGCACTGTTCCTTATCGCATTCGGGAAACACATACATGTGGCATAAGACTTCCAAAGATGGATTGAATTAAATTGAATTGATCCCCAGGCAACTTTGTAAAAGAGAAAAGAAGCAAGTAACTGGTAGGTAAATTGTCATCCACACCAAAGCACTCACTTATTTCAAGCCCTGCAACCTGCAAGGGGAAAGAAGCACACGGGAAGGCAACACTGAGGTTAGACTTTGTTAGCATTGAATTGTTGGGGTGTTCTACTTGAACGCAAAGCATACAGGTGGTGGGAGTCTGGGAACAGTGGATTTCTTTCTTCTGTCAGATTAAAGAATGTGGCAGACACACGAGGGAACAGCTTCTTAGGGGGAGCAGGGAGTTAAACTTCTGTAAATATATGAACCGTAGACATTCTCAACAAACATTCCTGAAAATAATATATTAACATGCAGTACCACTACGAGGAGACAGGGTTGGTTTTGTTTTCCCACTGGAATTAATTTTGCTTGATTTAAGAACTGCAAAACAAATTTCCCCGAAATCTGCTTGGCTTTCAGCCATGATGTAAAACAAGATCATTATTAAAAATAAACAAGCAAACAAAAAACACCTCAAAAAAACCCACCCCAACCAGAATTCTTCTCCACTCTCCATTAAGTGAAAAAATAGTATCTCCAATTATTTGATGTTCAGTGTTAGTAACTGTGAAAATAATTGTCATGACATATTTTCTTTTCAGTTGCAGTATTTTCTATGGCTGGTATTATGGGAGAGAGGGAGGGCATAGCTTGATGTGTATACTTCTTTTTAATCAAGTGCAATATTTGGTATAGAAGTTGTGAAGACCTTATTTTGAGGAAATGGAGTGGGTGAGGGGAAGGCAGGGAAGAACTTTGACATTTTACCACAATCAGACAAACAATGAATAGTTACTATTTGTGGCTTCAGGAACTGAAGAAAAGACAGAATTAACTTAATAAATAATGATATAACTCAGCACCTAGAAAACTGAATTAAAATACTTACAAATATTTAAAGAATTCTTTATATGTGCTACATCTTTGAACAGAGAATCAGGAAAGACTGTGCTGTTTTGCAGTCACCGGAAATGGATCAGATCAGGCACACCCATGTTATCCTAACCCAGGCCTACCTCATCTTATGAGGGAAGTGGACTGGAAACCAAAACCAAACAAACAAGAGGCCAAAAAAGATCGACAAATAGTTCTGATCCTAAGAATGCTGTGACTGCCCATGTATTTTCTTGTCATCTATATTACAATCTCCATTCTTCTCTTCAGCTTGCACAGCCAGCTTCTGCATTGGCCTCTTGAGAAAACAGTTAGTTTAGCATTTTATTAAATGGGTTCAGAAGGGTAGATGTGCAAGAAAGGAACACCACATGTTAATAATGTTTACATACGAAAGACTCTTTTGCCTATTGCATGATTGTATGTTAAAATAATCCTCCCAGTTCTAGTTTATGTAGTTGAAATGTTACATCAGGTAGCTTCACGGACAGGCAGGAAAAAGGTTAGTGTTTTTCTTATAACAAAGGAAGTTGGTGTGATACAACCTGGGAATGTAAGGCTTCTGCTTCAAGGGCATCCTATTACCATTTTGGAAGATGACCTCAGTGCAAAATGAGGGTAGAATCTAAAATCGATGGTTCTACAAAAGATTGCTCACTGTCTTGATAGAATCTGACTGGGCCCAAATTGGAAACAGGAAGGTCTTGCATTTCCATATCGGCTTTACATGTGGCAGAGGACACAGAAGAAAAACTATAAAGGCTGTATAATGTTAGTTATGTAAATTAAAACAACCTAATTGGTGAATGGGCGCATTGCTTCTCTAGGTTATTTTCTCTGCTGGATTTAAATCACTGGAGGATGTGACACGCATCAAGAAAATAATAAAAAAAAATAAAGCGAGGCACAAAAGCCTGCTTTGGAGTGAAACTATTATAGTTTTGCACAGAGTGAGACTGCAATGCCAGGAGCTCTGCCATGTGGAAGGCCACCCAACAGGGAGGGAGGTCTCCCATCCTGCCTTCACCCTCCCATTTCCTACCTTCTGCTAACACTGGTATGTGGTGAAGTCTTCCATATGCCATGTTAGCTCACTAGACTGGAAGAAAAACCTGGTGAAAGAGGTGGATGGTTCTCCACATCTAGAGATTAAAAGGGCTAGTAAAAAGGTCTCATGAGTATGAAGCAGGGATTTTAAGGGAGATGAACCATTTTCTTGTTGCAGTGAATCATTAGCTGGCCCTAAAACTGGGCTCCAGGCAGACTCTCTAGAGACTGTTGGAACAGCTTCAGTGTAGAAAAGCTCTTCCTAGCTTTTTCCTACAGAGAACAGATACAAATAACCCCAGGATGTGGAGGGACAGGCTAGCCAGCTGTGTCTATACTTGGGATCAAGAGAAGGCTGGTGTCTGAGCAAGCCAGGGCTGATACCTCTGCCATTGGCTTCAGTAACAGCATCACTTCCCCCCTTTAGCCTGGGATTATGTATTACACACGTTAGTGTGTGTATCTGGCCTGCAGTCTGAGCTCTGCTTCCTGTGAAAGGGTGCAGTTCTCCTAATGAGAACTCTGTTCAGCTTCTCCATCAGTTAACCGTGTTCTGTCAGGATACCATTTGCTTTTACATTCTCACACAACACATCAGATGTTCTTAGGATACTCCTTACACCTACTCATCATGAGCCTCTAAAACACTCCCACTCAACAAAAAGCTGCCAGACAGTGTCTTTTCTGCTTGGTGCTGCCTGGCAGGCAATTATTTCACTTCATTTTGATAGTAGTTCTCTGATGGAAAAGCCCTTCAATTAGTTGTTAATACCTGTTCTATAGGCTTTTGGCAGCTTTTTGTTCAGAGGTTTCTGGAGATTTAGTTTCTTATGAAACTTGTTATGAAAATTGTTAGCACAATTCTCCTGATTTCTCCCATTTCAGCATTCAGGACTAAATGAGGTTTCCTCTAAAACTTTTCTAATGGATCCCTCTGCTACCTTCAACTATAACTCCATTATTGTTAAATGTCCAATTAGTGATTGGCAGGACTGGACAAGACCCAGTTTAAATTCCTTCTTCTTTCTGCTTTGCATTGTATTTGTTCACACAACTTCTTATTTTATTGCACTTCTGTGATGTCTGCTTGTTCTGAATTCGTAGAGAGGCACTAAAACTTCTCACAGCATTTTAGTTCAATATCAAAATGTTTGTGTTATGCAATGCCTCTGCTGCAGGACATCTACCAATATACAGCTGATATCTGCTCTTCAGGAAGGATATTTAAAAGCCAGTGGTTTTCTTTGAACAAATCATGACTGCTTATCTGGGGAATACAAATTCAATAGGTGAAGACAATTTGCTGTAGGAAAGATACATGATCCACTACCCAGAAGTTGAAGCTAAGCTTCACTTTGGCAATCATAAGGGTTGAAAGCTAATTATTAGCTACTGAATAACATAATAAACAAAGACTCCAAAACTTGAAGTTCAATGTGGCTGCTCAGAAAAGAATCCATTCAGGCTTACGTTTGATACAAAGTTAACTGCATAATAATAACAGGTAGTGCTTTCTGAAATCAAAATCATTGAACAACAAATCCAGGAAAGAAAAATGAAAACACAGAACCTTGTGCTTCATTTAGGTGGTACGAGAGAAAATTTTCTTGTTTGTTTGTTTTTGTTTTGGGAAACCAACTCCCTTTCCACAGTGACAGAGACATTTTACTTCTAGATTCAATGATACAGCAGAAGATAAACACAGATTATTGTAATTAAGCACTTTAATTTCAATAACAGAATTTAATCCCTTCTGAAAGTCCATCTAGGACTAGCAATCAGGCAATTTTTTTTCTCCACCTTTTTAAATCAAGCAAATATTTATCTGCTTTCTTCATTTGCCATCATGCCAGAACATGGCCTTTAATTATATTGCTTCCCTTTAAAGTACAGATTATAAAGGGATTGTTTTCAGATAAATTTGGACTGATCTCTCTGATGGTAAGTAGAATACTGCACAAAGAATTAGACAATTTTACATTGCAACAGTGAAAGACTAAGAAAAGTTTTATTTTAGTCAAAGGAATTGCTTATTTTCCCTGAAAAAGCCAAGATGATGCTGTATATAAGGACTGCATAAGGCCAAGTCAAACTGTCTTGTATGGTTGATTTGCTGTATGTTTAGCATATTGTAGTGTTGTTGGAAAGTTTTGCACAAAGCCACCTTTCTTTTTTCCCCAGGGAACCTGGGTCTGGTAGTATCAAGGTGTACCAAAAGTCATCTGCTTTTATTGACTAAAGTTAATTGTCTTGCTGTGTGACCTGCAATGTTTCTCATACTATTTCCATTTTGTGCAGCGCTGTGGAAAGATGCAACTATGGAGATGTAATTTTTGTATATTTGGTTGTGTAGTCATGACTGCCTCTAAGGTGCCATTAACATTTTTTAAAATAAAAATATTTACATTTATTTGATGATGAATATTGTCTCTTAAACTTTCTGTCTGATCACTGAAACCCTTATCAGTTTACCTTTCTCAGGAACAAATTATTTAATTGACAGTGACAAAGTTAATCCATTGAGCACAAGGCCCAGTTTTAAAATACTGACAAACCTGAGCATTCTGCTCTGTTGCAGTTTTGACCAAAACCTGTTGAGTTTCACTTACAGTTGTGACATGGCAAAACTGCAAACATCAAACTAGGCAGCATGATTGCTCTTAACCAAAGCTTGTGTGAAATTTGCTATGAAAATGTTGTGCTATTGTGCCAAGGAGATGGGCTCACTTTGGATTATTTCTTTTTACCTGAATTAGAAACTTAAGATGTATTCTTATATTATTGTCAGAAACCTTGGTCACATGTGCCCAAAATGTAACTTAATGTAGATGACATAAAGCATAATGTTAGAATTTATTTTTCTTAAAGCAGAGGTCTCATCAGCTGGCACTGGGAGCCATTGGGAATGATGTTATTTTTATTCCAAGAACAGAGCAGAAACAGGGCCGTAACTGTGCCATAACAGATTGATTTGCAATCACACTGTACTTGCTATTGTCTCCTATTTGAAGAAATGGCATACAGGGGCTCCTGTGTCACCTGCAGACTTTCCAAGGTCTTGTCATGCTGAGTTTCACATGGGTTCCTGGAATTTGTTCTATATTAAGGCAAACTCCATTCACAAACAGCAGGTTCTCCCACAATCGCTAATAATTTTGCCCTTGCCTGGCATGGGCTGAATAATCCCTGCTAACAAGGCAAACCAGACACAAAAAAATGCACCTCACTCATCATCAGTTCTCTCAGTTGTTCAAAATTCTGGCTTTGGAGAGTGCTATAACACACCCTGGTAACTGCTTTAACACCCAAAATTAGAAAGGCAGAGAGTAAAATACAGCAGTGCTGTTTAACAGCAAAGAAAGAGAAGTGTCACTTGTCACCAAGAAGGTGCCACTGTGCAGAGTCAGCGATCACTGGATGAGAAAAATAACCCTTACCAGCAGTGTACTCTGGAAATACTTTGTATTTTACTTTGGTGCCCCAAATAGCTCTGAGAACCAAAGCTGTGTGACTGTGCCTGAAGCCAGATGAAGGCACCCAAAACTTCACCTGCTATGATGCTGCAACTCATTTTGCAACACTCAGAACTGCTTTGAACTAGCTGGTTGAGGCAGTGCTAGCAGGGCAGTTTATAAACTTAGTTATAAATTCTACCTGAATGCATGTGCTTATTTCCCTATTCGTGCTGCTGCAGAAGGTGCAACAGTCAAACGGCAGGTTCTGCCTTCCCTGGCAACTGGCACTGTGTTGATGTAATTAAAAGGAGAAATTTCTATGCTGTATCCTCAATTGCTGTTTGGACTGTGACTTAGGTGGCAACTCCTTAGTTTTGTGAAGTTGCCAGTGGATCGATGCTATGTCACTGTTTATGTGTAGCCTACCAGATTCAGACAGAAGTGGAGAGGCTGAACTACTGGACAGGCTGGTGTCAGTCACTCGTGGGGTTCTGCAGGACTTCATCCTCTGCCCAGTTCTCTTCAACTTCTTAATTAACAACTTGGATGCAAGACTCACAGGAATACCGAATATGTTTGCCAATGACACTAAACGGGAGGAGCTGTTGACTCCCCTGAAGGCAGGGAGGCCCTGCAGGGAGACCTTGACAAATTAGAGATGGGCAATCACCAACCAAATGAAGCTTCACAAGGGCAGGATCCTGCACCTGAGACAGGGCAACCTTGGCTGTGTGTATAGGCTGGGGAATGAGCAGCAGCACTGCAGAAAGGGTGCTGGGGCTCCTGGTCAATGGCAACTTGGACATGAGCCAGCAGTGCCCTGGCAGCCAGGAGGGCCAGCCTGGGCTGTCCTGGGGGACATCAGGCACAGCATCACCAGCCGGGCAAGGGAGGGGATTGTCCTGCTCTGCTCTGCACTGGGACGGCCTCACCTCGAGTGCTGGGGGCAGTTTGGGGTGCCACAACATAAAACAGACTTTAAACTATTAGAGAGCAGCCAAAGGAGGGCCATGAGGATGGTGAAGGGGCTGGAGGGGAAACCTTATGAGGAGTGGCTGAAGTCACTTGGTCTGGTCAGGTTCAGCTTGGAGGAGACTGAGGTGAGGCCTCATCACAGTCTGCAACTTCCTTATGAGGGGATCTCTTCACTCTCCTGACCAGTGACAGGACTTGAGGAAACAGCATGAAACTGAGTCAGGGAAGATTTAGTTTGGATATTGAGAAAACGCTTTTCACCCAGTGGATGGCTGGACACTGGAACAGGCTTCCCAGGGAAGTGCCACAGAGCCAGCTTGACAGAGTTCAAGAAGCATTTGGACAACACTCTCAGGCACAGGATGTGACTCCCAGGGTACCCTGTGCAGGGCCAGGAGTAGGACTCGATGATCCTCATGAGTCTCTTCCAAGTCAGTATAACCTATGAGTCTGTGATACCCTACCTTAGGACAAGCATGAAGGTTGCCTGTGCTGAGCTTCTGAAAGAAGCACCGACATGCTTTTGACAGAAACTTTAGTAATTGAGCTTGCATTTGATGTAGTCATGATCCCTTCAGTTGCTGAGTGTGTGGTTCTAGCCATCTGTGTGTGTAAATTTGGAAAAACTCTACAGTTAGTGTGGCTAGAATGGAATCAATCTAATGGAAATGAAAGCACAGTCAGGACGGAAGCCTGTAATATATGAAAACAGTATACATACATGGGAAAAACCCTTGCAGCCTAATAAATTCCCTTCATATTTTTCTGCTGAATACCATTTTAATGAGTTGGTATTGGTCAGGAAAACCTCCTTTTCCTCTGTAGTCACAGACACTTGGTGATAAAGACACAGAAGACCAGCACAAGATACTGTATGTAAAGGCTGAGCAGAAAAGTAGAGAACACAATGTCTATGTGGTCAACAGTCCCATACAACACATTAGTCTGAGTAATAGCTTAATAAACTGCCTCAGGCTTTATATCCAC
Organism: Dasyornis broadbenti; assembly: GCA_013397935.1. NCBI lineage: Eukaryota > Metazoa > Chordata > Aves > Passeriformes > Dasyornithidae > Dasyornis > Dasyornis broadbenti. Next base: position 46,381 of record VZRN01000875.1, read on the forward strand.
TGATGTCCTCTGTGCTAAAAATTGCATTCTGGTCCTAATTGATCCAATGGTATAAACCCCTCTGAGTTTAACTGGGCAAGACTCTTACCATAACACTATGGCACTTAAAAGCAATTCTGTCTTTTGACTTTGTAACGCCAAAAATACTAATTTTCTCAGGCAATCTACTCACGACAATGTATAGTTTTAAGTCTCTACCACAAATGACACACTAAGTCACAGACATCTCGGCCACAATTGTATGGGATAGTGAAACTATTTGGATGCTTTCAGGATCTGCTGATTCAGATGCTGAACAGAGCTTGTATTCCCAACACTAATTCCCCACTTGGCCTCTATCCTGCCAAGTTGGATTCAGGTCAAGGTGACACAGACTAAGCATGGATTAGACTACAGGTGTGACCAACAGCATGTGAACATAACAGCAAAACCTTCTCTAAAGATATGCCACTGGGCTAGAGGAGCTTGAGGATTTATCTAATCTAGCAACTATTTTCAGCTTGCTCAACTGAGGCAGCAAAGAAGTCTAAATGAGCTTTCAAACTCAGGACTTTTTCTGACCAAACTTACACAGTATCTTCCTCCAAAAGGTGTATCTGCAAAATGCACCGAAATATCTTCCTGGACTTCTCTACACACTTTACTGCTCTTTACACATTGCTTTCTTTGTGTACGGATGAACCTTGCTGTTCTGTGAATTGTTGATCTACCCAGAACTAATATAACACGATATTTAATGAGTGACAAACAATCTCTAATACTGTTGATCAAATACTGTAAGATCTCTAAATGAAATCTCTTTACTTTTACTCGAGCCACAGTGAACTTAAAGTGTCCCTTAGAGACTTCTCTTTTTTTTCTTTTTTTTTTTTTTTT
>VZRN01000875.1:47343-147403 GCA_013397935.1 Dasyornis broadbenti
TTTTTTTTTTAAAATAAACTACTAAGATCTGTAGCTGCATAGATTTCTATTTTTACAAGGAAACCTGCCTGTGTTGTGGGAGATGTTTCAGGGGAATTTGCCACTGTTGGAATAATCCTTTTTTTTATAAAGGTGTTCTATGTTTTTCCTTTAGGCAATGAGATAGAAGAGAAGAGAAAGCAAACAAACCAACCCCAGTTATGTGGTTTCCCTCTCTCCCCAATGGGATGGCTTCATATTTACTTCTCCCTCATTTTTTCCCCCATATTTGTCTAGAATATTTATAGTCTTAATTTTCTAGCTGTTTCTGCCTCTTGCTGTCCAGATCCATCTCTTGACTGACCTTCTCTCTCTGCTGTGTATATAAGCCCCACCTCTAGTCCTTCAAGCCCTGCTTTCTACTCCTCCTTCTTTCAGCCATTTCCTCCTTGTGCCCTTGAACTCCATCTTGATTCTTGTTTTTTCTCTCTTTCCTGGTACTCCGCAAGATTCCCAAGTCAAGACCATCTGAGTCACTACAGCAGCTCTCCTTTTAAAGCGAGCAGAGGTAGGATGGTCATTGTGAAAAAGAAGAGCACCATTTCCACCCACATTTCAGCAACACTGGCCATCAGTGAGTAACTAGAATTATCTGACTCAGCGGGTCTCGGAAAGAAACAAGTACCCTTTCTGATGAATGTGAAAAACATGGAGGCAAAAATCAAATAACACCATTTCCACCATCTTGAGTTATCCTCTTAGAAAAAGATTCCACATTGGAAATACCTACACAATAATTGATTTTAGTTACCTGAATATTTTTAGATTTTGTAGTTTATTTGCTATGTCCCTGCAGAGGTCACACTGAGTGATCTAGATTCTTGATGTCATGTTTCTCTTGTAAATGAATTGTTTTCCAATAGTTTATAGATATGTAATCCTGATATGAACAGACACTAATAGAACCAAAGAAAGAATGTGTGCCATTCTACTATTTCTGTTAGTGCAGCTGTAAAGGGGAGAAAGACTTCTGCTTGACGTTAGTTAGCACTAATATTTGTAGAGTTTTTAGTGGAAAAAAAGAGCAAATTAGATAACAGAAAATGAGAATGCAACTTAGAATACTTTCTAGAAAGATTTTTTTTTTCATTGTAAAGTTGTTCAAAACTATGGCTTTTCATGTACATATTTTTTCATCAAAATCTGTTTTGAATAAAAATTAAATTTTAATTGATTGTACAGTCTTTGTGATTTTTTTTTTTTTTTAATTTCACAGTAGGAGTACATTGGTATAGACGGAATACTGTTGATATTTCACTTCTAACATTGCAGTAAGTGCAACACACGTGTAAACCTGCACAGCGACATCGGTCTGCACAGTCAGGCTTGCAGTGAAGCAAGCGTGGAGATCACGGATGTTTTAGACACTTTATTAGCTTGCAGCCACCTCTGGGGAGTGACTGCAGCTGCAATCATCAACTGCTGGCAAATGTGACATTTGGGTTGGTTTTCGGGTTTTTTTCTCTCCACTTTTTCCTTGCGTATGTGTGTGTCATCACCAATACCCACCTTCTAATATACTAATGGAAAATAATTTTAATCTTATTAAAGCACTGTTAGCTTTATTAGAGGAATGCCAATACCGATCAGGGCGTTCAATCTCTTGTTTCAGTCAAAGAGATTTTAGAAGGAAAATGAGGATGTTTACGAGAAGATGGTGTTTACACTATTTCAGCGCCTCGGAGCAGCCGATCTCTGTCCCAGAACAGCGATCCCGGAGCGTCTCCGTGTTCAGGCCGCTCTGAGGGCTCGCCCGCCATTACCCAGCGCGCCCGTCTCCCCGGCAACGCTCCCAGCGTGCCCCGCGCGCCGCGCGCCCCGGCGGGCGGTGCCGCAGGCCCCGGCGGGAGGTGAGAGGCGCCATTTTTAAATCGCTCGGGCCGGCGGCAGTTGTACCCGGCCAGGCTCTGCTGGGGGACTGCAGGGCGAGGGGGGGGGGGGGGGGGGGGGGGGGGGGGGACAGGGTGTGAGGAGGAGTAGGGCGTGTGGGAGATCCGGGAAGCGCGGGGGATAGGCCTGTGAGTGGGAGCTGCTCTGTGAGCGGGGCCAGGCTGACCGCGGCCTTTCTGCGTGCGTGGGGCTGTAGCTCGCGGTGAATGGGCGGGGAGGCTCCTCGGCCTTTGCTCGGGCCCCGCGCTCTCTCCCTCCCGGCCCGGGACGTTGGAAACCGGCCACAATCGGGGCGGGAGATCTCAGCGCTCCTCTGTGCCCGCTGTTCCGCCTCCGGGTACAGCCTGCTGCGGCCTCTGTGGCCTTCTGGGTTCGGGATCGCCTGCCACAGTTTCAGGGGTAGGAGGAGCCCGCTCGCTGCAGGCTTTCAAGTGTTCATGCTTGTCAGCTTTGCTTTCCACCAGCGATCCTCAGCCTCGTGCGCTGTGAGGGTAATGATGATTTTTCTGTGCTTCTGGATGTGTGTCAGCCGTGTTAGTATTGTTCCTCTGATCGAGTTCCTACGTCCATAAGTCAAAAAATTAACAGCAAAAAGGTCACGGTGGCTTAATTGGCTCACTGGGCCTCTCACTCGACTTTCGTCCACACAGTGTAGGGTGTTTATAAAATAATGTTTCAGCCTACAGGAGGTGTGGGATACATATACTAACATGAAACCTATGCCCTGCCTGAACATCTTGATTTTTGAGTCAATATGCAAATGAAGTGGTTTTCCAGAAGAGTTTTGGTTGTGGACTATAGAAGTATTTGCAAAAAAGCAGCTATTTTTATGTCCGAGTCGAACTTTGAATGAGATTTTAGTGAGCAAATGTTTATGTGTGTTTGAAGGTTTTTTTTGCCATGAGAAAGTAGTGGAAAACATACATGGCATGTGTAGACTGGCTGCTCTCGAGTACAGCTCGATTTATCAGCTGTAGCTCTCATTTGAAATTCAGTGTGGTCGGTAACTGCTGTGAGTATGAATGTGGCTAAAGCACAAATTTTAATCCTGAGTTAAGAGATAGCCTTGTTTGTTGTTTTTCACCTAATAAGTAACCATATCTGTAGGATAAGACAAAAGCTGAAAAGATGGTTCCATGTGCCATGTGATTGCATGAGATTGGTGTCTTCTGTAATGCAGCTGTCATACAGATGTTTTCCAAAATTTCTGCACTTAGGTGCACAAAAGTGTCTTTAAGTGTTTCTTTTCACTGGATTCTCTGCAGTAATATCTGAGCAGTGTCTAGGCTATGGAACTTTCTGTAACAAAGCTTTTCCTGTTTCTCTTTGGTTTTGCCTCCCTACCTTTTTTTTAAGGTGATTGCTTTGGCTGTTGCAAGTTGCTGGTGATGGATTAGTAGAATACGGACTGTTAAAGTAATACACGGTGTGCTGTCACATTTCTGAAATTCTGTAGAAGGGGGTTTGGGGTTTTTTTTTGTTACACGCTTGATGTTAATGGGAAGTCTGATCTCCTAGGAGTGTATTGCATAGTTGTTTAAGATAGGGTTTGTTTCACTGAATTGTGACTGTCTAAACTCTGGGTATGTAGTCCAAGGCTGTGATTTGATGAACATCTGAGCTCTGTGGTGTGCCAGCTCTCTGCTCCTGAAAGGAGAAAGGCTTGCTCCTCCTCCTGTCTGTTTACTTGGCTCTTTGTTCCTTTGCCCTAGCCCGTACCAGCTGCCCACTTTCACTGATGATGTTGCTTGCTGTGTTTTTCCATGAGCTCGTGTGACTCGCTGACCTCACAGAAAAACAATTGAGTATTTTCTGCTTGTTTGAGTGTGTTGGCTTCTGGAGTTAAAGCAGTTCATGGAGGGTCTGATGAATGACAAACATAGGAACGGGGACAAAGAAAGGAGGAGTGGAACCTCTCGTTCCTGGTGACAGTGAGCTCTTGTGTTGGATTACAGTTTTTCATTAGTTCATTATCTGGTCCTACTGTAGACTCTTGAGCAGGGATGAGAAGGGGGTGATGTTTGAAGAGTTGCTTTCATGAGCCTGTGCTTTCTTTGAGTTTTTCTCTCTTTCAGGCAAATAGTTCATTGTTTAACAAGATCTTGGCTAACTCAATTAGGAAAAAAAGAAAGAACAAATAAAGAGGTCTGGAGTTGTGGCAGAAGCAGGCTAAGGAAATTAGACCATACATTGTGTGAAGAACCTCTTTGGCTTTCACAGTTTTTACTGAGAATTTTACTGCTTGAGCAAAACATGGTACAAGGCTAAACACTGTTAGTTTTTTCATCAGTAGTTGCAAAATTATATTCATTGTATCATCTAACTGTTTAAAACTGTTCAAACATAAAATTTAAGTGTTTTAAGTGTGGCTATGGTATGGAAAAGAGAGCCATGAGTGAATTATGTACGGCAATCAGAGGAATTACCAATGCATGGTGCAGTCATGTAATTTGGTTAATGCCAGGTGAACAAGAAGGAAGCCTTGCTGTTGTAAACAAAATGCCATAAAAATTAATATAAAGAAAATTATATTGATATCATCATATTTTTCTCTAAATGCAAGTATTCTCACTGTTTTAAGAGCTTGTAGCAAACACAGTTAAAATAATTTAGCTGAAAAATATTGTAAAAGAAGAAAAGCCCTTTCGTGATGTGCAGCTATAAAGAGGAGAGATATGAAGTACATCATTCAGCAATATTTTTCTTTGTAGGAAAAGAAATAATTGGCAAAGAAAGGCAAATAAAGGTGATTCTTGGAAATACAATTGTTTTACTTAGCTATGCTACAATAAGTACAATAAGCCATTTTACTTACAGAGCGTGCATTTCCTAGGTTTCAGGACTGCACCAATACCTTTATATGTATACCTACGGAAAATGGTGTTAAGGTTTCGTAGTATGAATTTGGGGCAACTGATACAGGTTTGCCATTTGGCAGCTTGATAAAATTAGGCAAACATGTAGGTGTAGAATTGAGTTCAGATATGATGGTGGGTTTAGTTTTTTTAAAGTATGTTTTATGCCCCTCTACTTGAACGCCATCTCCAAGAGAGGAAGAACCTAGTGTTCTTTTAAAATATTTCTCAAAAATTGTAGGTGTAGTCTTTGTGCAGTTTTGAAGATTATTTAAGATCTGTTCACTGACTGTGAACAAGTACTGTAAGCCATTAGCACAGAAGAGATTCTGGTTTTTAATATGCTTACAGTATTTGTAGCCCTAAATGGTATTGAGTATTGACAGTTAATAAACTGCCAGAAATTATTTTGTGATGTGGGGAGAAGAACCCCAAAACAACAGAAAACGTTTTGCCTGTAAGAATGTGAACAGATTAAATATCACAAATTGCTCTTTATGTTCTAGGGGAAAGAGCTCTCATGAAGTAATGAAATCTCTGTTGTCTGTTTCACAGTTGTCACCAGGAATGCAAATTGTGACATTTGCCGCTAGATGTCCCTGCAAGCCAAAATAGTTTTGTTTCCTTAAATACAGCTTAGGTTTTTGCAGTCTGGAGCATTGTTTTGTCAGCTACAATTATCTCCCTGTCTTTTGTCCTTTTATCTTTTTCGTGAAATCTTCATGCATATGAATACATGGCCAGGTGTGTGTCTTGCTTTGTAGTTGGTGCACTTTTTGATAGTAGCAAAAGCTGTGAGGAGAGAATATACTTCTCACCTGCAGCAGCTTGGAATAGATTACACAAGGCTGTGTTTCTGCTCATCTTTTGGCTGGCAAGCTCTCAGAAAATGTAGTGTTTTCTTAGTGTCTTTGACTTTATGTCCATTATGCCACTTCAGAAATAGCTCTTACTCAAGTAAGCAGAAGGATTCAGACCGGACTTTAAATCTTCTGTTCCTAATTCTGAGCTTTGGCTTACTATTTGATAGTTACATTTAGTATCTGTAGCATATGAAAGCAAAGACTTGAGATGGAGAAAAGCACTATTGCCTGGTTGTTGTTGGGGGTTTTTGTGGTTGGTTTGGTTTGTCCTTTTTGTTTGTGTGGGGTTTTTTGTTTGTTTTTGTGGGGTTTTTTGTTTGTTTTTAATAGTGATCACGTTAACCCTGTTGATATGCTTAGAAATTCTTAGGGACATGCTGCCTTGAGTTTTCTCTGTGTAACAGAGCTTTCTGTCCTCTCACGTGATTTATTGTCCTTAGTGTCACTGACCTGTTCTCCTCCTCCAGCTGTTGGTTTAACAATTGAAAATGTCTTTATATTGAGTTTGAAAATTGCTGTTGTCCTTTGTTTCTCAGCAACCAACAAAATTCAGGGTTGAAAAAGAGATTGTATTGATTAGAAGGTTCTTCAGAATGTATATCATTAATGTTTGAAATTGGTTGTACATATAGGATAGTCACAGAGGAGAATGTTCTTTATTCTGATTTCTTCCTCTTTATTCTCTCAGCAAATTTGGGTAAAGCAGAATACAAAGTTGCTGTTGTCACTTTGCCTAGACTAGTGTTATTAGTGGTGGATTTTTTTCTCTCACCTTTTCTCATGTTAGCAATGGAAGAAGAAAAAATGAGAAAGAAAACTTAAATGTAAGACTTTCTTGACATTATCATGTCTTAGTGGAATGGGTGCCATTTTCCTGTATGGAAGACAGATTTTCATCTTGCTTATAGCTCAGGGTTTTATAAAATCAAATTGTAAGTGTTTAAGATATATCCATGAAAGAGTACAGTGGTAGAAAACATATATGCAACTGTGCATGTAAAGAAGGTGAGGTATTTGTAGTGATGGTAGAGATGTAACACTGTTTCTGCGTGAGTTTTACTTTGTGCAAAGCACACTGCAGATGTGGAGTTCTTAGGCATCAGTCCAGATATGCAAAAAGCTAAAATGGCAGAGCAGTTGGTTTCAAAGCTTTGTAACTTCCCTAAAATTCAGTTACAGTCCTCCCTCTCCCAGGTCCTGTAGAAATGTCAGTAATGATCAGATTAATACCAATTTCTTCTAATTTCTTCACATTTTGCAAAACTCTTTCTGGAAAGGTCACAAGAAACCACAAGATAAAATTTGATAATGAGGAAGTGACATGTATCAATTACATATTTCAGGACTGAACTGAACTGGGCAGGTGTCTTCTAGGCTGTCCCTGACACCTTAATGCTTCTCCAGAGAAGGCTTGATAGGAATCCAGCAGAGAATTATCTGCTTTTCTTCCAGCTGAAATAGTGGTGTATCGAGTAATACAGTCTGTTAGGATAGTGTGACAGACTTTGATAAGTAGTAGGAAAAGCTGTGTCTGCTGTTTGTGGCCTCTGCTTGAACTCTGATTAACAGGGCATAGTTAGGGCATCACAGTTGGAGTGTCAGTGTATAGTGTAAGTAAAAATAACATTTCGTGTAATCTGTCAGATAGTAGTGCTTGTTCTTATTTTGTATTGACTCAAATTACCTTCATGTTTAAGTGTATTCTGTGCCCCTGGAAGGGCTATTACTTTTCAGGGCAGGCTGAATGAGCAGAGAAGAGTTGCACTTTCAGTAAAGATTTCTAACCTGAGTTACAGCAGAACCAGGATTCTTCTGTGCTTAAAGCAAAAGCAATATGTGAAACCTTTGAACTGTGAATGTACTTGACTGCTAATTACATGTCCTTTTATTTTTTCAGGTGTCTTGATCTTCTTAGAAGTCAGTGGAAGGGGTAGATGGTCCTGTAGATTAGTTGTATAGTGATCTTGTCTTTTCCAAACTCATTGTGAACAGCCATCATAAAATGGATGATTTGGGCAGCCTCCTTCCTCCTGTGGGTGAAAATGTTGATGAAGCTAATTCACAAGAAGTACTAAAACTTTGGATGGATGAAAAAATGCGAAGTGAACAACATAAAGCAAATTATCAAATTCTAAGGGCAGAACATCTAAGGTACATAAATTTAAACAAGTTTCTTTATCTGAGCTGCTAAAAGATGAAGTTAAATGTTGGAAGGGATTTGTGTGTGTTGTGCGTTAGCTATTTCCGTGTGTAAGGACATATTTGAGTGTTCATATTAGAAAATAAACAATTTGAAGTACCTTAAGACATCGCAGATGATATTCCTGCAGTACTTTTAATGCTTGTAAATATGGGATAACTTTTCAGTATATTACAAAAAGAGGATATTAATAGCTTAGTTCTTACTTGGTGTTTGTATGTTTGCTTCTGCACGTGAATCTGTTGAGCTTTAAGGTGCAATTTTAAAAGGTGAATATAAAATAAATATATATTTTATCTTTCAGATTACAGGAGGATTATACCAAATCACAAGATGAACTGAAACGGTTGTTAGTTGAAAAAGAGACTGCACATGACAAAGTTCAGCAGCTTTTCACTGACTATCAAGAGCAGTTGCTGTGTAAAACACAAGAGCTAGAACAAATGAAGAGGCAGGTGAGATAATTTATTGGAAGGATGTAGTATGTATTTTTTTCTTGTAATAGGGCCATGCATAGTTTTTTGTTAATGCAGCATGTATATACCCAGCTTGAATGTATTTCAGGTATCTTGACATTCACCCAATCCAAGTGATGGTTCTTCTCTAGCGTGACTATGGGTTGAAATTACTGTTTCCTTGTTAAACTGAGTCATCCAAATCTTTGTGTTAGGTGCTGTGTAAGAACCTCAATCTCTGTCTGTGCTTGCTCTCCTGTTAAGGAGACAGTCATTTACCTTGGAGGGTAACTTAGGTGCCTAAACCTGTTAGGATAAGTGACTAGATAAATAGATATTTTTCTTTTCATGATGACAGCTTTCTGCTTTCTTTCTTTTTCTTAAAAAAACCAAACCAAACACAAAATCAAACAAAAAAACCTCGTCAACATTTAAGGTAATTTGGATGACACTTTATATATCTGCTTGTTTCCTTAAACTAGTACAGGACATGTTCTTAGGAAATAAATATAGGCTCTACACAAAGGATCCCAGACTCGGAAGACAGGAGATGCACCTCAGTACCATAACTAGAACTAGTTTCCAGGGACTTTAGGGTGCAGATAAGTGAAAGAAAAGTAGAATAAATTAGAATATGTCACAGTTGTGGATGAAATTTTTTGTTTTAAACTCTTCTTCTTGGTAGATAGTTTGCTCTGTGAACTGTACCAAAAAATTTTAACAAAATACTGTACAGAATGGAGCTTAAGGCAGGGAATATTTCCTGATGGATTTTTCATTCAAACCAGTACCCATGTGTCTGTTGGAGAACATACATCTAATGCGTCTTGCAAATAGTTGTTTGGTGTTGCTCATTTTGATCTTCTGAGGTTGGTTCATTTACTGTTTAAGTTTTTCCAGACACTTAATTCCTTATCTTTTATGTGAGACTGCTTTTCCTTCCCCCATCCCCCACAAAGCAGATAAATCTCTTGGCAGCTCAGCCTGAAATTTGTATTACTTCTACTGATAAATACGGATATGCTAAATGCTGCTGTCATCTTCCCAGAATATTTTTAATTTGCAATGAGTTTTTTTGCTCCTGTAACTGCTATTGAAATTTTTAAGGAAAACATAGAAAATGAAGCAGAATTCCTAAAATCATGTTTGAAATACTTTATTCCTGGCTGTTTGACCTATCATGGTGTAAATAACTGAATATGACTAGTTATTTGTGATATTTTTTTGTTTTAAGGTGCTAACTCCTCAAAAATTAGAACTCTTAAAAACAAAAATACAGGAGGAATTGGAGTCTTCTATGAGAGAGGGTTATCAGCAGCTAAAAAATGTAAGTTGTGAGTATTGAAATTCTGTTTTATTTAGAGTGGTGATCACTGCTTTATAGTTGCTCCTAAAACTTTAGGAAATTAAAACTGGGAGCACAGTATGACATTATTTGCCTGGTACTGTTATCGAAGCAGGGAAGCTTGAAGTCATGGAACAGGGAGAAGGAGGCATTCAGTTCATCACAGATAACTTGTGAAATAATAGGAACATTGCATGGACATTTGAAGGAAATAAATCTGGAAACATTTTATTGATTTTTGGTTTTTTGTTGTTGTTTTGTTTTTGGTCTAACTAACTTAGGAAGTGGAAGAATACAGAACACTGTATAACAAACTTCGTTACGAACATACTTTTCTGAAATCAGAATTCAAACATCAGAAGGAAGAACACGCACATATTTTAGAAGAGAAGAAAATAAAATATGAGGCTGAGGTACGTAAAACATTATTGTAGCTTAGAAAGTATCTCTGACCAAGCTGCTTGAACATTGTGGAACTGTTGGTTCTTGAAGGGTCGTCAGTTTGTCACCATTTCATGATGTTTGTTTCCTTTCTCTTAATTCTCAAAAGACTTCCATGACTTAGCCTAAGGCTGCCTCTGTAGGTTTGTTCAGTGATGGGTTGCAATATCATCTGTGGTATTAAAAGTAAGAAAAACTTGCTTTCTGGTAAATGACAGCCAGTGTGTTTGCTTAATGCTGTTTTTAATCACATTGGTAAAGGAATTTGAGACATGATGCTAATTTTAAGTTAATAAATTTTCTGCGTAACCAATGTAAGTTTAGACTTTAAATTACTTACATGGCAACTTATCCAGGAAGATATTGCTAATAGCACATAAGGGTACATTTTGCAATGTACCTGTCATGATCCTAGTTTGGATCATGATGGTGATAATCAAAAGGATAGTGAAAACTTTGGTAACTTTATTTTGATTGTATTAACTCTTGAAGAAACTATTCATTCATTTCTTTGGACTTTCAAATGTGTACGTAGCTAAATAATTTGCCATCTTATTTATGTTTTAAAAATATACAGCAGTGTAAATTACTTGCAGATGTCATTTGCATATCCATTTAAGTATTTGTCTGGAAGCATGTATTCTAAGATGTCAGATTTGAATGTATTACTCCAAACATCAGACACAAATCAAAGCAATCATCACTTTCAAAATCAATCCAAGTTTGCAAATGCAGTGCATTAAAAACAGAACATTTGTTCTTCCTGGAGCTAAACCCACATGCTGCTTTACAGCCTGCCTCTCTCATGGGCTTGTTGAGTTTGTGCTAGTTCTGCAGCTAATTAGCACACACAGAATGAAACTACCTTGAGCCCAGGGCACAGTGTGAGCTGGTTTTTTTTCAAAGGTTTTTTAACATTCCATGTCATTTAGAGCAAGGAGGCTATAAAAATATCCTAATTCTTAAATGATGGCTTGGGCATATAATGCATATCATGCAATTGAATCTCCTCATAAAAGGCATTTGGAGGGCTTTTGTTTCAGGAATCGGGTTTGTTGCATAGAGAACACTGGTACAACTTTTAAAAGGACTGCTGCAGATCAGAGTTTGGACTAGTCTTCAAATATCAAGAGAATTCTTACATACCCTTCTTTATCACTCTTTTGTCCCTAGTATTACATTCAGTCCGTGCAACTTACTTTAAAATATAACCATCTGTGTATTTATATGTTTATTAATTACAGCATCCAGATTAGTTTGTACCTTTTGTACTACATTGTAAGAGAGAGTTGGGGGTTTTTTAATTGTTGTTGTTGGGGGTGTTGGATTGTTTTCTTCGTGTATGTTTTGGTTTTTGTTTTTTGCTTTATTGTCTGTCAGGTCCCAATCATGTTGGCTGTCTGGAGTTATTAGCAGATTTGAGTTCTGTTGTAGTTATAAAATGGTGGAATCATAAGGTAAACTGGAAGAGACATATTCTAGTCCAAAATCCTGCTTAAAATTATTAAAGTGTAATGAGATCAGGTTGCTCAGGGCCATGTCCAGCCGAGTCTTAAACATCTGCAAGGATGGAGGTTCCATAGTTTTTCTGGCAGTACTATTTCAGTATTTAGCCATATTCACAGTAAACCTTTTTCATAATATGTACTTGGAACTTCACATGTTCCAAATTGTGCCTGATGCCTCTCTTCCCTTCACCATGCGTCTTCTTCTCCAAGCTGAAGAGGCGTAGTTCTCTCAGCCTGTCCTTATACGTCATGTACCCCAACCCTCTGAACATATTTGTGGTCATCTGGATGTGACACAAACTCCAGATACAGCTTTACCAATACTGGAAGGGTGAGAAAGGATCACTTCCCTGGACCTGCTAGTTATCCTTCTAGCTATCCTGCCAATCTGCCAGGATTCAGTTGGTCATCTTTGCTGCAAGGGTACTCTGCTGACTGATGTTCAGCTTGTTGTCCACTAGGACCCCCAGATCCTTTTTCATGGAGATGCTTCCTGTCTAGGAAGCTACCAGCCTGTACTGTTGCGTTGAGTTACTCCATCCCAGATGCATGACTTGTTCTTCTTGTTGAAGAGGATGCAGTTCTATCCATTCCTTCAGCCTGGATAGCAGTTCTGCCTTCCAACAGACTGACCATTTCCCCCCAGTTTGCTGTCATGCTCAAGCTTCCTGAAAGTGGCTCCATCCCATCATCCAGCTCACTGGTGAGGACATCAATCCTCATTGATTGCACTCGTTAGTGTTCTCAGAAAGACTCCACTAATTACAGGGAGTTAGGTGGTCTCGCTTTGATTTTCCTTTTCTAAGCAAGAAAAATGCTGATGTAATTTCTTGATATTTTAGATGTCCACTGCCTTCTCTCTTCTGAATTGTGAACTACTGTAATTGTTGCTGTCTGACACCTAACCAATGTAAAAGCTTTTTATTTTTCTGATTAACAACTATCAGATTGCAAGACTGGATAAAGATAAGGAAGAACTCCATAATCAGCTGCTTAGTGTTGATCCTACAAGGTACAGTAAACGAGTGGAGGCACTGTCTAGAGAAAAGGCACAACTATGTCAGAAATTAAAAGCCTTAGAAGCAGAAGTAGAAGAACTGAGAGCAGAGAGACACAATTGTGGTGTGCAAGCAGAAAATCTTCGAAGAGTACAAGCACGAGAGTTAGCTGAGATGCAGACTATGATGAGGTCTCTAGAGGTAAGACTTTTTTTTTATTTGCCGCCATGTAGAGCAGAATAAGAACAACACTTGGCCTGACACAACTGTCACTGAAGTCACTGATAATTTTTCCATTGACTTAACAATTTGAATTTGTACATTTGAGATTTAAAATAAAATTGTATTTGACTGGGAATCATGCACTGCCAGTTTGACTTTGGAAAGATGGAGAACTCAACTGAGAGATTCTGTTGAATGATTTCCTTTCCAAATGTGCAAGTGATATCCATATTTGTAGTCACTAAGAAGGTCATGTCAGCACTTGCCATTTGGCTGGAGTTAGAAACCAATATGTTAATAATCTGCTACAGTAAATTCTTTATTCTTTTCAAAAATGTCACATGGTGCTCCTCTTTCTTTAATCCTTTCCTCATCTGTCATCGTTTTTACTTACCCGTGCCTCTTCTTTCTCCAACACATTACTGCAGATGTTCAGTTCTTGGCTGCTCCTCTCCCTTAAAGAAACTTTGGTATTTCTAGCCTGTTGTACATTTCCCAGGATTCCACTGTATTCCTCATCTGTGATCCTCAGTTATTCTGTCCATTCTTGCCACCTCTCTAGGTCGTGATCCTTTTCATCTAGATTCTGCTCACAGTTGCAGCATGCATGTAGATGGTTAATTGTCTTTTTTACTATTATGAGTACTGTATACCTTAGTTACAGAATGCTCTGATTTCAGCTTAAGAAGTGCTGTAATATTCTTAGAAACCTTTGAAGAGAGTCCTGCTGAAAATAGTCGTGTTCAGAAAAAGGAAGATGAAATCATACATTAGATTACCTTTCTGGTATTCAGTGAAGATCAGTGTCTTGAGTCTATAATACACTAATTTCATTTTTTTTCCTCTCTATGATGGTAATTCTTCAGTCAGTATCACTGCATAGGCCAGCATATAACATCCTTTTGAGCACCATTTGTAGTTACACTGTTTACAGCCCAGTGGTTTACTGGTAAGCACACCTGCTGCCTCCTAACCAAGTCAGATTACCCACCACCTCTTATGAAGGAGGATTGAAAATGTGTGTGATTCTGTGTAGGAGGTGTTAGTAAAAACAGTTGTGACTTTTGAGTAAAATTCAAGAATCTTGTTGTATTAGAATATACGGTTGAGGAAAGAGGAATATTTATATATCATATTATATATTGTAATGAGTCAGTAATATCTGAAAGCCCAGATCAATCAAGTGTTTCAAATGAGTAACAAGAGGCAACACAGCTCCAAAAATCTTACAAATATTTCTTTCATTCAAGGCAGAAAAGAAGTCTGCTGAACTACAGGTTGATCGAATTGAGAAAGAACTGCAGACGAGTCATGAGCAAAACATTTTCTTAACTAGCAAACTTAATAAATCGGAACGAGAAGTGAATTCCTTAGTTGCTAAAGTAAGTGCTTTTATGGTATCTGAAATACATTTTTCACATCCTGTTAAAGTTTTTCTGTTTATATTTTACAACAAGAATAAAGTGTGACTTAAAATAGGTTTGGAATTTTTCCCCCAGTTTCAGTTGGAAGATAAAGAATATGTGACTTTACAGGAGAAATGTCATACTTAAAAGTATCTCTAAAAATTGAGGTTATATTCGTACTATTCCATCTTCTAGATCTTTTTCCTGAACAGAACATGACTTGAAGAGATATCTTTAACGCTTATGAAAAAAGCCAGCCTTTACAGTTTTAAATTGGGGTTTTTTTTTCCTTTTTTTTAATAGTGGATCTATGGTTTCTGGAGATCTTAAAAAGTATCCTCTGAATGGGCTGTGTTAGCTACAGGAAGCAGGCTGCATTGGAATTACTTGTGGAGATTTAGGTTATATTAGAAGCAGCATAGTCACATTAAGAGCCTTTTTCTTGGGCTAATGCCAGCATAGCTTGTACAGAAACATTTCAGTACAGAATTGCATTATAGCATTTTAAGTAGACCATTGTCTTAAGACATATTTGAGTAACTTTAATGGGTTGTCACCAGATCTGAGAGGTTTTGTTCTATGTTTGTATGCTTTTCAGGCTTTATGAGATCTTTTTGCAGTGTGCATTTATGAGTGCTAAGTATTTAATTTTGGTCCTTAACTAAAAAAAAAGTTCTAATTTACCACAGGAACAGGATATAGCTATGCCACTATTTAAAGCCTCTTTATGTAATATGCCATACTTGTCCCCATGAAGGCTGAATAGGAGGGGAAAACTTCTGTTAAACACTTTCAGTCAATTCTCTCAGGATATATAGGATTGTTAGTCTTAATTTTTGTATCAACTGGTCGGCTCTGCTCCACTCCAGAAGTAGGACAAAAAAATGTTCCTCAAAGGGAGGAAAATAGAAGCTTTACTATACTAACCTCTGCCTGCTTCTGCACCCACTCAAATTTAGTCCTGAGCACAGGTGCATGTGTTTGTCTTCTGGATTTTCTGCCTTAAAAAAGCCACCTTAAATCTTTTCGAATTGCCCTGAAATGTTACCAACTTAGTATATAAGCAACTAAATCTTCTGTGTAGTTACTTAATAAGCTACTGTGTCATTCTTAACCTTTTGCCACTTGTGTATTGCTAGCAGGTTGTAATTACATTTGTCATTGTGAATGGATTTTTCATTATAAGTTCTTTGCTCCAGATACTTAATTCTCATTGACCATGTAATTACTGCATTCAAATGCCTAAACTATAGAAACTTTCCATGCAAGCAGTAATTTTCTTTGAGTTGATGTTCTTAAAGCTCCTGCTTTTATGAGACCATTTGGTGTGTCTGTAGAGAAGTATTTGATTTAAAATGCACTTTAAAACTATGAAGACCTGGGTTTTGAGAAAGCCATGTAGCACCCCAGGAGGTCAGGGGGACTATAAGTACTTACCAAATTGAAAATATTTGGAGAAGTAGTTGATATTCTGGCTTTGGATATCATTGTTTTGATTTAATTGTGGAGATTAAATTTTATTTTAGCTGGACTCTGAGGGATCTTTAGTCAGAAGTGAAGTAACTATATAAAAATTTATTATAGTTAATTTGGTGTTGGTTTTTTCCTAATCCATAGGTAGAAGAACTTAAACATTCACATAAGTTGGAAGTAACAAATGTCAAACTGGAGGCAGCAAGAACAAAGAGTGAGATAGAAAGAGAGAGAGACAAAATTCAAAGTGAAATGGATGGTAAAGTATGAAATTACTTTGTAATTATTTAATCTGTAACTTCTAGTTAGAATAATACAGTTGTTTTTTCTCTGAACATTCCCCAGCAGCCTTCACCTTCTAATTCTGGTCTAGGTCATAGATCTGACAATTCATTGTGTATTTGAAATAATTGTGTTGTTTCCCTTGCTCTATTAGGTAAAGGACATTTGAGAGCAATTTTTCATTTATGTAAAGTAGTGAATTTGTGACACAACTTGAGCATAATCTCTTTCAAATAATGTACTTCATATGGTTATTTTTTTCTATTATTGCTAAATTCTAGAGTCTTTCACACTGCTTGAAACCTTAACATACCACAGGACTTCAGTGGTTAGGTTTTTGTTTTATTCTGTCTGTGTAGTTGATACCAATTCTATAAGGGCTGCCATGTGAAACAAAATACAGTACCTAGCTTGTTCTTTGAAGGAAATAGGCATTTTTCTAAGCTACCTGATGCAGCTGAGTATGTAGGCAACTTGAAATAGCTTTCTAGAGTGAAAAGACCAAAACCTTTTAGTACTAGTTGTGTTTAAATCACTACACAGCTTTAAAGAGAACTGTCTTCGCTGATTTGCCATAGCCCCAAAACAGTTCCTTTGTCTTCCTGGAATGATTGTTTCTGTTCACTTGCTTTAGTATTAAGTTCACTAAGAGCAACTAAAAAGTGATGTTTTCTTTATTGACAATATACTTACAATATACTGCACTCTAAAAATGTTGCGCCCTATGAAATATGAAACTATATACAGACAAGATTTAAGTTAGCCTGAACTAACTGTGGAATTCCATTTGCATCACTGAATTAGCCAAATAACCAGGAGTCACTGTTAGAGCATTTTGGCTTATTTGCCAGTGAACACAAGTGTCAGTCACAGGATTTTAATTTGTATCATTTGTCCCTGCCTATAGAGTCATAGCTTTAGAATTGCCTCATTTGGAAAGAGGTGGATTAAAATGTGAGATTTGTTGTAGCCCAGTTAATGGTTTCACTGATAACCAGTTACTGTTTACCATAAGTTTTCCAAATAAAGAAAATTTTCTCACTCAACCATCTCTTAGCTATTGTGAAACACTTTTGAAAAAAAAAATCTTTAAATCCAGACATAACTGCTTAGTATAAATTGCTCTAGAGTTTAATTCTATAATAATATCAACTATTTAATTACTTTTGTATATTAAAGTAATAAACTCATAGACAGAGATTCCAATGTGATAGTTATTTTTCAAAAGTTTTTGAAATATTACTGTTATACTAAGAAAGGTCTCTTCTGGTTTTCTTGTCTTTTGTCTTTTTCCCCTTCCCAATTCATTCTATCATGTCAATTGTGATTTTTAGTTCACTTTTATGAATTTATAGAGTTACATGAATAAAGGATTTCATCAGGTTCTTATCAATAATGACATGTTTAACTTTTTTTAATGTATAATGCAGGATTGCTCTCTGACAAGGAAATTCTTAATGCAGCTGTTGAACATCATAAAGCACTTTTAGTAGAAAAGGATCGGGAGCTAATTCGTAAAGTGCAAGCTGCCAAAGAGGAATTTTTTGACAATATTGCAGCCTTACAGAATGAAAAGTATGTCTGTTGATTTCCTTCTCAACTTCTAATACAGGAGTGTTTTGAATTACTTTTAAAAATGTCACTCTTAACAACTAAACACTTCTGGCATTTTGTAATTTTGATTCTTGTGTGCATGTTGAAAAATGTCTCAGGTTAGAACTAGAGAACAGATTAGCTGATCTAGAGAAGATGAAACTGGAACAAGATTCTTGGAGAAATCTGCAAAGGATCAATATGAAGAGAAACTACATGCTGTGCAGATGGCAGAAGAATCTAGCAAAAAGGAACTTCAGCGTTTGCGGTAGTGTGGCTTTTCTAATCTTAGCACAAATTTCTCATTTCCCCCCCTTGATTTCTTTACAATAGACAGTATAAAAGCTTACTATTCATAGATACAGAAATCTTCATTATGAAATGTTCCTTATAGTAGATTAAATAAAATTATCTTTTGCATTATATAAAAATGAGAGCAGAATTTAAAATAAACTATTTAAAAAAATAACATTCTTCCTTTGAACCTTTAAATGTTACATAATTTCAATGACGATTTTGAAGTCATAATTTAGCAATACACATTTGTTAAAACTGGTTCAGTGTTGGCTGCTGGCATAGCCCCAGCGTTAGAGTAAACCATTTCACTTTCCACAATGGCAGTGTAGCAGCAATTGGCAAGCGGGGATCCTAATATGATGTCTCTGAGTTGGTTATTATGGTTGTGAGTTGACTTGGCTTACTGTTGTTTTTGTATGAAGGTCAGCATGATAAAATGAGTCATACTCCAAAAATCTTACTCCTATGTGAATTCTAAGAATGAATAGAAATATATTTTTTATCATTTTTTAGTTAAGTATTTATCAGCCTTTCAAATAATTCTATTTATTTGTCAGACTGATTTGTCCTAATTTATAAATCTGTATTTTGATTAGATAAAAATAAGGGTGTCTTACACAATTTTAGATTAAAAATTAAGCAGCAAGCTATGCAGATGGAGGAGCTGGAAGAAAAGAAATGTGAAAATGCTAATCTGAAACAGGTAAGGTTTTATTGCATTGTAATGTTTTATAGAGAAATACATTCTTTCCTGTAGTTACTATGTCTTCTCTTTGAAGATTAGATTGAATTTTTAAGGGCCTTTTTCCCCCTGAGGGATAAAAATGTGTACTACAGATATTTAAAAGGAGAAGTGTTCAGAAATCAATCATGCTTTCCTGGACCCCTATAAATGGATTACAGCTTTTTGCTTCATGTGTTTTGTGGGTACTAGGAATTTCAAAGCTGAATGTTTATAGACTGGTATATTCAATACGGTTATGCACTATTTAACTGGAGATTCAGTTGCCATGGAGACTTATAAATTGTTTCTAGGTAATGCTTTGCATGTACAGTGCATCTCTCATCTGAGGTTCTTGAAGTGTTTAACAGATGTTTCATAAATGAACTAGTGTAAAAGAGGTATATTTCTATTGCAGAGTCAATTGATGGCAATGTTGAAAATAAAACCTAATTTTTTAAACTCCTGCTTGCCTGTCATGTTATTTAGTAGGTAAAAACAATAGCTGTGCACCAAAGCACTCTGCAAGCTGTGTGCACTTGAAGTTCAAGGCAATTATTTGTTTCCTCCAGGAATCAGAAAATGGGGGATCCAAGTGCCCGTGTTGGGGGAGGAAAAGGAAAGGGAAATCATTGTTTCTATATGCTGGCTGCAGAGGTTGGACTTTTCAGTGCTTCCCTGTTTTGTGTGCAGTCAGTGCTGGCTGTAACACATTGGTTGTTATGAGAAGAATCTGGGTAGCTCCACAGCTCTGCTTCTAAATGTTGCGTGGTCCTCGAGTTCTGTTCAGCCCTGGGGCTTAAGCGTTGGGTTTCTGAAGTTGTGAGGGACACATCAATGACTGTAGAGCCTTGCCTCCCTTTCTCATTTTAATGACAATAGAAACCCTTTGTCTCGTAGTGATTTACTGTAAAGCTTCTGGAGAAACTATTGAGTAAAGAGAAAAGAAACAAATGAAAAAGGCTAATGAAAAGCTAAGGCCAGTTGGTGTCTCCATTTTGCGTTGTTTCAGTATCTCAAAATCAATTGTTGGTTATTTGCATACCTTCTGAAATGGAAATTTTTTTTTTTCCCTTAGCAAATACATGATATGCAACTCCAGCTTGCCTCACTTTCTCAACCAGATAAAAATTTGCTGGAGTCTAATCAGAAGCTGAAGGAAATAAATGAGAGATTGAAACAAGAATGTCAACATGCAAGGATTCAGGCAGAGAAAGCTCAACTGGAAACAGAAAAGTAACTTTTCTTTTGGCTTTCTTTTTCATGTTGCCTGTGTTCCTCTCATGAGGATTACTTAATCATGGGTTGTAGATTCTGAATAAAGTCAGAAAGTAAAAATGAACAGGAAATATTGGACAGTTGTAAAAAATGGCTGTACATTCTCTTGCACAGTATGTATAAAAGCTTTCCTCATAGCAGCTTTTAAAAACAGGAGTTTGTTTCCATTCACGTCTGTTAAAATTAATTATTGATTCATGACATGTTGTTTGCATAAAATGAAATTCTACTTATAATGAAGTGAATGTCAAACTTCTATAGGTATCAATGGATCTAGAGTTTCAGACAATTCTTTTAAGAGTGTTCAAGCTATAAAGGTGAAAAAAGCATTCAAGCATTATATTATGCTTTGATAAGGTTCCAGGGTCCCAGTCAGTATGTACGTACACCTCTTTTCCTTTCTCACTAGACCGTTTTAGCTGATATGAGGAAAATAAAAGCTTATAGGATATCTTCTAGTTCCTCTAATCAAAATTAAAAATAATCACTTTCCTTTTTTTGCACAAGCTTGACCACATACTATCAAAATATGATAATGAATGCTGAAGGAAGCCAAATCTTATTCAGATTCCATACAGAAATGAACACTTTCCTGGAATTTAAAGATTAATTTGTCAGTCTGAAACGGCTCTTTAGAATTTCCTAGCTTTGTAATCAAATATGCATCTAACTTGTACTGGATTACGGTGTGGTAGGTTTTTTAAAAAAGTCGGTGTCCCAGATTAAGTATAAAGCTTCCAAAAGGTATAATGTGACTTTTTTTAGTTTTAGCATCTCTTTTGTTGCTAATTGGTACTGCATTTGCTATGTTGTCATTAGTTTAAGTACTGCTTTTCAATTTAACATTTGAAGATATCACTGCATTTGGACTGAAGAGTATGTCAGTAGCACATTAAATGCTTTGGATGTTTGCTCTAGGGAGGTGTAGTCACATGTTGAGGGAGATCGTTGCTGTTACTTGAGTGAGACTCTCAGTGTCATTTACATATTTATGGGCCACAAACCAGTCAGGACCAGGTTTTCCTGGGAAGGCAGTGGAAGGAACTTGTACAATGATCTCTGAGGACTGACAACTCTGTATGTACTGGGAGATGCACTAAGGCTGATACTGCAGAAATGATGCAGCTTTGTAGCCTGCATGCAAGTCCTGCAGGTGTGTCCCACTGCTACCCTGGGAGCCCTGGGACATTTCTATTCTTTTTATGAACCTGTGAGTGATAGGACATCCTTCCTCAGTTCAGTAAATTCTTATGAGCTTGAACTCCAAGAGTTAAGTTGCACCGAAGCAAGAAGTAGTGAAATAGGGGCCAAAAGATGAGAAAGCATAAGATAAAAAGTTTCGGATAAATGAAGTAATTCCGGTTGAGCACTGAGCATAAGTAGGCAAAGCACCTGCATGTCTGGCTGTGTCAATCTTAAGCTTGGAAATGAAAATGTGAAAGGAGAAAAAGGGCTGAAGGCAAACTATGAGACTTATATAGATCAGAGATGAGCTCAAACAGGCACTTGTTAAGCATTTTGAGAACAATGTTAGTGGCAGTTAAACAAAACTGCCTCCCCCACCAATTACCTCAAGCAACCCCCACACTGGACTCAAGCATTTTTAACCATTGCTTCAGCTGAAGTCCTTTTGCTGCTAAGCAGTGCTTTGTCCTAAGTGCTTTGGTTCCTGGGTTCTAGTAGTTATTTACAGTCAAGAGCGACGTACAAGCCATGCTGGGTCAACTGAAAGAGCCGTGATAGGTAACACGTGGGCCAGGACCCTCTTTCCCACATATGAGTGGATGATGCCTGATACTTCTACTGTGGGGAAGGGAGAGGTGGTTTGGTGAGAAACTTACGGAGATGCATTCAGAGTCCCTGTAGGGAAAATTTATTTGCCCAGGACTGGAGTGGTATGGATGCACTGAGACCAAACCTCGGCCTTATTAAAATCTTCTGTATAGAATCTCACAATTTGATTTTAATTTTTAACAGTAATGTAATTAAATATGCAATTAGTTCTCATCTGCTTTGACTCACAATGCAGATAGCCCAAACAAACAACGCAACATGGACAAACTGGCTCCTTTCCTATCCACTACTAGAGAACACAGCCTAATGTTAGTATGTTGCAACCATGCAAAGGTCTAAAAAGATAACATACGCCACTGGTGCTGTGTGTTCAGCTGGAATGTTGTCTAGGAACCTTATTGGTGGGAGCTTCCTCTTGAGCTGATGTTTGTTCTGGTTGGGAGCGCATCCTAACCAAGTCTGTTACAGAGACAGAGAGAGTAGTTGTCGGCTCTTCTGACAACTCATGCTTGGTATAGGCATCTACTTTTGTGTTCCAGTGTGATCGTTTGACCTGAATTTAGGAATTTGCTGAGTGGTTTGGCAGCATGCCAATCCAACAAGGCACCAAAAATTAGTTTCTTGGAATCAGTTTTCAAAATTGTCCTCGTGGTTGAACAAAACCTAGGATAATGTTAATGCACAGGTTCAAATGTTATAGTCACAATTAGATTGTTAACATAATCAAATTTAAATCAGATCCTTTAAGTATATAAAAGTAGGAGTTGTGAAAAGATCTCTATTTTAAGAGCCTTAAGGCATTAACTGAATGCGCTGCTTTGTTTGTGTAACCTCTTAATCTTCTAACCTGATTTTTCCAAAGGACTTTAGAATACCAACGCATAGAATGGCAGCAGGAGAAGCATATGCTTACTCAGCAGATTGCAGAGTATGAGGAGAAATACAAGGAAATGAAGGATAAGCTATGCCGAGCTGCTGTTGCTCAGAAAAAGGCATGTAGTCTTTTCCTTTTTGAATGATCCAGCCTGTGAAAAGTTCAACTGTATGTTGGCCAGCTTCAATTGTTTCAGTGTTAAGAGTTTATTTGCGGTCTACTGTATACAATAATTAAATATACTGGGTTCTTCAAGATTAGCATAGAAATAGGTTGAAGTGACATGCAAAAGAATATTACAGCCAACAATTTTGTTATAATGCCATCAAAGGTTTTGTGAGGCTTTCTTTGTACACGCATGTGTGCATTGATGGTTATTTAAGAGGTGGAGCCCTTGATGAGGGAGGATGATGTTTCAGATACTAGACAAATGATGTTCTGCTTTTCATTGATGGAATATTAAAATTTTACTTCTTCTCCTAAGCTTACTTTTTATGAAATAATTTGAAAGGAGAGGCAGATTGTTTGTAAAAGCTCAAGATTACTTAGTAGTGTTACTACATACACTGAACATAGGTTATGAAATCTATGAGTATTTTTTAAGGTTGTAATAGTTAAGGTCAACATGAGCAAAAAAAATAATAGAGCATCTCCTCTTAAGGAAAGAAAATCCTATAACGTGTCACAGCTTGAAACCATGTACTGTGTAGATTTAATTTTTAGAGGATCTAATCTGTCAAGGTATTACTTAGTTGTTTGAAACATCTGTTTGACAGAGAAAGACTCTCAATGACAATAAACAAAGGAGGATGCGTGAGAAAATAGAGCTTTTGGAAGCCAAGATGGAAGAACTAGAAACAGAAAATCAAGTGTTAAATAGGTAATAAACTTTGCTTTTTCTTAGCTTGCAAAATTACATATGCCCAAGGTATGACTTAAAAGTATGAAGTATTTTTGAAGATACATGTTACCTAGATTAGTAACCAGTGTCCAGTCTAATGGCCTTTACAGCACTAGAATTCTTTGAAGAGATACTGTTTAGGATGGGCAGCTCAGAGCTGACAGCTGCAGGGCTGTCTCTTTGGGAAGAAAAAGAGAAAAAATACCTGATAGACACAGTTGCAGGAATCCCTTTAAAAGAAGGAAGTGAAAAAGACTGCAGAATTGCAAGAGAAACAGACATGGCATTCTCTTTGAAAGATAAAGTCCTGGGTTTTTTCTCCTCATTGAGCACCTGTGGAGGGCTTTATTTGAATAATTAATTTAATGCAGCATCTCTGACTCACTACTGTGAATTGTATTGAAACCTTTATTTTAAGAAAATTCTAATTTATAATAGAGTAGATAAATAAATATGTAGAGGGACATTTAGACAGGTGTGTAGGCAAAAGATCTTCTACGTTTCCAGTTCTTCTGGTGTATAAGGACAGGTAGAAACTGGGGATATTAAGCAGCAGAGCACTCATGGAGAGGCATGCTGCTGTGCTGGGATAACAAAGATTTTGAGCAATAAGAAATCTGTTATTTCCTAGACAGAATGTTTCCTTTGAAGAACATGTTCGCCTTCAGAAGAGACTTAAGGACTTGCAACGACGGCACAATGAATTCCGGAGTATACTTCTGAATCCTAACATACCATCACTCAATCCAGGCGGTGTAATGCCATCGTCTGCCTTGCCTCCTGGGCCTCAAGTGTCCTTCTCCCTTCTTCAGGTGGTGATATATTACAAGTTGTGAAAATACTACAGCAAAAGAGGGTACTGGCACCGTCCTTTTTTACTGACCTTAGTCTTAAGGAAGGCATATTTCAGGTTTGAACAGAAGTAAGAAACTTTGAGTTACCTAGAGATATTCTTGGTCTTTCAAGTACTCCTTCCTATTGCGAAAAAGGGAACATGTTACAGAATGTAACAAATTGGCAGTTTTAACCAACTTCTCCATACTTTGTTCTTCTCCTGAGAGGCTTTCAATGTCTCCTTCTGGGCAAGAAATACTACAGTGTTGTTCTCACACCACAGTTTCATTATGGCAAAGCAGTATTGCTGCTCTTGATTTCTTGTGTGGTTGAAAGAGTCTTATGCTGAGCTGCTGAGGGTGAAAATCTCTCTGGCTGACAAGTTGATTTTACAGATTTGTGGTTACTGAGACCTCAGGTTCCTGTGCTCCTTCATCTGAGAGGAGGAACAGTTGCAAGTGTATGTCTCCCTGATGCTGTTAATCAAGAATGTCAGAACAATACCTACAAAACACTGAGTAAAATTTAGCAAATAAGGGTGTTTTGGACTTCACAGGTTTTATTTTCATTAAAGAAAATGAAAGTATTGTTCATTTTGGTCCCTTGTAATTGTGCAAAATGTAATAGAGCCACATTTTTTTTTCTTTTAATTTCAAGGAGGAACAGCATGAAAGAGAGCTTGCCCTGCTTCACAAGCGGTTGGAAGAGCTAGAAACCAGACAAAGAAAACAGCTGGAAGATCTTGGACCAGGTAGAGAGCAGGTACTGGGGTACAGGGACTTGGCAAGAAATAAGATCAGTGAAGAAGATGAAGCACAAAGCGAGGACTCCAAATAAAATCTGCAAACTCTTGACGCTGTTAGTTTTCAGGAACTTATCCTTTGTACATGCTTTTTGTATTTTACCAAAAGCATGGTTGTATGTGCCTGAATAGAATAAAATACATTCTGCACACTTAGCCCTTTGTGGCTCAACTTGTTTAACTGCTCAAGCTAAGGACAAAAGTACCTTTTCCCACTGAAAATCATAAAAAATCCAGGGTTGCCATTCATGAGAGGGCTGCACCCTGAATTTGAGTTACCAGTGCTTTGATATTTGGCATAGCAGCAGTTACAGGCTCAATATTGGGATTCAATTGCCAACAGTTTGTTCATGGTTCACTAGACTTCTCACTTTTCTCAAGTGCCTGATCCTCTGGGTGGGTGTGGGGGGAGTGAAGTCTCTCCCACTATAAGCCAAGAGCAGGTTTGGGATGATTTGATGAAGCTGAATTAGCCACAAGTCTGTGGGACCTGATGATGTTCATCCCAGGGTCCTCAGGCTGATGTCATTGCCAAGCCACTCTCCATCATATTTTAAATATCATGGCAGTCAGGTGAAGTCCTCATGACTGGAAAAAGGGAAACATTGCTCCTATTTTTCAAAAGGGATGAAAGGATGAACTATGACTGCAGACCGGTGTGCCTCACCTCTGTGTCTGAGATGCTCATGGAGCAGATCCTCCTAGAAGATGTGCTGAGCAAATAAGGAGGTAATCCAAGGCAACCACCATGGCTTTACTAAGGGCAAATTGTGCCTGACTAACCTGTTGGCCTTCTGTGATGGAGTGATGGCAATGGTCAACCGGGGAAGACCAACATATGTCATCATTTAGGCTTCTGTAATGCCTTTGATATGGTCCCACATGACATCTTGATCTCCAGACTGAAGAGACATGGATTTGATGGATGGTCTGTTCAGTGGGTAAGGAATGGGCTGGATGCACACAGCCAGAGAATTGTGGTCCATGGCTCTATGTCCAGGTAGTGGATGATGATGCATGGTGTCCCTCAAAGCTTAGTCTTGGGACTGGTGCTCTTCAGCACCTTCATCGATGACACAGACTGTGAGATTGAGTGCAGCCTCAGCAGCTTGGATGATGGGAAGCTGCTTGGTGCAGTTGGTGCAAAAGGGATGTCATCCAAAGGGACATGGGCAAGCTTCAGAAGTGGGCCCGTGTTCAAGTTCAACAAGTCCAAGTGCAAGGTGCTGTGCCTGGTTTGGAAAAATCCTAGGTGTGAAGAATTTCTGGGAGAAGTTGTTGAGAGCAGCCCTGGGACAGGAGGACTGGGGAGTTCTTGTGGATGAAAGGCTGATCATGAGCCAGCTGTGAGTCTGCAGCCCAGAAGGCCAATCACATCCTGGGCTACAGCAAAAACAGCATGGCCAGCATGGTGAGGGAGCCTTCAGGGAGAAATTATTCTTCCAGTACATGAAGGGGGCTATAAGAAGGAGACGGACTTTTTATATGTCCGGATAGTGTCAGGACAAAGAGCAGTAGTTTTAAACTGAAAGGGGGCAGGTCTAGATTAAATATTTGGAAGAAATTCTTTACTGTGAGGGTGATGAGGCACTGGAACAGGTTGTCCAGAGAAGTTGTGGATGCTCTGTTCAAGGCCAGGTTGGATGGGGCTTTGGAAAATCTGTCCTAGTGGAAGATGTCCCTGTCCACGGCAGGGAGATTGGAACCAGATGATCTTTGGTCCCTGCCAACCCAAACCATTCTGTGAACTATTGCCAAGGCTCCTTCTTGATAAGGTTTGTTTTTCAGTATTTTTCCACAAAGTCAAAATATTGAATAATCTCAGCACAAGAAACTTTGGAAAACATTTTTCGAGATTTGGGTTGTTTTATATTAAATGTCAGTTTTATTTTAAATTTTAAAACAATTTTTAATAAGTCCTTTAAAACGTACTTGATAATATCCTCTTACTCCTTCAATGTAATAGTTAATGTATATTACTCTGGGTTGCAGTTTTGATCACTAACAGTGCTGTAATCCACATCTGGGTTGTTATTTTGATATTCCCATGCAGATAAAAAGGATAAAATGAAATTTAAAAAGCTCTGAAAACTTTTATTTGTTACTCTTGACAATGTTCATCTTGTACTTTTATAATGGAAATAGGCCATAATTTTTCTTTTTTTTATAATATAATATAGCAGAGGTAAGTGTAACAAATTGCCTTCACATTATGTAAGTTTGTATTTGTTCCTACTCTAATTTGTTTCCTTCACTACAATAAAAATATTTATTCCAGGTTGAATATATTTTTTAATTTTTTTTCAATTCATTATCAGTTCAGTAAAGGAAACTTGTGAAGGATCAATTATTTATTTAATTTATTTTACCTGACAGTGATTACTTGCCTGGAATTGTAGGAATTTTTTTAACTGGGCTTTGTTTGTTTGTATTTGGTTTGTTGTTGTTTTTTTCAAAACACTGCAGCAAAAGTATGGGACAGTGAGAATACACTGTGCAATTTTCTTGTAATAGGTTATTGGGTATTGCTGTTAGACATTGCATCCTGTGACACTGGCATTGACTCAACTTTTCTGTCTAGAGGCTGCATTTTCATTTTCCATACAGTGTTAAAGTATAAGGATTTGTCCTGGTTCTGATCAGGACAGGGTTAATTTTTGCAGTAGCCAGGAGGGGCCATGGCTGGGATCTGGTGGTTATTCTGCACCACCTCATGCCATTTTCTGGGGACAGGGATCCTTCTGGGTCATGTAGCGTTCCAGGCTCCATGCAGTGAGCAACCGCGTATGAATCTGCCTCCCTCCTACTCTGTCTTTAGTATTGTTGTTATTACTGATCATTTTCCTATCTCATTTTTGTTTCCAGTAAGTTGTTCTTATCTCAGCCCATGATCTTTACCTTTTCTGCCTCCAATTCTCCCCTCCATCCTGCTCCAGGGGAAGGGAGGCAGGGCAGTGAGAGAGCAGAACATGGTTTGGAGTGTTTCAGTGGGAGCATTAAAATGGGGAATACAATTCCTAAGGATGTGCTTTCTTGGGGAGTTTGTTAAAACTTCTCTGAGGAAAACAGTATAGCTATTAGAAGTAACTGAAGCTATTTCTGCTGCCTCTTGCAGGATTACCTTGCACAAAGTAACTTTCTGTGCCTGAGCCAGCTTTGCCAAATGGGATGGTCAGGAGCATCTACCAGCATGGAACAGTTGCAAAGAGCATGCCGTTGGCAGCTTCGTGTTTCTGTCCCCAGCTCTGGCTGTGCCAGCAAGGTGCTCTGTGATGTGAGGGGGCAGGGGAGGTTTATACAAACTGGGTAAGACTTGGAGGGCAGAAAAAGGGTAATGGCAGGAGGAAGAATGATGGTCAGCGCCTGATTTGTGGGCTGCACCAGCTGGACTCAGACTTTTTGTGTGAAAACTAATTTCTTGCCCCTGAAGCACCTTCTCCTGAAAGAAGGGCTATTGAGTTATCCTCCTTTTTAACATTTTTAGCTTTTCAAAGTATTGTTGCTCTCAGAGCCTTTAAGCAGTGCAATTGTAGTGCAACTCCTGAAAGCTGTGTGGAGGTGTGGCAGGCACTGCACAACCAGCCTGACCCTGGCCTGTTGCTGCTTCCCACAGGTGGGAAGGCAGTTGGGAATCCTCCACCCCAGGGACTCCCCCTCCATCCAGACTCTGCAGGAGGTCACTGCTCAGCAGCTGCTGGTGTTTAGGCCAGTGCCTGCCCTCCCCAGCATCAGCAGAGGTTGTATTGTACTTTCCTGTTTCTGTTCTTCCCAATTTCAGTGCGATGGAAGTGTGCTGTGCTGACCTGCATGGCTCTGTCCTGGAGCCTTGCAGGTCTGGCACTGCAGCAGTATTTCACACCTGATGCTTCTCCATGGCTTACACTCCATTCCTTGTACGACCTTGCATTACCTTGCATTGGTACCAGCTGTGTTTGCTTTCTTGTAACCATTTTAAAGTACACAATCAAACTAACCTCCAAATGCTTTTATTCTAGATAAACCCATACAAACACCAACATGTATTTGTCATTTGCACTTTTTTAAACCATTCATTTTAAACAACAGGTTAACTTCTGTACAACAGGAATTACTTTACACATGAGTAAGATTTGACTTCAAACTAGATGACTGCAAAATAATGCTCTGTAAGCTAGTGTTAGAAAATACGTTGTTTGCCATAGCAGTTTGCCTGTAAACATGGGAAAGTTAAAGAGAAGTTTGCCTTTCATTTCTGAGGATGTGATTTGAACTGTTATGTTGCCGTAATACCCAGAATCGTCAGAGGTGGTTCTTTTCCTCTGTGTAACAGTAATGGCAAATTGCAGACACGGAAGGTGTGCCAATGTTTTATGTGCTGACCCAAACCTACCAAAAGAGCCACAATCACTTAATTATACTTCACATCACTTCGTGAGATCCACTTGATGGGTTACAAAGTCCCAGCATGACTTAAAAATGATTTACTAACAGAGTGACGCTGTTTAGGAGGCTTGAATAAAAGGCAATAATCCTATTCCAGGCTGTAGGTAAAGCTACAGGGCCTGCTTCAACACATACTTAATCTCTAGAAATCATTAAAGCTATTGTAGCAAACAAGCAGTAGTACAAATACAGAATAGGACTGATTTTCATTTCCTCATCAATATAAACACATATAGTGAAGTTCACAGGATCAGACCCACGCAAACAGATTATATTTTACAGCTTTTCAAGCAGAAATGTTGGAGTTGTTTTTTCTGCCTGTACAGAAGATTACTGTTGAACAAAACTATCACAGTTCATTTGAATGCACTGCCAGCAAACACCTGAAGTGGAACAGAACTAACTGGTAAGTGTAATCTGCTCATGCCTCTCCTTCATTATCAATTACTGTGCTTTTTCTATTTATTTGATGCTGCTTTAAAGTGTTAGATTAAAAATGATAAAAATCAAGCCCTTACGTGCAGGTATTCCAAGCTTAAGTGCTAGTCAAGCCATGGTCCACTCCTTTAGGACAGAGGGCAAGACAGGTTAAAGGTGGGTGGGGTATTTGCCGATTAAAATTTAACTTATCAAAATACATTGTGCCAGGCAGAGAATTGCTGAAAGTACTGCAACATTGTAGTGCAGTTTCCTGAACAAAGCGATACATTCCATCAAATATAAAGTGTAAACTTAATAGCAAGTGTAAGACTTGAATTTAAAAAAAAAAAAAAACCAAAAACCAGCAAAGCCATCACAGTATGGTTGGTTGGTGGCTGCCCTCTCTGGTATGCAAGAGGTACAACTTGTGCAATCATGTGGCAGGGAGGGGGCAGACCAGCAGGACCGTGGTTTTGTGTTTGCTTTTCTCCACACTAACAGTCTGCCTTGCTTCTGCCACAGGTGGTTGGCGTGTGCCAGCACTGGCTTGTACGGGCTGGGGGATTGTGCCTGGTGCCAGCTGCCCTTGTGAGCAGAGCGGCAGCATTAGCACCACTGGCCTGAGCCGCGAGGCTCCTCCACTGCAGCAGCGCGAGGCAGTGACCATGCGAGTGCTCTGCTGCCTGGGAGCCCTGCGCAGCCATCACAGCCCCAGCACTGGCTTTCTGCATCAAACCTGGGCCATCTGTGCCATTCACAGCCCATGGCACCTTTCACACTGCCAAGGCAGTGACAGCTCTTCCCTCTCCTTTGGGTCCCCATGCTGCACCACTCACCTTCAATGGTGGATCCCTCCAGAAATGTATGGAAACATATCTCCATGTCATCAATGCCTTACCTCGAATCTAGGGGCACATGATAGTCTCAAAACGTGCCTCCTGTGACTGAAGCAGAGTCCATGGTGACAAAGCATTTCAGCTCTGTAGCAGAGGGTAGGGCTCTGCTGGTGCCATAGCAGAGCCTGAGTCACAGCTGATCCTCTATAGCTTTGCCCAGTAGCCACTGCAGCAGCCTGATCCCAGCAGCTCAGCCACGCACTTGCTTTCCAGCTGGGCCACCAATGCAAATGTAATGGACACGTTCCTTCAAAAATGGCCAAAAAACCCCAGCCAGACTAAGGCAGACAGTTACCCCTCCCACCCCAACCCCAGCATGTTTGTATCAGTTTCTCATACACAGTCAGAGATTACACCAGTCCTCCTGTTCTCACATATTATTAAACTAACCTTTGACCTGAAACCCCCCACACACTGGTTTTAGGTCTGTGAGGCCCTTGTATTCAGATGGCAAGCCTGGCCAGGGCTGTCAGCGCTGATGCACGTGCTGATCATGCACCTGAATACAGGTGTGTGCACCACAGTGCAGCCATCCTCAGCCGCTTCATCAAATCACAACAGTGTTCTGATGCAATGCAGTTTCACCTGTGAAACTGCTCACAGGTGTTTCACAGCTTATTTAAGGATGGAAAGGTAAAAAATGTAAACACAGACTGATAGTGGCTGAATGCCTTTCTCCAAAAGCCTCCCCTCATGTCTTCCCCTCAATGGTTGGCTTCACTTTTGACATGGAATTTCTAATCTAAGAAAGGTAAGTCCTGCCATGTGGCATTTGGCCTTCAAACTTCAGACCCACTTTTTCTGCTAAAACACACTTATCCTAAGTGCCACTTTGGTGCCAGGTTTTGGTTGGGGTTTTTTTGATGTGTGGTTTGTTTGGGTTTTTTTTTTTCCTGAACAGGAACTAGCGAACATTTGACTGGAAGGAAGGAAACTGCAGCTGACCCGTATTCTGATGCTGGAGCTCACCCTCACAGTTTGCCAAGCTGCTGAAAGGATGTGGCGAAACATCAGCTTTTTCTCTTAAAAAAAAGAGCTAAGCAACTTGCAAGTTCACGTGGGCAACTCTGAACTTACAGTGTATTTTGCACATCTCCTATGACCTTGTTTTTAAGTAAGCAAAAAGCTTACTAAACAGTATTTTTGAACCAAAGGGTTATGTGTCCAAGTACCTAAAAATGCTGACCCCGCCAACATTAGGTTCACTTTCACATGCCCCTGTGTGAATATGAACCCTGCCCATGCTTCATTCCCAAACGTTGATTCCTTGGACTGGTCAGAGTGGAGAAGAGTGTCCAAATGTTTCAAACCCTGTACATATAGTAAGTCAAAACAGTTTTGGGAGCAGTAGCGCTAATTTAAAATCCCCCACAGTGATGCTGGGAGTCAGTGCTCTGCTCAATGCCATTTGCATTTTTTCTTTTCATCAAATAAGGCTTTTACTTGCTGGAGCTGTTTCTGGACTTCTTCAAACCCCCGTTCTCGCTCGAGTTTGCTGACAATCTGTTAACAATTAGCAAAAGAGAGAATAATTTTTTTAATGCTTATTTTACTTGCTGTTTTTTTAAAGCCCGCTTTTCTGTACTCTAACAACTACCGACAGAAAAATCCATCTGAATGCCTGCCTATCTGTAAACATTCCTCTCTGACTTTAACACTTTATTTCAGTAGTTTTCCTTTCAAGTCATTCTGATCACAGGATTTGCAACACTTCCACAAAAGAATGACTGAGCCAAGCAAAAAAATCCAAAACAAATCCAACACATGCTCATCTCTCAGAGTGTGAGGGAAGGCCTGCGCTCCAGTTTTACCCTAGAGAAGATTTGCAAATGGTATTTTATTTCTCTTCGTCTGTCCTGTAAACTGAGGGCAATAAACTGCCTCTTTTCCTCTAACTCACCCACTTGGCTCTGGCCCAGGTGATAGAAAGGAGCACTACTGCTGTCTGAAATCTCTGCTGGCAACACTACACAGAGACAGGTCTCAGTAAACAATGAAAGAGGTTTAGCTGCTCCCAGTCAAAAGCCAGAGGGGGAAGTGCAGAGGGAAGATTTCCTTCTAAGGATGGGCTAGGTTTAGCCAGTACTAGCTTCAAAAATGCAAAAATGGGCACCAAGACTCGAAAGTACACTGAATTCTCCTATATCAACAATTTTAATAAGCTTAATAAAGGGTTATGCCATCCTGAATATTATCCCAAGGTTGTTTCAAGAGGCAAAGATTTGATGCTGAATCCAGCTAATTTGAGATGCTAGAGATCAGAAGTGTAAGCCAGCTAACAGGTGACTGAGCTGGATAACTACATCAAGTGCTGGTGCTGTGCTGCTGAGGATGAAAGAGAGAAAGGCCTGGTTGCTGGGAAACCCAGACAACCTGCTGGAAGCGTAAGGAGGCCTTCAGGCAACACACCCCAGCTAGCTCTTATCTGAGTCCCTGCACAGGCACACGCAGCCTCTGTTAAGGATGCTGAGCAAAATGGAGTGGAGAATCCTATCATGCAAAGTGGAGGACAGGGATTTTCTTAGAAAGCAGCTTAGAGGTAGCCTGTGACTAAGTACTTTCAGCTGAGAAAATACTTCTTTTGTTAGTAATAGCAGGGACTGGAAGCTATAGCTGCTTCTCTTTAAGAGAAAGACTATTAGAGCAGAGAATTAAGAGGGCTATGATGGGAAAGGAGCAGACACCTCTTGCTGTAAGGCTGAGTGTGCTCCACTGAGGTGTTTGCACTGACTGTTAAATTGAGAACCCTGGTGCTACAGTCTAATCTGATTTCTGAACCTCCAGGGAAATGAAGCGCGTGCACAGGAGTTGTGACAGGCGTTTGCAGAGACTCTGCAAACACAGTAAAACAAGAAGCCTGGACTATATAGGAACTTCCTCAAAACAGCAGGGAGAATGTTATTGCTACTGTCTCTGTGCAATACAGCAGTGACAGTAAAGGTGCACTTACACACCTTTGGCCTGTGCCCCCTCAGACGGGTGGGGGCTCCAGCCGCCCTGGAGGCTGCGCTGCTCCGGCCCCTCACAGCTCAGCAGAAACAGCAGCCCCGGCTGCGTTATGGAGGGGCTGCCTCTGGAGTGGCAGCCAGTAGGTCACACAGCAGCCCAGCTTTTGATTACTTTGTGAAGCCCCACATTAAGGATTAAGCAGAAATTACAGGTATGCTTACCTCATCATAGTATTTAACTATGTATTTGTAGATTTCAAACAAGGCCACTTTCTCATTAAATTCATTTTCATGTTTCTAAAACAGAAAACAATTCTGGTCACATACTTCTCCTTTTAAAAAAAAAAATCTTCACATGGGAGCAAATGAAGTTGCTGCTTCTCAACCATACCTTAGATTCCTGAGCTAGAAATTCTTCAACCTCTGCAGTGGTCAGTGGAGGCAGATCCCTGATGGCTTTGTAGTATGCTTTCACCTCCTTCTTGTAGAGCGGAATGTCCTTGGCATAGAGAAGTTTATTTGTTGGTGCTTCCTTAAAAGAAAAAATTTGAAGCCTTGTAACTTTTCACAGCACAGATTTCCTGAGGTTCCACCTCCACACAGTTAATTGCATCTAATTGTGTCTGCGTGACTCATTTTTCTTTGCTGTGGTTATATGCAAGGAACCGAGGTTATGAAACAAAGACACAACCCAGAGGCAGGACCTCACTAATAGTGTATTGTGTTTCATGACAGTTGCCATGTAATTATTTCTGATGGCATCAGGAGTGATGACCATTTGTCCCTCAGACATATTTTTCTTTCTCACTTCCTCCTTACAGGTCCGTAGACCTGAATGATTGTGAAAGCTGAACCAAAGGGCCCGAGGCTGATACCCTTTTCACATACAGGATTCAGCAGTACTGCTGAAAGGCAAGGTCCCCTACAGTAACACACTAGAGAGTCTTGTTAGATGCTGTCCTGGCAGAGGTTCCCCTAAATCTCTTTGGTCCCTACTACTCCTTTCCCTTAGGGGTTTGAGAGCATGGAGAGCTGACTGCGAGACATGCACAGCCAAAGGGATTTCTTTTCACCCCAGGACTTCACCAATCCAGGTCAGCACTGATCTACCTGCGAGCTTTAGGCTCATTCGAGCAAATAAGTGCTGATGCTTGTGACAGGAGCCAAAACCCCACCTGGAAAACTTCTTTTCAGAATGTAAAAATGGGGGCTGGTAGCTTCCTGTTTAAGTTCTGTGGAAAAAATGACACACCCAAGTGATATCTTGTCACCACTGTTTCTAATGTGTGATGAATTAATTTAAATGTTTGTTTTCTAAATGGCTGAAGAATGTTTTAAGACAAAAGCCTAAAAATCATGAAAGTAAATACATTTTAGTACTAAGCGGTCACGAGATGTTTACAGCTTTGCAAACCTTTATCAGATTTCAGCATCCCTTTTCAAATAGCTAACCAGAAGCTGTTGTTTCAACAATACTTCACAGTGGATGTTAAGCACAGAAACCTAACAACCATGCTCATTTGCAGTTTTTCCATCAAGGAAGTGATGTGATTACTTTAATTTATGATACTTCACTCCTAAAATAAGATAAATAAGCACATTATTTGCTATTTAGCTTTAACAGATGAGCAGTTAGATCAAATCCCATTGGAAATTAGTTCATTTTTATATAAATATTTTTAGGCTGAAAAGTCTCTAGCCTGTTTTTCTTGGTAGTATGAGCCTGAACAAATGCTTCCTGCTTTGGTCCAAAGAAAAGGAAAATACCCTGGAGACAAATGAAGTATTTCTGATCCCTAGAGTTCTGGACACGGTACTAAAGAGTTTTTGAATGTAAGATTTCAGAACTCGTTGCTTCAGCAAATAATTTTGCATATAAAAAGGGAGAAGCTAATAATTGTGAAAGGAACTGTTTCAAACTTCAGAGCTCTTTCAGTATTCTTACAGCCTCCAGAAGGTTATTGTGTGAGTTTTCCACACACTACTGTGTGAGTTTGCCACTGTGTGACAGACAAAAGTTGGACTACTTACCATACAATGTTAATACTTTTAAGACTTTTGTTTAAAACTACATTAGAACTTCATTAAAATCTTACAATTTCCACCTTCTGCCACATATTCTGCAGACACAGTGTGCAGAACTGAACTGCAGAGAAAACAAGCAGCAGTTAACTATAAATAAGGCATTCTTGTAGCTGTATCTGTCTACTGGTGAATTCTTCTAAGTCTCAGGAGACAGAGCAACGAGAAATGGAAATCCAGCTTAATTAGGCCCCTGACAATTCTGCCCCCAATATCAGCAGATCCAGGACTTCATCCTAATCATTATACAGTTGAAAAAGACATCGGTTGAGAAATTAGCAGAAGAATAGAGGGGCAGCATTACCTTCCCTAGTGTCTGTTCTGCAAGAGAAAAGGCATCCATGAAAGCTTGTGCGATTACAGACAAACAGCCATCTATGTGTGAAGTCTTCTTAATATCAAAGACAAATTGGGGATTCTTCAGTATGTTCACCCAGAAGCGAAGAGGAAGACTAACAGAGAAAGAACAAACATCTTTAAACTTAACCACTCAAGAAGCACAACTGCTTTAAAATGGTTCTTAATTGCAGCTCAAAGAACAAAGCACATTTCTGGGCTGCTTATTCACATTTAAAAAAGGGTCAGGGAACAAAGGCTATGGAGCAAACACATCTGTCAGGCATCCAGCTTCAAATAATGCTCTCAATCTGCAGCTGCTTCTTTCAGAGTGTGAAGCTGGTGTGCAGACTTACCAGCCCTGGAAGCTCTGGTGGTTTGTGTCATACTGAATCAGTACTAAAGTTACTGTTATCCACAAAGCCACACCACATCTTATTCCCAGACATGCCAAAATCTTATTCTTCTGATCACAGGTGACACATTCCATCTTAGCAACTACATTTTCAGAGCGCACACTTATCCCATGGGCATACCTGTTGGTTTTCCATATGTGGACCACATCAGGATCAGTAATTTTTTTGCTCTCAGCCTGGGCATCCAAAAAATCAAAGAAGTACTTGATGGCGACAGGTGCTTTATTGTTGGGTAAACTCCAAATGCTCCTGAAGAGCTTTTCAACAACTGAATGAATCGCAACCTGAAAAATAACAAAGTTAATATTTTGTTATTATTACACAAGAAAAGAATAGGATATTCTGCCTCAGAGAGCGTGCCCCAAGACAACGACACACTGAAATTACAATATGCTTGAGGCAAACATCAAGGCCATAGATTATTGGCAAAAAGACAGTAACAAAAATGAGACTACAATACACCACAACGAGCTGCTACCAAATGTCACATGTCATATTGTTCTGCTGACAGAAGAATCGTGGTGAACTCTGTGATAAATTGTAGGTGGGAAGAACCCCTCAGTCTAATAAAGACAACACCAATTCTTGGGATTGTTGCCACTGTTGCAAAAGGCATTTGGAATTTGTGACTGGAAGTAAGAGGGAGGTGAGGAAAAGCAGTTTAGCCAGTTTCCTAGGGCATTGGTCTTCAGGGTGCCATCTGCGACACGTGCTCAACACATGTGCTCATCAACACTTCACAGCCAAGTGGATCTGGCACTTGATCTAATTTTAGGATAACAGCTTTGGGTGCTGTAAGAGGACACTAATATTAGACAGAAGAACTGAAAACTGGGTATTTCAGATATAAAAGTGAAGCTATTTGGCTTACAAAAGGAAGGACTTGGTTGCTGCTGGACTCACTGAAATTATCACAGAGTATTCAGAAGTAGAGACAAAAAAAGCAAAAACACTGTTTTATGCTTTTTTTCCTTCCTTCACATCTGTTCTGAAGCTCAGTTCAGCCCAATCTTCTCTTGACAAGAAGGATTTAAGCATATCCCAGGGCCTTGATGAATATTGGCCAGTTAATTTCACGTGGTAAACTCTGCAATTGTGTCTGTGTGTGTGTATGGGAGAGAGGCGAGCAGAGAGAGAGACGATATGATGCTACTTCCTTTAGTGCACAGGCTATCACGATTGGAATTTCACAGCAAAGGCTATCACAGCTCTGCTGTTCAGGGCAGTGTCCTAGTTTGGAGAAAGAGATGATTAATTTAAAGCCCTTTAAAAGGACTATTTCTTGAGAGCCTGATCTTTTCTTCTGTACCTCCGTCTTTTACCATAAGACATTGCTGGTTTATTCCAGCAGTTTCTGAGGGGTCATCTTAGTTTTAACAGGTAATGAGAAATGACCAGTCTTCAGTCTCACTTTGGGCAGTGTCCCAAATTACTTCATGCTATCAACAACCTAATTAAATAATGATTGATAGATTTTTAAATGCAAAAAAGCTATAATCATCATCCCTTCAGGCCCCTTGTATTGCACAACTCCCAGTATTGTGCACCCATTAATATTTTATGCAATATGCTGTTGAAAAGAGTTGTCTAACCCTTTTGAGTAAGCCAGAAACAAGATGACGTTACCAGAGGG
This sequence comes from Dasyornis broadbenti, assembly GCA_013397935.1. NCBI lineage: Eukaryota > Metazoa > Chordata > Aves > Passeriformes > Dasyornithidae > Dasyornis > Dasyornis broadbenti. The sequence goes on from VZRN01000875.1 coordinate 85,568, forward strand.
AGTGAGCAGGACTTATTCCTAAGGAACGCACATTGTATAAATTAGGTAATTGTATTACAAATCCTAAGGACCTTGCTTTTAAAATTAATCTAGATATTTTGAATGCTTAATTTGAAACACTAACAGATTATTTCATTTCCTGGGCAGTATTTAGTGAAACTCAGGCTTCAGAAGTTCTCTCTAAGCTGGGCAAACTCTAGAGCAGAGTGAGGAGATTGTTGACTGCAAGCTGTCCTTCCAGAGGGGTTCATTCTCACTCTATGGAACTCTGTGGTAAAAACTCACTTTCCATATGCTATATAATAACCTTTTTTCTTTAACCTGAGAAAAAGGTTGCGCTTACTAAGGAGATTCTATGTGTAATAGACAATTTTAGAACTCTAGCATTAGAAAACCTGAAATCTGTCTGTCTTTGCAAATGGGCATACCCCATAGTTAGCACAGTGATATTTATATGCTACCTTTTCATTTAACATTTGATTTACGCACAGGAAGTCTGCACAATTTCTGCTTTAATTTGTGTTTCTGTTGTGCCAGACTAGCCAAGCCAACATCAGCCCTCCCCCAAAATAAAGCCTTTACAATTTACCTTGGTTGACAGAAGTTTTGTGAGATACATTTCTTTCACTTTGAATTTTTGCTTTCCTTTGTGACCTGCTCCCTTTACATCTTTGTTTGCTTCCGAGTCTGGTAAAATCTGTCATGAAGAGATTAGAGAGATTACACAGATACAAATACAGCTCAGTATTAAGCCTACCACTTAGCAGTGTAATGACTCAACTCACCAAATGACAGTGTTCATCCGAGTAGTCCACATCTAAACAACAAAAGCAGAGTAAACAGCCATTAATGAAACACACAGCTACAAGCTTGTGAGTTCTGCTGGGCTCTGGGCCGTGTAGCAGAGTGCATGCCAGGATGCCAAGCAAGCAGAGTCAGTGCCATCCTTTTCTGCCTGCAGTATGGGGGAAGCCTCTGAGAAATGCCCATGCCCTTGTGCATCTCCCTAGCGCCAACCTGTAGCTCAGACCACGAAGCTACGGCATCAAATCTGCTGCTGGGGTAAGCTAGCAGCAATCACAGCTCCTCGAAAAGGAGGACAAGGTGAGGTGATTGCAGTGGTTTAAGTCTCTGAAAGCGCTGAGTGCAGGCAGGCTGAGGTAAGGCTTCAACACAATGGCTGAGAACAGACAACACTATTTTTTCCTGAGGAAGAGGCCACCCCAGGGAGATGCATGTCTCTCCCAACTTTGACGACAAGGAAACAAATGTTAGGGGTGTGTTTCTTCACAGGGGCTACAGAAAGTTCTTCTCCCCTCATCCACCAGCTGGGTAGAAGCAACCTGCATCACAGGGCTAGGTGAGATGAACTGACCTCCTGTAAGCACCCTTTATCTCCTGACTGTTGAGACAGCCAAGCCAAAGCTTTCAGAAACATAGTCAAGAGAATAAGGAAAATTACCAAACTGGGGGTTTTATCATTCCTGTCTCTGGACAGTGCAGAACTATGTCTGTGATGCACAGTTCTGGGCACCAGAGACAGGCATGTTCCCTGGGTTGGTTTCAACAAGTCAGCACTTTGTGTCACCTGGGCTTCCCTGTTCTGCTTTCCCGCCTAAGAGCCTGTATCTCTAAGCCATCATTTGCTGAGGACTGTAAGCCCTTCTGTCCTTCTTTCCTTTGCCTTCTTTCCTCATTTTAGGCCCGCTATGCCTGCCAGAGGCTCAGAGCCAGGGCTCTTCATTTGGCTCAACTATATCGAAGTACGAATTTCCCTGACCTCCTATTGACTTAGATACAATCTGTCACAGCTCAGTTCCCTGCATTTCCAACCATTCTGCATGAAGTTTAAATAGACTGCAGTCCCTTTGTTACCTGATCGCATATTTGCCTTCTTTTTAAAGACTTTTATGGTTGCTCCATTTGAAATCTGAAAACAAAAACAAACATCATGCTGAAACAAAAGTGCCTAGAATTCACGAAATTTTCGGTTTCAATTCCTCTATCCCTCATCCTTGGCAGTGCAGGACAGCCCAGCCCATCTCGTTGTCCCCACGGTGTGCACAGCTTTCAGCAGGCATGGGCAGTAGCTGCACTTTGCCAGCCTTATCCAGCCACGTGAGAAGGCACCTCTTCCAATACACCAGCCTTGAAGACCTTTCCCTTTCTTTGATTTTTCTAGTTCAGCCCATATGTGGACATTTTCGTTTTCATATACTGCTTTGTGCTGTTTCTTGCACCCACCTTTCTATAGATTGCTCAGGTTAAATTCTCCGGCTCCAGTGCAATAGGATCTTATGGGAAGGTGAGGCAGGGAGGTGCACACAAAGATGAATTCTCTTGTGGTCCCCTTTCTTTCAGCTCAGTCTGTTCTCCCCATGTCCTACAGAGGGGTAATTCTGAGGGCTTAGCCTGGTGTTCCCAAGAACTATTTTCAAACTGAGCAAAATATTTATACACCATAGGATCAAGATCCGTATCTTACCATCTTGGGATTTCTAGGAAAAATCTACCTCCTCCTTCCCTGAATTTATAGTGCTGCCAGGATGTTAAGCATTATCTTTAAAACAAACTGGCAAGCCATGCTTTTATTGTCAAAGAGTAACTAAAAAATGGCTCCCACTGAGAACTACACCACTGCTCTGCTATAAAATGTTAAATCTTGCCAAGTGCTAGTGTACTTGCCTCTATAATTACAAAAACAACCGGCCAGTTCTAGGAAGGGATCTCTGCCAAAATAATTTAAGTGTTTTTTAAACCTTGGCAGCCAGCCTGGTGTGAGAAACCAGTTTAAACATTAAGATACTCTATCAAAAGCTGTGTCTTATGCCAAAAAAATCTGCAGTTACGTTTGCTCCTGGAAAGTAAATGCAATCTATTTTATAAGTATGATTTTTTTGCAGAGATTCCATCTATCATACAGAGTTTCAGAACTATTTTAGACAGCACAGAACACTTGAAAACCACACTACAAATAGGAATATGCTCTAAGGCTAGCTTGTGAGGTGATACAGACACCCAGACAGTCCTCCTACTTGGCCCTGAAGATAGATAAACAGCAACAGGGCTACCCAGCAGCCTACCCCCTCCCAGAGCTGTGTGGGCAACACGCTGCCTCCATTCCCTCCCCAGGAAGTAGGCGAGCAGCTCAGTGCAGAAATGTGTTGGCTTCTGTCCCGAGGGAGATGGGCAGAGCTCAGAGGAAGAACCATGCTTCCCTCCAGGAATCATCGCTGCAGTGCAGCCATGATCAAAGCCCTCACTCCAGGTTTTATTTTTGGGACAAATGATGCTTTTAGCAGTGAGTAGACTATGCTTTCCCTTCTTTATCATTACTGCAGCAGCCATAATTGCTGTTTCTTTCAGCGTGATCCAATTTTAAAAAAAAGCATTTAACAAACCCCCTTCTTTTTGCACCTTGATGTCTAAATCCCTTTTGTGGTGGCTCCCATGGACACCTCAAAACATCCTTGCTTTGTCAGATGCATTATTGAAGGGGGACAAACAGGGAGAAGTGAGATCTCTTCCAATCCACACAACACGGAATACAGCTACTTTGCAAAACAGAAGACATGGTAGTGCAGCTCTATGCCTCTTGTTCTCCAGGCCTCCTGTTCTCACTGCAATCCAATTGTTGCCAGTGAGCTCCTTGGATCACACATGCAGATCCACTCTGTGGGGCTCTGCCTGCTCCTGGAATGTGTGATACTGGCATCAGCTGAGCAACTGGAGATCTGTGACTGGACAGCAGATCTGAAAGTGATTATCTAGCTCTCTTCTTGTGTGGGGAATAGGATGTCAAGATAATTAGCAACTTTCTTGTCATGGCTTGCGGTTATTCTCATGGAAGTGATAGTACAGACCTCATAAATAAACATGTCAATAACCCTCCTAGGAGCCAAAAAATTGGAGCAAAAGTAGCACACAGGCCAGAGGTACGTGAAAGTCTAACAGTATAGTGGATTTTTTTGTCTTCACAAACACTACACAAAAATGCATAGATACCGTTCTTGCATATTTTAAAAATCAGAGTTGAAACCAAGTCTGCTTTTTCAAGGTTGGTGACTCTAGGACCTTCACAATACAACCCCTCATGCTCCAGTGCCTTAAAAAGATTTGATGGTACTTCCCAATTTCAAACATGTGGTTACTTTGTAGCATTTAAGGCTGGCAAACATAAAATAAAATTCAGGCTGGCCCCAAAACTCTAGGCACTGTTGAAATGTAAACTTGAATTTCTCAGGCAATATTACTGCCCTCAGTGTGTATGCAATGCTCCTTTCTTCTTGCCATCTAGGCACTTTTACATTCCTTTTTGCATCAATATGCTTACAAGTAAATAAACTAGATATGCCGATGGCTAATACTTGCCATTAAGCCACTGCCTAAAATGCCACTGAGCTTTTGCCTAAAATGTACATTTTGTCAGTGCCAGAAAATGTGAACTAAAATATCTAAGAGACACGCAGCACAATTTCCATAAGGCAGCTGCTAAGCTATAATTAGTGTAGTTACAGCTTTGCAAAAACAACTGAGCCTCCTACCTAACTTGCATCTGCAAGAAATCTCAGACAAAACAAGGGCTGGGACAAAGATACCCAGGGAAGACAGTAACCAACCGATGAAGCAGACTTATTTGCCATGAGGTTTGATACCCATGAGCCACGGTGTGCCATGAGCTCCAGAGGTGCAAAAGGTTGCTGGATAAAAGCAGGGGGCACCTGCAATAGCTGCCTGTGGTAAAGAGGGCAGGTACTGCTGCATTAGACAGAAGTTCAAACACCTGATGAGATTCAAATCTACACTGACCTTTGCTGCATGGGCTCAAACTGCAACACTGGACTGTCTTAGTTTGCACAAAACATTTGTTCAAATGCAGGACATTTTGTCCTGCAAATGGAGTGGAGGAAGTCACACGGAGAGAGGCACAGGAAAAACCACCGGATGGTGACTCAGGACATCTGGGTTCACTGCTGACCCCCGTGACGTAAGGAGAGCAAGAAATGCCTATAGAAATCTGTTAAGTGACTCCAAATGAGCTTGCTTCAGATCTAAGCAGCCTTGTCCTGTGCCCAGGCTATAAGGTCCTGCTAGGAGTCCTTGTTTCTCTTTGGATGGCACTGTATTTGTTCATGCAGACTGCAACATGTTCCATGCTGGCTCAGGTTCCTCAGCACCATACTGCATTGCATGGCACAGACCTATGGCAGCAAAACTTCTAAATCAATAAAAATTTATCATCATGTTAAGAGCCAGACTCTCAAATTCAATGAGGCATGAAGAACGACCTCTAAAAGCAGTCAGCACGATAACCTTCATTTCCAAAATCTATCTGTAAGCATCACATGTGAACTTCCATATCATCTGAGGCCAGTCACCTGCTGTACGTCTCATTCCAACATCTCACTCTCTATTTTGACTGGTGTCACTGAACACTCCTTAGAGAAGTAATGTGGCTTGCTACACTGTCACAATGTGCTACATCCAGAATGGCTCTGCCTCCAGTTGCAGTTTTGTGTGTCGCTGTGCAATGATGAACAGTTCACTGCAGCATTGCAAACAACTGCTTTACAGGTGCAATTGGAAGCAGAGGGGAAGGCTTCTGGTACAAGTGCCAACAGCAGATGGAAGCAGAAACAGGGAGAGAAAAGGGGAAGGAGACTGACACAGGAGGTATCAAGAAAAGAGAGAAAAGTCATCAATTCTTTTTATTCTGACTTGCAATGAGATTTCAGAAGTATCAATACTGCCTGTCCAGATAATCAAAATAAGAGGTGGGATGAGGTAAATAGTTGCTCATGGTGCCACAAAAACTCAACAGCAGAGACTCAAAAAGACCCAAGGCAATGTTCAGAGCCGGTAATCAGATTCAGTTTTAAATTAAATACTTGACAGAAGTAACAGTTTACCTGAACCAAGCAACCCTGCAACAAGGAAACCTCTGAAAAGTAACAGAAAACGTGACTCATTGGCAAGAACATTGTGTGTCACACAATTCTTTCTGTTGATGATGCTCAGCTATGTCTTCAAGATTTTGATCAACTGAGATTCTGCTGTGCAGATCACATTTGAGGGTTATGGAGAAACTGCTTCTCAACTCATTGGTACGGTTTTCTGTGCTTACCTCATAATGACCGATGGTATTTAGCTTCCGTATCCCATCCTCCATCACCTCTGAGGAACCATCAATATCTAACAATTCCCTTTGCTGTTCCTCAGACACAAGTTCTGCAGTATGACAGCAACAGAAAACAATTACATCCCACTGGCATTCTCACTGTACAGATATTTGTAAAAAAACCCAACACCTAACTATTTTTGGACCAGTGACTCCCAACTGAGCTGTTTCTCTCTATCTTCGTGCTAAATCACACGGAAGTGGTTTTGCACACCCACACTTCTGATTCCTTTTCAGAGGTGATACTCTGGGTGGCTTCCCTTTCAGCAGGTTTTGGTGCTTCACTTTGTGTTGGTCAAGGTGGAGTTTTTGGAGGTGCTTTCACCTAATCACTATTTGGCTGCACAAGAGTGCCCTGCCGTTAAGGATACACTGGGACTAGAAGAAAGGTTCCACAAGCCACTTCTAAGAGATCACTAAAATGAGCTGTACAAGGCTGACATAGTACTTGTGAAGGATATAGACATCAGATATGAACGTAAATGATGAACACAGAGTCGGAGAAGGTGGGGAAGTATCAACATCTTAGGGAGCAAGTCCAGGAGGTGACAAATGCCAAAAATATGGAATCTGTTAGGTTTCCTACTGGGGTGCATGGGAAGTGGTATGGTGGTGGCAACTACAGGCTTTTATCTGACGTTGAGCTCTTGAAAAGCCAACAAGGAAAGGTGGTTTGCCTCATCTGCTGGAACAGCCTTAGTTACATCTGTAGATATTGTAGGTGAATTTGTGAGTCACAGGGGAAGAAGTGTATAAACCTAATCTGACTATAAATAAGCTTTATTTGAGGGCTCTTCTGATCAAGGGCAATGTAGGCCCGTAGGAAGGAAGGAAGCAAGGTAGGGGAGTAGTAAATAGGGACTAAAGTATGCGATAATCATGATCTATCATCTTATCTGCTGACAAAATGTAACAACTGGCTGTACTTAGGCGGACGGGCCAGCCACCTTACTTAAACCAGAAGAGCAATATAGAAACTATATATATATAAGAAATAACATGTTTGTTAACTGCAATGCTGAAGTCCTTGCAGAAACGAAGCAGATATAGCTCCAATGTTCTAACTGGCAACATAAATGATCTAGTTTCTGCCTCGAAATTCCTCACAAAAGCTATGTTCTCTATGAACTCTAAAAAGACTCAAAGCCAAAAGTAGGAATTCCTAACAAGAAAACTCCAGAAGAGACCAGTAAACTCCATGAAAATGTAACATAGTGACAATTCTCTTACCAAGACCAATTTCATCCAGCTGAAGACCATAGAGAAAGCCATTCTTATTAAAGAAAGCCTGAAGGCTCTTCTCCTTGGCTTGGCCTATGGTGTCGCAGTCCAGAACATTAACTTGGATAGTTTGACAGGCATCTCCACTCTCATTTTCTGGGATTTTTTCAAAGATAATGTTCACTGTCTGGGGAAAGAAACACGTGTTAGTATGACTTACAGGGAACACCTGGCATAGGAAACATACAAACTCCTGACAGATTTTCAGCACCCGAGAGATTTTCAGCATATTTATTATTAAAGCTATTTCAACCTAAGATTATTTGAAGGAATTACACAAAGAAGCATTTCGAATTCTTCCTGTTCAAGAAATCAAAGACACACATATATATATAGCTATGTATTTCCAAAAGTGTATTTTGTCTTCTGCTTTTGTGCAAATGTATTTCAGTAAATTACCAAAAAACAAGAGACGTGGAAGAATTACAATGCATGTTCTAAAAAATGCAGGTCTTTTATGTAAAATGAATGTCTTAACAGCAAAACTGGAAGCGCCAGGAGATCTGATAAGGTTGCTGAGTAAGTAGTCACAGTAAGCATCATTGATTCTGAGTGGATAGAAAGTACTGTTAAAATGCATATTTACACCAGCAGATTATGCTGAGTGCCTTATACCACACAAAAAGTACAGCTCCCCTGGAGGTGTCAGCGTCTGTCTGCATACAGCTGTGTCTCTGGAGGCAGCACAGACAGGGCTCCTACAGAAGCAGTGAAAAGAGAGAGCACGCTGCAGCAGACAGAATCCAAAGCGGTACAGATCCACACAGAAAAGTGCATAGTGCTCTATTAGTTATTACTCCAGATCAAACACCCATGCCTGGTTACAGCACCCCTGCCCTTTGGCTCACAGCTACTCTTGGCTGGGACACTGCTCCTCCGCTGGGCTGCACACGAGCTAAGTACAGGCTGGAGGGAGGTGCCAATGACATTAGGTGACCATCTCCAGGGAATGCTTTTTTTGTCAGGTCGTATTTCTGATCAGGTCAGGCAGATTAACTGCGAGAAGGCAGGGAATAAGGGATGAGCACAGAACTGCTAATGCCGAGCAGTAAGAGCAAAAATTTCCAGTGCCACAGCCTGCTCTGTGCGGTGAAATCATTGTCCAGCTACATGGACACAGATGTTCTGCTGGAGATGTCTTGGAACAGAATTAAAACAAATGTTTTAGGTGCCAGCACCTGACTGCAAGTGGCATAGGAAAATAAATGTACTCAAACCATTCTGGCTGTTGAATGATTCTGGTATAATATTTATCTTCTGACTGAAATGAGAGGACTGCAGTGTGACTGTGAAGGAGTGATCATTAAAACAGGAAGCAAGTAAACTTTTTTTTTCTCTGCTGTCATGTGAAGGAAAGAACTCCTGTCCAGGTCGTTGCAGGGACAAATTTTCTCTCTTCTTAGAAAAATGGGTAGTTACTAATAGTTGTAGAATGGTATTTTCTGTTTATTACCCAGCAAGAGTGGAAATTACAACATGGTGCTGGTGAAAAAAAGTAGTCCAATGGCAACGTAAATTAACTTCACTGTTTCTACAAAAGCAAAGGGAGTATTAAAAACAGGACTGCAAAACTATGAAGATCAGGATTAAAGAAAGACCAGGATGTAACTGAAGTAATAGAGAATAACTTAATCAGGACACCAAGATGTTTAATTGTGAGGAAAATGAGTCCATGGAAAGGACAGATGGAATGGAAGACAAGGATATGTTGAAATTGCAGAAGGAGGAGCAGACTGGACACTATGCCTCAGGTTGGGATTTCATGCAGAAAATTAGTAAAAAATATATTGGCACAGCAACGAGTGAGTCATGCTTGGTTAGGCCCACAGACCAACTGAACAGACAGCAGTCCTTGACTTTGACTGCCCTGAGGTCATGGTCTTGTAGGATTAAAATGCGGACAGGAACTAACTGTATTTTGTCCTTGGAAAACTCATTTTCATCAGTCTTTGCCCCTTCTAGTCTCTGAACTGGTCTTTTTGGAGTAGCTCCTCACACTTTAACTGATGTTGATTTGGCTCTATGTCCTTGGAAGCATTCCTTCCTTTAGATGATCCTTTCCTTCTACCATTATTCCTACACTGCAATATTCATGTTCCTGCTTCAGATTCATTTTCTACTCCTTTCAGACTATTAAGAGGAACTGTCTATTTCTCCTCTGCCTTTCCTTTTCAGCACATATTCTCACACAGGTTGCACAGCAATGTGCAGCCTCTTCAGTCATTAGCACGTGAGAGTCCTTCCATCCCCGCTCCACTCACTGTAGGATGACGAGACTGCAAAAAGAGAGTAGTCATCCTTTACGTAGGTGGAATACAAGTCATGTATGGACTCCTCAAGGGAAAGTACCCACCATGTGAGGATAACAGGAACACTTTATAATTCAAAGAAGCAGTCAGATGGGAAAGAATATTTAAACATGTAAAAGTCTCTAAACTGTGACAGCCAGATGATTTTGCTGATATGATTTCCTGCAGAAGTTAATCTTAAGTGATGAAGCACTTGATGGCGAGCTAGGAAAGCCAATTATTATTAAGTTGTCCCTCTGCAGCTGAAGTTTTCATAAATCACATTCAACCTGTCTGACAGCACAATCCCTGGCTTTAGAAACCATTAATCAGAAGCTGACAGTCACAATCACTGCATTTAGACACAAAGCGTAGAACTATAAAAAAGAAACAGAAATTATTGTAAAATTATGAAAGCCCTTTTATGATCAGCTCTGGAGGTCAGAAAATATATAAGAGAAAACACAGGAGAATATCTCAAATTCACAAGAAAATATCATCAAGCCTTTTCCTAAGCTCTTTCACTTTGCAAAGGAAACAAAAATACAATTAACTTAGGGAAAGATTCAGGAGAAAATTACAGGATCTAGTTCAAGGTAGTAATATCTAGAGAAGAGACTTCATGCACTAGAAATCAGTGATAGCAAGACAAAGTCACAGTACTCTTCAGAAAAACTTTAACATGGGTTGTAATAATTATTAAAGGCTACTTAAGGAGAAGGTAGCATCTGCAACTGCTTGTATAGGAACTAGCTTGGAACCTGACTGTAAGACAGAAACAAATTTAAAAAGCATATTTTCACCCATGCAGTGACAGAAATAATGACATTTGAAAAGAGTGTTTACAGATGGCTTTTCAGATTTGTAGTTTTCTTGAAACTTAATTTCATACAATGAATTATTTAGTAAAGCTATTAATAACCATAGCAGATAATAAATGAGATGTGGTTTAATAAAGAAATGTGACGATATCATATTTTCTTAGAAATAATGAACAATAATCTGGGATATTCAAGGACTCTTATTCATTACCCTGTTATCTACCCAGCTATGCATCTGAACAAATCATATTTCCATTTATCAGATACACAGAAAAAAAAACCAAAAAACCCCCTTTTGACTGGTAAAAGTTAGATCATTTATGTAGAGTCCAATACCATGATGTGCCATGTAACAAAACTGCCTTAAAACTACACCTGTCTCCCAGCCTGTGAAACACAATAATCAGGAAAAATCAGATTGATTACACGATCCTTCTGCAGCGGTTACCTACGAAGAGGTTATAGAAGTTAGCCAATTGGCACAGAAAATGCTGCAGGAGTTAAATTTAGGCTAAATGGGCACTACGCGAAGGAAGGGTTGTGCTGTTGATGCTGCAGTATGTGGCACTCAATCTGTCTCTAACCCAGAGGACTCTCCTGTAGCCAACACCTGCACCACTCACTTCCTAGTGAGGGTTGCTATGTTCTTTTCTGCTGACAAAAATCCCCGTATGTCACATGCTTTTAAAAGCTTCCTTATCTCTCACAAAGTGTGACTAATAATACCACAATCGTGATGTCTTATTAGGAAATTGGTTTCCTTGTCTCTGCTTTACTCCCTTACAGCCCTCCCACTTCTTTTAACATCCTTCTTTTAACTCATAAAGCAGTTGAACGCTTTAAACTACAAGCCTTCCACTACAAGGCTCTGCTTCACTTTTAATAAAAGGCAGTTGGCTGAACAGGTGAATTAGATTAATTTCTTTCCATCTTAAAACACAAACACATATCAGCAAAGAATTCAACAGTTCAAATGCCTTTTTAAAAATAAGCAGTGATTATTCAAAGGAATGCCTGAGCACCAAGTCTACCACAAGAAGAAGTCTTCCCTGGTTTCCCACAGGAGATACACCACTGAGAACTTCTCCCATTTCAGGCTGGCATTTTCTATTCAAAATTAAACTCTTCAGTGAAATGCTAACACACAGCTGTGGAGCGCACTTCTTCATCAGTCGTTGAGCAAATTATCTGCTGAGGGGTGCAGCTGCTTGTCTGCCTGTGAGAAAGCAGGCTTGCTTCCTCAGCCTGAGAAAAGGCTCCATGACACATCCAAGTCTCTTTCAAGGCAGCTTTATTTCTCAGTACTGAAATTCAAGCACAGCATGAAAGAGCGCAGCTTTTCAGTTCATACTTGACCAAGGCTTTTAGAAGCGCCTTTCCTTCAATTCTGCCACTTGTGTATGTACTTCAGCAGCCCATCTCTGTTCAATACCTTATTCTTTCTAGAGGAGAGGGTTAACAGTAGGGTGTTGCGTGATCCCAAGGTCTGTGGCCTTTTTAAAATGGCATGGGGCCCTGCCAAGGAGCAGCTCTAATACAATTCAAACACAACACGTTTCTTGGTTCTCTTTTTTTTCTGGTCAAAAATGACCTGAATTTTAAAAAAAACCTCTCCTGATCTGTGGAGCTCACCATGATTTCTAGGAGGCTGTCTGTATTCTGCTTTTACTCATTTGGAACCAAACTCCCAATCCTGAAAGGAAAGATTCTCATGCAGAGCACCTACACTCTTGTTTGTTCCCTGTTACTGATTAGAGAATTGAACTCCCTGCCAGACGTATTCTTGCATCGTCAAGTGCCTACACAGCTTAAAAATCTGGACATCAAGTATCTGCAGATTTGCTCCACCATCTTTGTATCACCCTCTTTTTGGCTGCATTTTTATGCTTTGCTCTGGATAGGTAGATTTCAATGTACCGCTATAGTAGGGCTGGGGAAAGGGGCAAAACAAAATACCAACAAAATACTGCAGCACTCAGAATGTAACTGTAAGCTCACAGATCCTGCATGTCAGCGCAGTGCATGTGAAGTGGTGTTAGTGAGAGAAGAAAACTACTTTCTCTTTAGCCTCCTGTTAAGTGCTGTTCTTGAAGAGAAAATGTGCACAGCTGGCTTGCTTCCCCAGCCCAGAAAGCCTCATCACTCCACCTAAGTCTCTTTGCCAGCACCGTTTTAGTTTCCAGCGTAAATCTCAGATAAAATGCCAAACAGAACAGTTTCCCTGTCCAGTCAGAACTACAGTCCTTGAACTTCATCTCTGCCATTTTATTGCAGGATTCCTCTCTCCTTTTGTGATGGTTTTAAAGGGAACATTCAGCACTTCTCAGCTAAGTCCAAGGAATGCTGCACCTTAGCAGGGAAAGCTGACCTACATTAACCCTATAGAAGTATCATTGCCTCCTATTCAAAAGCAGGAATACAAAGCACAAAGGCAGCAAACAAGGCTCGAGAAAGGCTGTGAGCTCTCACTTCCTCATCCATCTGCAGTGCTCCCCAGCAACAGCAAGTCCTTCAGACCACTTACCTTTTCTCCTCTTCGTTGCAGTCTGACCACAAGACCCTATCAGTGACTGCATGCATAGAAGTACCTCTAGAAAAAGTATTTAAGGTTGTTCAGAAGTTTCAGAGTCAGTTATCCCCCCAAGGGCTCTCAATTTGAATGTGTGCTATAAATAAGACAAGTCAATTAATTCCACAGCACCAGATGTTCCTGTGCAGTCTACTAGTAACAGGCATATTGAGCTTGCTTGAAAATTGTTGCTCTGCATCACTACTGCAGTTTGTATCCTATGGATACATACAGCAATATACTTAAATTTACTCTGGATCTCAAATACATGCCAAAATGCAGTATGCAAACAAGGAAACCAGAGACCTTGGATTATGCATTAGATTTTTAGTCACAAACTTCCATTCCAAATGGACACTCTGGTAACGTAGTTTGAAGTACCTTCAAATACAGCCTCTAACAACAGCTTTGTAAGAAGATTTGACTATTACTTTAACAGTTTGAAGCTTTCAGTAGAAGATGACAATTCGGAAAGGATTCACAGAAGTGTCGCCATTTCAGTGAGTTTCCTATGTAGCCCAGCGAGGTAAGTCCAATGGACTGCTGACTAGCCAAAATTTCCAGAGTTATGTAGTCTGCTCCAGTATAGGGCACCTCAGCACCTCCAACTTCTTGCTTTGAAAGAGAAGTTGGGCAGACCTGGAAACTTCAGCCCTACCAGAGACCCAACATATGGGCTCTGAAAAAGGCTGAATTCTCCTCCAAAGCTACCAGCACATGGCCATTTTTGCCTGGCAGCTTCTGCTCCCAAGGAGTGTAAGCCCACTGTTCAGAGGCACTTCTCATACTCCTGATTATGTCAGGTAACTCTGACTGGAAGCCAGGAGCTAAGAAGTAAGGAAGCTACAAAAATGACTGGAAATTTTGAAGTTCTCAGACATAAAATCACTCAGAAATTCTGGAGTAAAAGAGTGTTTTGGTTATTTCAAAACCTTTTTCAGGCATCCTACTCTAAAAGTCACAATTTTTACATGCTCAAAAGTGCAATAACCCTGCTATCTCTTCTCATCTCAGTGTCAGAAATACAATCAGTAAGGCAATTCAGCTTTCAAAGACATTTGAGTGTAACAGGAAGCAGTTAGATGCTTTGAGAAAGGCAAAAAATCTAAGGTAAAGTTCAGAAGCTTAGCTAGACTTCCCAGATATCTTGGTTTTAACCAAGCAACTACGTAAAATCCACCACGCTGTAACCTTGCTAATTTGAAGCTAATTTGGTGCTAATAATATGGACACCCACAGCAAATTATTGCTTGAAGATTAGCCACAAGTAAACACAATAGAAAAATAAAACCTCTGCATTCCATTCTTTCATTCATTGGTAGAGTGTAGTTTACTTTCAAAGCATGTTTATATTTTTGTAGTATACTTTAAAATAAGAAGGAGTTTTTAATACCCTGAGACTTCATTAAACCTGCTCTTTGGTGATTAATGCATGCTGTGAAGTGAGGAGTGAGTGCTATTTGAGAAATGTATATCAGTGAAACACCAGTTACTTAAACTCTTTAGCGTGTTTTGAAACTTTGTCATCAATAATACTGTTACTATCTGGGTACTTATCCACAACCTTAGTGTCTTAGGAGCCGTATTTTAGCTTCTTAGAGACAGAGAAAACATAGCAGTCTGTGCTTGGAGGGAACACAAGCTGGCAAACATACCACTGTTTCGAATTTAGACACTTGCCACAGCAGCCAGTCTTCGTTAAGAGTGTACAGCGCTTTGCAAGTTATTGCGTCCACAGGTCCTTTGTTAATCCTCTGATTGAGGGTTGTCACCAACAAATAGAAAGGTTCACCAATTGTCTCCTAGGACAAGAAACAAATGCAAGAAACATTTACTTTTGTAATCATTAAATGAGCATGAATAACTAGAAAAAAAAAAATCAAGTGTAACAAATAGTGTTATTTCCTTTTAAGTAACTCATTATCTTGCAATTAGAAAAGAAAATCCCTCTGAGCAGATTTATCTAGTTATTTGTTTAACCTCCATCTTTTGCTTTTCAGTGTGAAAGGCTCATGCAAATAGCAAGGGACATCTGGAGTGAATAGCAAGATAGCTCACAGCCCCTTGCTGTGCATAAGCACACTACAGACAAGCTGCTCCTACTCCACCTGGCAGACACTTCCTAGCTCCACCAAAGAGTGGGTGGGGGGTGAGACATGCACATGTTCACATCTATACTTCAGCTATTTCTTCCATTTTCAGTCCTGTGAGAAGACAAGCTAACAACTAGTTTCCTTTTGATTTGGTGTCTCCACTTTTTGTCTCTGAAAAATGTCTTGGGAGCAAGCGGGTGGGACTTACCCTTGTGTATCAGCAAAAGAGGAAATTAAACTGGGGCTTTCCTCTCCTGCTAAACCCCAGGGCTCAGGAAAACACCTGAGAAAGGAAGGATGTATCTCTATTTCCACGTGACACCATTCCTGCAGCCTGGCTAAGGCGTCTCACTAGCACAGCTCTGTAAAAATGCCTGGTATATCAAGAACGTATCTCTGACAGTTCCTTGGAACTCTCCTCACTTCCAGGACACTGGTGTGAGCTGCTGAGCCTCAAACAATTTTGCTGCTGTATTATTGCAAGCACTGATGAAAATGATACCAACAGTGCTAGCACCACCTCGATAAAAGAGACAGGAAGAGTAACCAAACACTGAAACCAAGAAAAAGGTGCTACCAGGTAACAAAAATAAACAAACATTAAAATGAAACTAAATGCTTATTTTGTTTCCTTTTGAAGTCATTTAGCTCTTGAAATCTGCAATTCGGTTTGGAGGTTGAAAAGTTTGGAAAGAAGTTTAGTTTTCCAAAGGATGGTAATTCTTAAATCTCCATTTCGTGCTGGCTTTCCAACAACTTGCATAGAAGGGTACAGCTGCATTTTAACAAGCGTGTGAGTCTTTTAGTAGCATCACAATCCATCTCACTGGGCTGAAATGTCTCATATGAGAAAAGGATATGCTAGAATTACAAAATTACCCAAATCTTGGTCAAAACTATGACATGATAATTGCTTGGACATGCGCTCTTTTCCTGTGTTCCATTGACAACAGCCAGCTAAGTCACCTAAACTAGAAGAGCCCACACTCATAATGTCAAATGCTAGACTGAATGCTTTAAACTGACCCCTCTAACAGTTCCTATGGAAAAAATCAATTAAAGAAATTCTCTGCATATCTTATGTAGTGAAAAGGTGTACACATACCCGGAGAAATCCAGAAAGGCAGACAGACATCCAGTTTGTCAGCAATTTTTCTACCACAGATTCGGTTCGTCTGAGCAAGAGCTTAGGCTGAACATTGCTTGACTGCTCCATCAAGTCCCTTGTCAACACTTCCAAAATATGGGTCAGATAAACCAGCTTAGTTTGTAATGCAATAGTCAAGAAAGATGCAAACAAGCATCTGTGGGGGAAAAAAAGAAAAAAAAAAAAAAAAGAATGCTATAATTTTGAAATTTCTCTTCCCAGTCATCTTTAATAAATGAAGCACACTTCAGTGCAGTTCATATCCTAAGTTCTCCCTCCTCAGGGAGATATAAACTGTCCACTGTTCTCTACAAAAATATAAAAAATGCAAGTCCATCTGCTCTTGTGATTATTTTTTTAAAAACAGAACTTGTGTCTCTAAATTTAAGTCTGCAGAACAACACCTGCTTCAGTGACAGAACATTTCTAAACTGTAGAACTGTTGATCTAACTGCAGGAAGTGTTTACTGTTTTGAACTGAGCTTTCCTGCTCCTTTGCCTCTTTGTTTATATGTACAAACATTCCAAGTTCTCTTTAATTGCTTGTTTTAATGGCAATGTTTTTTCTTCCTCAGTGTGTGCAGATGGAGAAGGAAAAATGCTCCAGAGTACTGCAAGTTTGTTTTGCAAAAAGTAGAAAATACATTTGTGTGCTACAATCCATGCTGTTTTTTCCTGCTAATTCTTTTTCTTGAAGATGATAAGCATAATCATACTATACCTGTCTTTCACAGAGAAATTTTTCTGCTTTTCAAGGGTGTGAATGAGAGTAACAAGAAAGTTCTTGTTACAAATTAAAGCATGCAACATGTTGAAGCTTTCATCCTTGCTCGTTTGGTCTCTGCTCTGGAATAGTTAAACAAAAATAAGCAAACTGTAGTTTGGCTATGATGGATTCTTAATGCTCAGAAAAAAATGGAAATAAACATATGGGATAAGATCCTGGCCTCAGTCAAATCAGTGAGAATTTTGCATTCATTTAAGGGGTCTCAGGATTTTACAAAAAGTGCACTCGTGTTTGTGTACAACACAGAATATACACATGCAGAGCATGCATTTTCTGCCCTATACACGAAGCAATGCCAATAGTTAAGTTTGCCCATCATCTCCCATGATGAGATTCCTTTTTATTTAAATAAGCCATAATACACATTGGATAACAGTATCTTACACTTCAAACTTTTTTATATATAAATCCATGTAACCCTCCTCATGGAGG
Source organism: Dasyornis broadbenti (assembly GCA_013397935.1). Classification (NCBI taxonomy): domain Eukaryota; kingdom Metazoa; phylum Chordata; class Aves; order Passeriformes; family Dasyornithidae; genus Dasyornis; species Dasyornis broadbenti. Next base: position 103,164 of record VZRN01000875.1, read on the forward strand.
AAGGGGATCATACTGAAAATGCAAGTTGATGTGTTCTAGAACAACACTGAGAGAAAGGATGCAATCACTCTTGAAAAAAAAATTAAGGCATATCACACTACATCAGCTTACCTGTGGCATTTCTTCACTGAAGATGGATGCAAAGCCTCCTGACTAAAATACAAGGGGATATTTAACATTCATAAGTTTACCAAAGGTTTCTAACACATGTATGTTTAGCACACCAAGCATGTTCCTGATACTACTTGAAATAAAACAGTGGAAATGCCAGCTTCTAAAACAGATACAATATAAAAACACAATACAGTAACTTCTGCACAAGCGCTGTCAAAGTTCACCAGAAAGTGAACTCTCAAAAGTGACTTGGTATCGACTTCAATGTTCCTGTGTGTGTTACTCAATGCTGCTGAGCTGTACCAGCACGGCAGTCAACCAAAGCTCCTCAGCAAGAGCCGTGTATCACCGTCATCTGCAAATGTACTAGTATGCAAGGGGTGCTGCAGGCTGCATCCTTCCTGGATGGCAGTGATGGCAGTGGCACACAGGGCTGCTGTTAACCAAGTGACACTTGAGCTCATTTGCTTCCATTCATTTCAAGGCACTTTATGAATATTCACTCATGAACTCTCCAGGAGGTCCATGCTGTCAGTCTCCACAGAGGCACAGGTGCCACCACACATCCAGCCCTAGCAAAAGTTCTCACACAAAAGGAAGCTCCCAGTACTCAAATACCTTGAAAATGCCCCTTGAGCAACAAATTTAAACCATTTACTGTCACCTGCTTTATCTGTGATGCTGGCAGCCCCTAGTTTCCTTACAGAATCACAGAATGGTTTGGGTTATAAGGGACTTTAATGACCATCCAGTTCCAACCCCACTACCGTGGATAGGGATATCTTCCCCCAGGCCAGGTTGCTTAAATCCCCATCCAACCTGGCATTGAACATTTTCCGGGATGCGGCACCTACAGCTGGACAACCTGTTGCAGTGTCTCATCACCCTCATTGTAGAACTTTCTTCCTTATGTCCAATTTAAATCTATCCCCTTTCAGTTTTAAACCATTAACCCCTGCCCTGTCACTACAGGCCCTAGTGAAAAGTCTGCCACTTCTCTTTTTATTAGCCCCATTTTAATTGAAAGGCTGCCTTCCTTTCTAAAAGCTGAACAATCCCAACTGGCTCAGACTTTCTTCACAGGAGAGGTGTCACAACCTTCTGAACATTTTCATCACCCTCCTCTGGACTTGCTCTAACAGGTCCATGTCTTTCTTGTGCTGGGAACCTCAGAGCTGGAGGCAGTGCTCCAGGTGGGGTCTCACAGGGGCAGAGAGGGAGAATCACCTCCCTCAGCCTGCTTTCCATGCTTCTTTTTGATGCAGCCCAGGGTACGACTGACTTTGGGCTGCAAGCCCACACCGGAGTCTCACATACAATTTTTCATCTACATACTTGATTTTTCATCCCCACCATTCCTCCTGTTCTCTTCTACCATACCAAACTCTTCCTCTTCCTCCACTGGCTATTCCCATTTTTCCAGAACTTCTTCAGCAATCCTAACACCAATTACCAATAAAAGATACACACACACACACACACACACACACACACACAAGCAGAGTGAAAGAACCAGAACTGTGTTAAAGGTTAAAAATGTTTGTAAACAGGGAACAAGCATGGTGGCATTAAATCAAACAACATGTGAAACTGAGGGAAAAGAGAAATAGTAAGACAAACTTAACAAGCAAAGCAAAAATGAGGCTGGACATCAAGAACATTTTAAGGATAGATATAATATCCATTTAGCACTTACAAGCATTAAAAGCTATTAAGCCAGATTAAATATAGAAAACTGAAGCAGTGGGAAGCAAGACTCTCAAAACAAAGATGGGGTCCATCACTCTTCATTTTAGGCATCTGACTCCCTCTTTAAGCAACTTATCCCTTCCTAAGGGAGATGCCTCACACAACTGGGATGAATCACTTTCCTGAGCTGCCCATCCCTACACTGTCTACAGAAGATGCTCAGTGAACAGCTTCGATTTCCATGTTTAAACAGCTTAGATTAGATGAGACAAAGCCCACCAATCACACTGGAGGGCACGAGGAGTACGATATGGACATCATGCAAAAACACATGAGGTTAGTGAAGGAAGTGGTGGTTTGTCACTTCGACCCTTCTGTCAACCCTTCTGACACTCAGTTGCAATCTCTACCGCACTGGCTTTTCTGTTAATCTATAATGTTTGCTTAGTGGAGCACTGCTTTTCTGCCACATTCACACAGCACAAGGCACATTTGGACACTCCTGCAATGTAAACAATAAGTACTTAGCAGAAAAAATTGGTACACAACACATTAAATAACTTGCCTGACACTGTATGTTTGTAGAGAGCTAACAGTAGCAAGTGTACCTTTGTGGGATAAGTATTTCAAACTGAGACAAAATCCAACTGAAGTAATTTCCAGGATGTGCAGTGGCATGAGACTTACCAAGGCAAAACAGGACCCCTTCCCATTTTACTTTACAGAATGCAGCAGAATGGCAGACTTTATGCCTTTTATTCTTAACTTTTTATTTGCAAAAAGCACAGCATTTCCACTGAGTCAGCTTCTACAGATTATTACTGTTTTGACAAGGGAGAGTATAGAAAAAGGTATATTCTTAAGAATACAAATGCTATTTTAATGCTAATATGCCTGGCAACAAAACAAACAGAAAAGAAAGAGATGCGAGAAGTAAAGTTTCCTTTTCACTTTCTTCAGACCTCCTGGTGGGCCCCTAAAAATTAGGCTGGGGGCATTACAGTAGTACCAGCAGAGACATTTTCAGTGTCCTTTGGTGTGAGAGCTGGACTCAAAGTATAGAAGGATTTTGCATATGTAATTGCTAAATATTATTCTGCCTTAGTATCTGGTATTTGGTGTTGTACAAAAATCAAAGGACCTGATTCTGCACTATCACATGTATTTAACTTTATCACAATGAGCTTTCACTGGGATCACAAACAGGGATAAAGTGAAGCGGTGTGTAGACAGGAGTGCAAGACTTGGCCACAGCAGTGATGAGTAACACAAGAAGCCTAGCAGATAATTCACATACATACCAGTTATGCACTACACTAACCAAGTTTCTACTTATCAGCGTCACTCACACAGGAAAATACCACCAGTTGAGAGCACAGCTTCTGCCAACTGGATGAATGCTCATATCATGATGTTAACCAGTGCTTACAACATTGAAAGCTGTGGCAAAGGCACTTATTAGCATCATAATGTGCCATACATGCAAAAAAACCAAAAAGTAAGAGAAATAAAACACTCAAGAGAAGGCCTCTTTGCTCCTCAGATGCAGTGGCACAAACTGCTTCAACAAATACTGAAAATATCTTCCTCTAAACCGGACAATGCTTAAGTACTTATGTCATTTCTAAGCATTTGAGTTGCACTCCTTTGAATCAACATCTTACCATTTCTGTCAGCACCTTGGTGTAGAAAGTCAGCACCATCTTAGAGCCATTTCTTCATTCCACAAGTCTAATTAGGAAGTGTCATGATGTTAGCTAGCAAGTTCGCTAGCCTGACTGTTAGTCTAATTAGCTATAGCATTGGAAGTGAAAGCATGGGAACAAAAAAAGCAATGGATAAATTATAGCTTAGCTAGGATGGCCTGAAAGGCAAGCAGCTCAGTGAGGCTGAACAAAAAGAAATGGATACACACACCACCCTTGAAAATTCAAGAATGTTGCTTTATCTACAGCATAAAGGCTTGGCTAAATATAGAGATATACAGCTTTGGTGTTCTTTGGTAATTCTTGATTTAAGCAGAGTTTCTTGTGATAACAATGTGCAATTACTGTGTAGTATTTTCTTTAGTTATTTGATCCTGACCTTCCTAGCTTTTTTTAATACTAGTCAGGGCTGACAGCTGAAAGACTTTTAAAATATTTACCTCTGGAAAGAAAGTTCTAAGAGCAAAGTGTTTGTAGTCAAGGAAGGGAACAGTTCCAAAACTATCCACCACATCTAATTCATCCATCTGCAGTTCAGCAAATCCTGAAAAAGCACCCCCCATCCCCACCCAGAGAGTTAGTTTAGTTGACACAAAATCAGCTTCACAATTATAATTTGGCCCCAGCAGATACTCCTTAAAAAACAGTTTTCAGGGAAGAGGGTTTGTTTTTGTAGCTGAAGCTCTTATGAGCTGGAAAGTAGCAATCTACTTTTTTGTTGATGGAAATACTACATGCAATCCTATTAGCTCAGTGCTATCTGCTACTGCAGCGTATACAGTATTAAAGAGGAACTCTGATACAACACAAAAACATTCTAACAGCTACAAAATGAAAATGTTTATATAATGTGAGCTGCTTGACAGTTCTAGTTCAGAAAATGTGCTGTAGACTTACCCTCACGTATTTCCTTGCGAATCTCATATTCCAGCAGTTCAAGTTGCTGACTCTGTTTACGAGTTAATTCTTTGGATTTGTATCTAGTAACTATGAATGCCGCTAAAAATGAAAAAAAAAAAGAGAGATTCTGAGTACAGAAATCGCAGAATAGAAAACTCCTATACAAGACATATTTTATTATTAAGAAAAAGAAAGATTAATGTACATTTACACAATGTAAGAGAATTAGGGCTTTACTGTTGTCAGTATGTTAGTACCCACGAGCCCTAGTTACCTGGATCTAAACCCCAGTGTTTAATAAAAACCATTCCTTTCAACAAGGTCTTAGAATTGTCAATCCAACTTTATTTGAAAGTGCAGCACACCCTGCTATATACAGCCTGCAGTGAGACACAGACTCTAACAACCACTTCTGCTACTACCAACCTACTTCAGGTAGCACTGATTAAATGGGAGAAACTGCTGTTTTGAACAGAAAACTCACTCACAAGTTGTTAACTTTTCTAAAGCTTATTTTGAGAAAGTAAAGGCATGAGATCTGGTTCCTTTTTAAAATGAACTTTCAAAAAAAAGTGAGCCAACCTAATGAACAAACCCCTACACTTATTAAAATAAATGTAAATCTATCAAATATAAAACCAGGTAAAAAAACCCAGAAAAAAAAAGGGAGCACCAAAAAGACAAGGGGATAACTGTTTACCTCCCTCAGTTTAGTAATGACCCACAAATTCATGAATGATCCAAATGAGACTGAGCAGAAACACCACAAACAGTGCCTGAGGACAAGCAGTTTGTTAGGGAACATCTGCCCCAGGGACAGGAGGGTAGCTGAGCTCTGACAGCTGGAAGGGACCAAGCTGTGACACAAGGATGTCAGTCCTGTGGCTTGCTTCATGAAGTGATGGTAATTCCAGCAGAAAAGACAGAAATACTGTCTTGTAACATGCTTAGAACGTGCTGAAGTCTGACAAGATGGACTTCACCACCAGAACAGAGTTAACTTTGTCCACTCTTATTGGGAACAGACAGCTTGTGACAGTTCTAGACATGAGAGTATGTACAGTGTTTGTGTCATAATCACACCTTTCAGCAAATCAAAAGCTGAAAATACGTTATTGTACTCACCTATAATGACACCCACCACAATAGGTAGCAAAATAAGAACATATAAATATATGTGTGATGATGTTGGTTTGACTTCATGCTCAAAATTTCCTAATTTGACCTGAAGAAAAGCAATGTTTGTGTTAATAGAGGACAGATATTATCTCAGTGCTTAAAATGACATTTAAAGTATTAAAAGAGAGTATTTAAGGCACATAAGGATGATGGCAGTTTATTGGGAAGACAGCAGCTGCTTAGGAAAACATATGAGAACCACCACTAACTTTTTATTGTAACTGATGTTTAAGCAGGATACCAGAGTAGTTCTAGTAAAAACATGGAAGTCCTTATACAGCACCAAATTTTATCATGCTCTTGCTGCAAACTAGAGCCCTCACATGAAAGATAAGATCTGGTCTCCAGCTGGCCAAGCGGCTCACGCACTTCAAAGTCACAGCTAAACATTCTGGCAGTTTGAAGCAAGGCAGGCATGTGTTTGCACTCACAGTGTTACTCTGCTGAGCATAAAAGATAAGACTCATGACAAGAATGAGGGAAGTAGAATTTTTCATAGGCACCCGACCTACAGCCTATTTCTTTGCAGAAGTTTCAACCTCTTTGTCATTCCTGAAGGTCCTTAAGAAAAAATGCAACATATGATACATGCACAACATGTGCAGGAACGTATTTCAATACAGGTACAACATTCCCCAACAGTAGGCTTGTCAAAGGCAGGACAGGCATTAACTCTTAGGGATACATGAAAGTGCTGAAGTCTGCCAAACGCCAAACTGCGGCGTTCACCACTGATAATTATGGCAGAACAGATTTGGCAAAGGAGGATCTCAAAGAGCACTGTAAAAGCACATAAATAAAGGGTAGCTAAGACTATAAACAGGCTAGACACAAAAATATGTTTTGACACATAAAAAGAATACCACCAAGTGCCAGGGATAGAAATGAGCTTGAGATAATTGAAAAGGAGGGTTGAGCTGAAATTATTTTGGGTTACAGCAGGGAAGGCAGAGATCTGGTGATTGCAATCAGTGGCTTGTCACAGGAGGTGAGCAGCCAGGGCAGCTGTAGACTGCCAACCGGATAGTCACATCACAGCTGCAGAGACACAAGCAAGAAAAAAACCCCACAGGGCTGGAAGGACACAGCCTTTGTATTTCAGGGGCTATGAAGAACAGAAGACAAAGCAGATCAATTTCCTTCAAAGGTTGCTTCTTCCGCTGATGTTTCTATGTTTTCACAGTTCCTATGCAAAGTTCTTTTGGTCTGAGCCTTCCTAGGATCCCATTAGCCTTTTCCAAGGCTCAAATGCATTGGTGGCTAAATACATAACTCTCTGTGACTAATACACCTACTTTTCTAGACTAGTAATGTCCAACTGAAGAATTCCTAAAGTAGAAATTTCTGTTACTCATCCTTGTTTATTGAAAACTGAGACAAAGCATTCACTTAATTTTTTGCTCATATTTAGATTATCTTTATTCCTCACCATAATCTTCCTATCCAGTGGCCCCATTTCTTTCCTTATCTTTTATCTTGCTTATGAATCACAGACTAAATAAGGTACACCTGAATTAATCCAATTCCTATTCCTAAATTAATTTCATTTTTCCGCATGACATTATAAAACCTTCTCTGGACTGGTAATGCCTCTGAGCTTTATGTCATCAGCAAGTGTTATTAGCGCATGTCTTATTTTTGTGTTTGAGTCCGTAGTGATATTAGAGAACATCTGTATGAACATCAGCATTGCCCAGAGTCAGCTCCCCATACACAGCATCCAGTTTTTCCTAGCCCCTGGTGTCCTTGTTATCACCATGTTAAGTAGTTTCCTGAATGACTTCCAGGTACATGTGATCCACCGTTTTTTTGTTGTTGAGGAAATCACTCATCTTAGGAAATAAAGATACCTAGCATGATCTGCTTTCATTAAAAAGAACTTCACAATTATCCCATTTTCCACTTACCTCCAGGTCTTGCATGAGTCATCAAAATACATGAAAAAGTTTTACACAGAGGTAGGATTAAATCAGCAAACTTCAATTTGCCAAGGGTTTGGAGATTTTTTTCAATTTAAAACACTGGTTTTATATTTGCTGCTCTCCAGTCATACAGTATGTCTCCAACTGCAGTGTTATTTAAAATCTTTCCTACCAAGCCTACAGTGTCATGTGTCAGTTCTCCCTCAGCGCTGTGACGGGAATGATCCTGTTCCTGCTGTCTTAAGCCCTTTGATCTATCTGAATCCTGCCTGTGTCACAAGAATGGCATTTTCTACCCTGACACCTCCATTCAGACTGATCATTCTGTCTTTGAACCCACACTCAATATCTTCTTTCTGCTGGAAAACTAAGACAAGAGTTACATTTATTCTTGAGCCAAACTTATCTTTTATACTCACCTTATCCTTTCTTCAGTGGCCCTACTTCTTCTATGATGATCTATTCATAAGGTTAAAAAAACCGTGAGGGTTTACTACTTCTATATTTTTTTATGTTGGAAAAAATAATTTTTAAGGTACTAGAAGTGCAATGTTATATGATAACTATTGCATTTGACTTGCCTGAAGTGGTGACCTTTCTATGACAGTCACTCCTATGAAGTTTGCAGGATAAGCATGTGATATAGCAAGGCAACATTGATATTTAAATGCAACACCAAACTCAGAAAGGCTTTTCCATGCCATAACTGGCTCAGATGGCAGTATCCACAGATGGGGGATCAGTTAACAGTGATAAAAAAATCAAGAATAACTTTGTTAATCTTTACTATGAGCCATATGCCTTGAAGTCAACAGAGTTATTTCAGTTTTATAGCACCGCACTCTGCAATAAGAGTCTGGCATAATTTTTCTCCTTCATAAATGGTGATGATAGTATTTTAAAAAATTTGTATCTCCATCTTATTCATGGAGCAAATACCTTAAGCCGCAATTTAGCTTTGGTATCCATGCTAATGTCCTTATATTTGGGCCTGGCTTTGTGCCACATGCTCAAAGCATTTTAGCTTTCCCAGCGCACATTGAATTTCATCCCCTTTTTCATCCAGAAATGCCTTCTGTCTCAGTGGTGATCCCTGAGACAGATCCTTACCTACTTGAGTAGGAAAAAGTGACTGGGAGAACACAGCCCTTTTCCTCACGGCCACACTGCAGAATTAGATTGCTTACAGATCTAAGATGAAGGGTTCTCCTGGACACAGTAATGCTGCTCCAATGATGTCTGTGCTGCAGCTAGAGCTGTGACAAGCTACCGATCTCCTGGAGCTCAGAAGCAGCGAGTTCAGTTTGGACTGCAAAGCCTGCCTCTGATACCACCCCAGGAACCAGACAGAAAATGAACTCAGTTCTGTCAGTGGTACCTGAGCTAGGCAGGCATGCTTAGATTATGAGGAAGAAAATTGTGCTGCAAGTATCATGACAGCATTAATGATACAATTTACTACACTGGTATAAACATTCAAACAGTGTTGAATTGCAACAAAAGGGAATTCTACTTACAAAAACTTTCACTGTGGAAAAGTCAATCTTGTCTGTTCCTTCCCTTTTGAATTTGCACAGTATGGTGCTACGGTCTGGCTTTTTGGTAATATTTTGGACACTGAACCATATCTTTTTGGTCTGTGCACCAGTCATATATGACAGATAAACCTCTACCTCCGTTTTAGAAATATTCAAGTTATCATTTTCTTTCTAGAAGGAAAACATTGAAGACAATAATCAGTCACTAAATACCATAAGAAAAAAAATCCCCAAGCACTATTTTAAATAAGGTACTATAGTTTATTATTTTGAAACTTACATAGATTTTTAATTCCAGATCAGGATCCAGTTCAGTGTGCAGCTGGTAGTTAATGAACACTGGGTCTGGGTGATAGTGTAATTTGACACATGGTATAAAAGTAGTATCCACTTTTAACATCATATCAACAACTTTTCCCTCTGTTGCATGGCTCAGGCTTGGCGTTAAATAATGATATTCAGATGCATTTCCAGGACACCTAGAGACCTAGAAATGCAATAGCAAAGCTCTAACAGTCATTAAGTACTCAGCAGTGGGGACAATTACAAACAGAGGCACTCAAACTCATTTTAATGTCTTCCTGACTTCACACAGATACCTGCTAAACCTCTTCTCTAGCTTTAGGCCTGCATGAAAAGCACCTGGAAAAATTTCTGTGTTGAGCCCATGTCTACCTTTAAGTGCATTTGTTACATACTCTGCACGCTGCTTTAGGGCTGATTGCTCACTGTTAAGGTAACTATTTCCCGCAATGAGACAGGAATTGTGACAGTGATTTTACCTTCTTTCCCCTCAATGCAGGTGACAAGAGAAGAGCAAGACAAGCTCTCCAGCACTCCTAGGCATTTGCTCTTTCCATCTTAACTCCTGAGAGAGTGGGGTTGCTACAGTCCTTGCAGCATTGGGTCATTGTTTACTCCACCGGGTGATGTTGGTGTGTGCTGGTCTCTGTGCTGCAAGGGTCAACAAGGTGCTTACCTGCTGACAGCCTTGGAGAAAGGGTTTCATTGCAACATCAGCTGCAGCCTGCTGCCCCTCACTGAGGCAGTGGCATCATTTGGGTTTTCAGCACAGAGCTAGAGGGAAATACAGCACCCCCTCCTCCAACACACCCATATGTGAAGACTGAGCTGAGTCAAAAAGGACAAATTTGGAACAAGTCCCTAGACCATAAAAAAAAAAGCTAAGGGAATTATGCAGGAGAGTAGCTTATGTGTATTTGTGGTTTTGTACTAAAAATGTGTGCAACTGTAATCCTGTAAGTGATCATATTTATTTCAGCAGGGTGATCGGCACGTGCCTGCAAGTGGTTGGAAATTACTGAGATCTCCTCAAACCTTAGGAACAAAACCTAATGCATCAAGAGAGCTCTATTTGGTATTATAAAGGAGATTCAGACTTACTGTGAGGTTTGATCTCTGGTCATCTGAAATAATCACACTGTCCACCACATTAAAATTTCTCCCAGTCGTAGTAATCTTGCGACCACCACTGCAAAAACCAAAGCCAAACAAAACAAAACAAACGTGTGGAGGAAGGGAGATTAATATTATCGGTTTTCCCACAGACATGTCCTGCATTAAGGTTTCAGCTGTGAATAAGCTACTCATGTGCTTTTTGCTTTGGTAGCAGACAACATAATAAAGTCAAACTGCAGAACATGATAATTTGAGCTATACAGTGTACTTCCACCCTTTCCTCATAATGTAATGGTAAATACTTTTGCTACCCCAAAACCACATGCCTTGATTGCATACACACATACACTCCTTTTCAGGGACTCTGTACCTTGTTTTCTATTTATGCAGCGAAAGAACTAGACCATGATTTAATATTCTGTCTTGAAGAAAGAGCATCATGGTATTTCACTGCCTCAGTGCAGTTCTGCCTGTGCTTAATTCTTGCCTTCTTCAGGACAAACCCATCGTGCCAGGCACCTCACAGGAAACATTCTCGGCAGTGTTCAGACCATCTGTCTCAGCACACAATGGTGCTTGTGTCTGAGGGCTCTGGCTCACAATCTCTGCTGAACAGCGTTGGAGTGGTTTAAGGTATTATTAATTTCCAGCTGCCTGAGCTGCCTCTCACCTGGAGATGAGGGCATGCATCTCAGCTGCTGCAGCAGCCAGCCCAACCCATTACCTCAAATCCTCACTCGACAAGATATCAGATTTAAAACGTGAAAGCAGGTAAAAATTGTACAAGCAGAGGGACAATTGGAAAGCTGTGCCAGAGAATATCTTAAAAACCACCTTCTAAGTTCTTTCACCAGATCTGTGAGTCTCCCACAGAACACAGTAAAGGCTTGCAAAGGGCTCTTTTGGCTTTAGGGAATCATATTGTAAAGCAAGTCTGTGTACATCACTGCAGTGATGATTATTTTCACTTCACTTCCAATCCATTGATACTTTATACTGTTTCACAGATGAAGACTATATTAGTATCAAGAAATCAAAGTTAATCAGAGTTAGAATTAATGCACGTTACCCATAGTTTGGATTTAGCTTTAGTAGGAATAGACTATTTTTGACTTCTCTAAAGGAGATGTGAGGTGGGCAGAAGAAGCCTACAGAATCCATCTTGCAGCTACTATGACCCTATCTGTTAAATCACTTCACAGGCTTAAATTCATCCAACACAACAGGTTACATCAGTCTTCCAAGTTTGCAGTGGCTTCAGTCTGGCCAAGGAAGAAGGCTCATACTGGCTCAGGGCAACTACCTTTGAATAAAAACATAAAAAGTATAGAAAGACAAACTTACCTGATCCAGGAGGTATTTGGTGTAATTCTAGAACATGATGGCAGTGAAACATAATGCAGGGTCATTGGTGGTGAGCATTTTTTCCCATTAGCCTGGATACATATACTTTTGGCCTCCTTACGTGTTGGTGGGAGAGCAAACGTCATTTGTGTATCATTTAGCACATTTCTAACTTTAATGCTGGAGAAGAAAACAGACAAACACTGAAACACAGGTGCCACTGGTGTTACTACACGAAGCCTGTAACCCACAGCAAGTGATAAGGAGAAAAAAGAACTGAATCTCTGTTTGAGCTGCCAGACAGAGGTGGAAAGAGAGCTGAAGAGACAAAATAGGGCATCTTTTGAATGAAGTTGCTAAGTGTCACAATTATCATAGAAAACAGTACAGATAATTGGCATTGGGATGAGGCTATGTAATGTAATCTGTGATTTTGCCTCTTTCTCTCTACTTCCTGCCTTTCCCTCCTTCTCTCCTTTATTTTCCTGTGGTCCCCTGGAAGTTCATGGTTGAAGCAAAACTTGAACATTACCTTTTCAAGTTCTAGCTATGTAAAATGGTCTTTGTAATCACAGGCAACTATTGCAGCTGCACCTGAAAATAACGGATTCAGAATAGGACTGCCTAATTATCTAGGGGTTTGTACTGTGTGATCATTGATGGAGAAAAATAGGAGCATGAGAGATTTCCTTCCCTGGCAGGGTGTCTGTGTTTTACAAACAGCATCCTAGAATATGTGAGGAATATTTTGAAGCAGGGGAGATTCAAACAAAAGCTGAGACTTTCCTGTAACCTAACTTCTTGGTGACTGCTAGAAGGCACAGAGAGCCACAGACACAAAACTGTCCTACTGCCACTGAGAGAACTGACCACCCATCCAAACCTTGTATTGTACTCAAACACCAAATTCACTTCCACCCTTTGGTAATTTAAAATGGAAGTATAACTAAAGAGGTGCAAAGCATCCCCTGCTCTGATGGGGAGAGGTACATGACAATTTTTCACACAACCATATCGCTAGAGCAAAATGGATATATTTCTCACCATGCAAAGTAAATAGTATTATTTTTCAGTTTACTCACACATCAGGTTTACAGCCAGTGATTCCAGTCAGTATCAGTTTTATGCCTGATGCACGTGTAAAGTTTTCTCCTTTGACTGTTATTTCACTTTTGCCTAATGTAGAAATCCACAAAGGTTCAATGGATTGAATGCTGATATGCTATTAGGAAACAAAGCAAAACAAGACCTGGTTATGAAAAGGCTGGGCAGATAAGCAACAGCTGTAAAAACAACCACCACTCAGGAATGTGGATTTTATGGCACTGGGATACATTTTTATTAATAATTTCAAATCCTGTTAAATTTAATCCTGGGAAGTCCTCAAACAAGCCGACTATTTTTACCTACATATTTCATATTTCAATTTAACTCATAACAAAGTTGCCCAGAGGATCACAGCCTGACATGCTGGAAGGCAGGTATCATAAAAAGCCAGCTTGAAACGATACATTACGTGTGACCCCCAAAGAACTGAAAAACAAGGCAAGACAAAACACATGCTGCTGTTACTATGAGAGATCCGATGAACAAATGAAGGCATCTTTTGTGACCTGAAAAGGGGAAGCAGGGTCAAATCCTCGAATGAAAATTTGAAAAAGCGCCCCAGAATTAGCATTACTAGAAAGTCCTTTCAAAATCATACATAGAACTAAAGGTACAAATCAACTCCAGGGCAGTTTTTTGGTATCTCATCTTTCCGCTAAGAAGTTCTCCAGCATTTAAAAATAACCCTAGTTTGCTCTGATGTTGTCACAATCTTGCAGAAATGTGGCCAGTTTTTAAACTCTGGGGTTTTTTTCTGTATTTACTTATTCTAACTTTCTAACACTACTGAGCAGGAAGAGATATTTTTCCCTACTGTATTCATTTGATACTTTTGACAGCATCTCATGTTTAATCAGTTTCACTGCTTCCTCAGTTTTATAATCACATAGACAGCTTCCTCTCTGTCTACTTTTCAGACAACAAACTGAAACATTCAAAAAAACATGAAAATGCACATGTGAAACCACAAACTGTTTGGGACCTTCTCAGGCAAACGATTTTTAGCTTAACTTTAGACTGCCTATACTACTAGTTTAAATTGAGTTTTTACAACATTGTGATTATCCTGATTTTTGCTGTGCACCCACAGACACATCCACTGGGCAGTTCAGTCTTCCTGACCCTGTGAAGGGTGCGGGTGCAACGCCCTAGGAAAGTCCATCCCACAGGTTTTTCTCACCACTAATCTTTTCATGTGCCCAAAACAGCACTAAGATTTCAGACTGGTAGCCTGAGAGGACCATCAGGGTCACAACACCATCCTCTCCAAACACACCCTTTGACCATTTCGAAAAGGTCCCGGCACATTGTCCCCACATGCTACCACGGTTCACTGAACACCCAGAGAGCTCCAGAGCAAATAAGGGATCTGTCACCACTGATTGAAAGCTGCAACTTTGTGCCTTAGGGAAAAGTGCAAAAAGTGCAAAGACTGGGGCCAGAGGGCCTGCAAAAGGGCCTCCAAGATGACCTCATATGGATAATGGAGGAAAGCAAAGGAAAACCCTGACAAACAGCCTGAGGGGGAAAATTCACTCCCACGATGATCTCAAAATCGGTTTAAGCCTTGGGACAGGACAACTAAAGCAGAAATTTAAGAGATTAAAGCCAGCAAACCACTAGTGCTTTTCTTCACCTGCATCCTGTCCTTCTGCTTGTGTCCAGCCTCCAGTGCAGCAAGGACAGCCAACATCCTCACACACATCCAGAAGTCAAAAACCACAGAAAGGAGCAAAATACTGCTTTGAGGTTCTCACTGGTAACTACCAGGGAGCCCTGAAGCACCAGAATACCACAGTATCCCACAACCACACAGATACCCCAGACTGCATCAGGGCAGTGAACCCCAGGGAGGGAAATGCCAGGCATCCCTTGCTCAGGGGTGCAAGCGGGATGCTGCAGTGCTTCAGGGCTCCCAGTGGTCTCTCTGCCAGGCACCACACACTACAGGGTGCTTCAGACTAGCCTGCCTTGCTTCTTTTCTTACACCATGAAGAAATCATGGAAAGAATTGTTCACTTGGAAAGTTTCCGGCCCCTCTGGAATCATGCCTTCCCTGAGGCCATACAGCATAGACTCCCTGGCGGCATCCTGCCTTGGCGCCACGGAGTCAGTGCAGTCACAGCACTGAGGTAAGCTGGCCTCAGCTACTTGAGAGTCCAATTCCCACCCAGCTTGACCATCATAATCTGCAACACTTGCCTCAGCAGCAGAAGAAGCCATGAATTTCCTCGCTGAAAGCAGGAGGGACCTAATGTCCCCACTGGGGTCTACAGCACTTGTTTCCCCAGCGCCAGAGAGCCACTGACCTTCCAGTTGCTACATGGCAGTGGGAGCAATGCCCAGTAGCAAGAGGGACCACAGCAGAGAGGCAGAAGGATATTTATAAAAATCACTAGTTGTGAGGCATGTGATGAAAGCACAAACATGCAAAGAGACATACAGAAAGCATGCACCAGGTCCCCAGGTAATGTAAATCAGCACAGCCCTGTCAGCTTCAATAGAGCTCCATATTTCTGAGCTGCAGCCTCCTCCCCCCTCCCCTGGACAGCCTAACGCTTCCCTGGGGCTGTGTGAACTGTGGCAGCAATATCCTCAGAGGTGTGCTTAGCACAGCTGCAGGTCTCAGAGAGTTATCTTGCAGCAGCCCAGGTTAAGCAGCGTCTGCCATCCCAAGGAGTCCCTCTCTGGCACAGACCCTCCTGCACCGCTAGCACAGGGCCCCCAAGAAGTGGATCAGTGAACCGGTGCAGATGAAGAATAACCTGGTGCAAGATAATGGTTATTTCCAGCCAAATCAGTTCCCTAGCCAAGCGTACACAATCCAACCACTCCAGCTGCTGCTCTGGCGCACCGAGGGGGAAGGTGCGTGCATGGAAACCAGCAACTGGAGTCAGGAGGAGGGCTGGGGCTGGCGCTGAAAAAAAGTGTATTAATCTAAATGCTCAGCTGGGGTTGTGGGAAAACACAAATCCTCTTTCTCCACTCTCCAGTATGTTCTCCTTAAAGCACCAGCAGTCAAAGGAGAGCAGGATTTCAAATGCAATTTCAAGCTCGCTGAATGGATCAATCACTTCTAAATAAACATCTGCCTTTGCACTGCCTCTGGTGCTTTCACTGGCTTGTCCATCACTGTCTTTCCAAGATAAGGCATGTGGAAGAAAGCCATCTCCCAGGCAATTCCAGCTATTTACCAATGTCAAATTAATGTACTTGGAAGCAGAGCAAAGAAGAATTTCCTCTGTTCTTTCATCAGACATACTGCTTTAAATGCAGATCAAATCCAGAATATTAATGCTCAGAAGCACAAGTATTACAATTCCACTTGTCTCTGTGAAAAACAAAATGTATTTTGTAATTTTGTTTAAGAAACATCAGCTGAACAGCTGAATTTAAGAGGTAATTCCTGTCTTCAGTGGTAAAAGTTTGGGTAGTTCTAATGAAACATTTAGAGATAAGAACACAGTCGCTATTTATAACCATGCATCACTCACAGAAAAGCAGAAACCAAAAAGTGTAGGCAGCAAATCTCTGTGTACTTACTCATCAGTCAAATTTCTCTCCACTACTCATTTCTTTCCTAACACCTGCATGTCATAAGCAATCACTGACAAAAAGATCACTCAAGTTTTATGAGAAAATAAAAACATTTTGTTTTCATAAAGAATGAAGGGATAACCTCGTGGTTAAAGGGCTGACCTAGGAAGCAGAAGGTTAAAGGCTGGCCTATGAGATAAATCATTTAGATTGTAGGCACACATACAGTCTGTATGAACTCTATAGAGAACTCAGTAAGCAGATTCACCAAGCACTTTGGCACTAGTGACACTTCTTCCTTCCCAGGGATCCAGCTTGTGTGGATCCATCTCCAGTTTTGTCTACAGCCAGGAAACAAGGAAAATTTTTCTGAAAGTGTGAACCAGAGATTTACTAACAGCCATGGATTTCAGTTTCTGGACTCATCCTCTAGCCATTTCTCTGTTATGCAGAAACTGGGTGGCACATCCTCCCCTTCCTTCTGCTGCCCTGGCAGCTATCTTTCAGGAGAAGCTGTGATCTGGCTGCATAAAATGAGGAAGAGGTTTGAGACTCTGAAGCCTAGTTTCCCAGAGTTGTCTGTGACAGCAAAACTCATACATGCTTTTAAGTCTAGGTACGGTATTAAGCCTGAAATGTTCTTTTTTTATTGTTGTTGTTGGTCAGCTTACATGTTTCAGCCCTCAGAACACATGGACTTCGGCATTTAAAGCAATGTTGTAAATACTGCATCTAGAGGTAGGCTGACATGACCATTGCAGTATTCACTATCTCAATGACTCCATCTGAAACACAAGTTTTTGAGGCTACCTTTTAACACCAATGGAGCACTAAGAAAAAATAGTATCAATCCAAATTCTGCATTATCTTCCTTTGTAACCCACTGACTGCCTCCTCATCCATATCTCTATTCTTTCTGCAAAGTCCTCTCATTTTAAATAAATTTCAGCCCCGACCCAGAGAACCTTAATAATGCTGGTCTTAAAGTGCTGACCAACCTCTGTTTTCTGCGCAGTGGTGATCCCCTTGGAAGCAGCTGCATTGCAATCACCCTGAAAAACAATAAGCATTTCTCCATGTCAGGATAAAAAGGAGACAGATTGATGCTCAGATGTGAAAAATACAAGGAAAAGGCATCACAGGGGATTTTAGTTTTCCCCAACAAACTTCACCTGGCAGGTGGTGGCAGGAGAGACACGTATCCATTCACAGCTGGCACACTCACCCTTGTGTATACACCGTGAGCAGCTGGTAACACAGAAACAAAGTTGTTTTAAGACACAAGAGCTCAATCTAGACTCAGTCATAAATGTGAAATTTCAAGAGACAGAAAAAAAGCACAAACCCAAGAGAACAACCAAGCAAACATGTAATGAAATGGACAAAAGTCCATTTACCCTCCAAGCCTACTGTTCTGTTGTACTTATTCTGAGGACAAATTTAGTACAAAATACAGTCTGTATTGAAATGCTGAGAGTCATTAGTTTCAAAAAATACAGAAGCAGAGGAAACACTTTGGGTTACATTTTACTGTGATTTACTCCAGTACATGAGTGGCCAGGTAGTATTTTTTAACCATAAAAGGGCAGAAAACAATCACTAGCTTTTTCCCAGCTTGTCTGAACTTCTGTTCCATGTATGTAGTGCAAGCAAGTATTGCCAGTTTGCTATTGCCTTCCCCTACCAAAATATATGCCTGTTGGGAGGCTAGTTTGTCCCTAACCTGCTTTGCAATGCCGCTATCAGTATGGAAGAGAGCCAAGAGCAGCACAGTCCCTCTCCAAACATGCTGAGAAATGCTCTGATTTAGAGAAAGACTGTTCCTCCAGGGACAGGGAAGTGATGTGCCACTTCCCAAAAAGCAGTTCAATTTCATCCCAGGTGTTTACAGATTAGCCTTTTGTATAGGGGTGGAGCATTCTGAATGGAAACACTGTCGTTACCTACAGCATATATTAGCCAGATCTTTCTAAATACTAACAACCACCTATCATAACATGTTAGGTCACGTACTGGGCATGAATGCTTCTCTACTGGCTCTCATCAAAGAGTCTGAAAAATAATGTGTACAGAAGAATAGGTATTCATTATTCCTATTAGCAGATTGGATGCTACTTTCTGGTTTAACTATATTCATGTTACCTATAGACCATATTTAAATTGCATCTGGGTCTAATCTAAAACAGCTTCACAAAGTGATTTTAAAGAATCTCTTGACTCCTCTAATCTAGGCCTTATACGGAGTACCGGGGCCCACCTTTTACCCAAGGACAAAAAGGATTTTAATGTCATTGTGACATCCTTTATTATCTCTTCGGCACTTGTCATAAATTCAGTCATTGTAATGACTCTCCTACAGTTACTTTCCAGGGTCCTATTAAATAAGAGAGTCATCAGAAGAAGTCGCTTTTTAAGGCGGGAAAAAAAAAAAAAAAGGAGGAGGAGGAAGTGGGCCAAGAAAACGGATCTGACTATCTTTAGTGAAATGTAGTTCCTCGCTAAATAAAAAAAAAAAGAATGATGAATGACTTTAGTCACTTTCCCATGCACACCCATCAGCCCCTCAAATGAACTTCAACAAGAACCAGGCTCTTACTTTTTCAACTGAAATGTTTGTGTGATATTCCAAGAGCTTGAAGACAGTGATGCTTCGAGAACTAGACAATCTGTAAAAATGTACATGTTAGGTATATGCTGGATATTACACGAAAAAACTATTTAGAAATAATTTGAGTTGAGAACTCAAACTAGCTGTTCTGCACTTGGTATGCACCTTCTCTCATACATTCACTCACACTTGTGACTGATAAAAAAACCTAGATTTTGTCCTTCCACAGCACTCTTCAGTTGAGTTATAACATGGCTTTATACACACACATTAATTAAGCTTGATGCCACCACCTCATGACAAACGAAGTAACGCTATTGTCAGGATATAGATAAGAAAATGAAGCAGGGATATAAAATCTTCTCTCAAAAAGCACACAGTGATATGTACTGTTGGTATAGCCAGACCCCAAATTCAAGTCTTTTAACACCACAGACTTTTCTAATGCAAGGGACCCCACCACACCATACTAACTTTACTAACCATACTACTCTCTCTCTGTCTCACAGACTTTGTTTCAGAGTCTCCTTTTGTAATCTATGCAGCAGCAATTTTCATCCTATTTAAATCTTTTATGATTGTATGAGTCAATTTGCCATTATTTCAGCCAGCAATTACTATACCAACAATTCACTGGCAGCTGTGGTATGAAAGAGTATCTTCTCTTATGAGCAGAATACCACATCGAACAGTAGAGTTAGATATATACCACTTAAGCCACGGTCTCTTTCATCTGTGTGCCTGCAGATGTGTAGTCTGTGAAGCGAATAGCTGCCTGAGATCAAATGAAACCCATGTTTGCAGACTTTTGTGACTTCTTATGCTAGAATGTAGCCAGCTTTTTAATCCAGGGAAGTTTCACAGATTTTATCTACCTTGCAAAGGTAGAGAAACCTTTGTCTTTATCACAGGCTGGCTTGCTCAGATGAAGGCCAGCTTTGGCTACATCTACATTGTTAAATCAGAAGCATCTCCCACCTCCACATGGCAGCACGGCACTTGGGTGCTCGCTGCAAAGGTCATCTGAACTGCCAGTTAGAAACAGCCCTTGGGACCATTCATACGATCAACCACCTTACTAAATGGATAGCAAAGAGTCTGATTTTAACGGTATTTTAAGGCTTAAAGATATGGATGAGTACAAACAGACATTCTGAAATCCTTCATCAAGCACCTATTTGCATCTCCAGAAATCTACTTTTCTGCAGAAATCTGACATGTTGACACACAATTGCCTAAATCACTTGCCTACATTAACATATGAGAAAGGTCTCAAGCCATGAGCTACAGAAAAAGTAAAATACTCCTAGTGTTTTACTAGGAGTAGTAAGAAAATGTAAGGAATTTATCTCCTTTTGGCAAAGCTTCTCTTTTTTTTTTTTTAAGCTTGTATAAACACTTCAAAAACAATACTGTCAAATACGCTTTCCTGATTCTGTTTGTGTTGAAATTAATGGAACCTATTATATTTTATATGGTCTGGGCTGACCTTTTAAAATGCATTAGACTGCACTCTGGGCTGACCTTTTAAAATGCATTAGACTGCACTGAGTAGCAGGTATTTTAAATTTTTTTTTTTCCCCAAGAAATTATACTTAAAGGATACCTAGAGGATACCTAAGGAGTTTTGCAAGTGCATCGTCTTGTGAAACTGAGGTCACTTTACAGGAAATACCACAAATTGTCAATGTTACTTCACACTTGAATTATGCACTAAGACATCTCAGCTTGCAGGAGCATGTGAGTGGCAGTAATACCGGCAGACACAAGGTAACCTCACAGCCTTCTGATTAGCACTGTCAAAGGGCTCATTTTTGGCACAAAGCACAGGCAAAGTGAGCTGGTTTCCATAACACTGTTCTCTGAAAACTTGCTAGTGGAGTTAAGAAAAAGCTTTAGCCTGTGAAGACAGAGAACTGAACAACATACTCCATAATCACAAGAAAACATGGCTTTTGGCACCGGGTCAATAAAAGACATTTCCCTCTTAAAAATCCACTAATACTGTTTACTAAAGACAGCTTAATAGATCAAAATACACATGGATATCACTTCAGTTGTCACCTCCTACTGACAGTCTTTCCTTCTCAATTCCCAAATTAATGCTGGACAGGAACCTGACACAACACTTCTATAATGCTGGAGGAGTTTTCCCCATACATAGGCCAAAGCCTCCTGAGATCCAAATATTCCAAGGAACCTCCTTCAGGGCCAAGGGTCCCTGAGAGAGCTCTTTGTAGCACTGAGCTCTTCAGAACAACAGGTCTTTGTAAATACTAGGTAATATTTAATTCCTCTTCCTACACAAAGGTTTTATAAGAGAATCAGATTAATGCATAGTACTGCATGTCTTTTGGGCTATATTATCAAGGGATAGATAGAGGCAAGGCATTTATCTGAACTTTCTGTTGCCTTTTGTCACTTAAGAACATGTGGTATCACTTGAGTTTGCTATCTGTTCCTTAGTTTAGATTAAAATTCTCTTTTGCATTCTAACACAAGCAACTTAAAGAAGTTATAAAGCCAATCTCTATTTAAAAAGCTTCGTGTTTCTATCAGACTCTTGAAGAAATACAAGGGGTACATTTCCCTACTATTAGTCAAATAAGACTCCACTGTGAATGATGATCTGATCCTTGAGAGCAAAGCCTAAAGAACAGCTTAAAAGTCTACACATTCAGTAGTTTACCACCTCATTCTAAAACTTGAAGCTGCCCATTAGAGACACAAACCATATCACAAGCATCACACTTCCAATACAAACTGCTCGGGTCTCTAACTCTGAGAACCACTGGTGAACAAAGTAGTGTAAGAATTATTGCAAATGATTCAACCAGTAATTCAGAAGGATGAATGAAATCAAGTCAAAAGGATGTACCCACCAAATTGCCCCTGAACCATGGGGGTTTCCCAGTATCTAAGTTAGGTTGAAACAGCTAACTAAATGTTAAGATTATTTATTGTACAGACATTCATAATTAGATTCTCCTCTTATTTATGCTCGTACAGTTTCTTGCAAAAACAAATTCTGTTTGCAGATGAGAGACGAGTTAAGATGGGTTAATTTGTCAAGGCAGAGCACTAGACCAACACTGCTTCCATTGCTCCTGATTGTCATTGCATTTATCTTAAGTTTGCTTAGACAGTTATTAATGGCACCATGTAAATAAATATTCTGCTAATGCTAAAGCACTGCACTGCTGTAGGGTCAACTGAAGAAGCTGCTGTCAGACATAGGGTAATGTGTCTTATTACTTCTTGAAAGGATTCCATATTAACAAAACTTTAATCACCAAGAACAGTGTGACTGTACTCAAGTGACTCGACAAAATATGAACTATTTTTCTTCAATGACATTTAATAAAAAGCATTACTTACTTTCACACTCATTAGGCCTGTATTTATGCAGTAGTCTCCAGTATTAAAGGACAGTGCATAAGTATTAAATACATGTAATAGTAAGACATACCATTATCAGTTATCATTGGAGTGGTTAGATTGCAGAAACAGGATGAGTTTTCCAGCACTACGTTTTCATAAAATACTTCAACAGCTGTTACAATTTTTATCATACAGAAAGTAAGGATTTTGCTTACATTTGCAGTCACAACAACCTATAAAACAATAAAAACAAGAATAAAACAGGGGGGTTTTGTTATACTGGCTAAGTCATCACCTTGTCTTACAGAAAATGACAAACTATGAAATGCACAAAGTGAAAATTTTTGTGGTGGAAGCAGACAATTCACTAGGTAAACTCTCAGAAGAGAGTGACTCTCCCAACTGAAGAAGCAATACAGAAAGAGTTCTGAAAGTAATAGCATTGCGTACTTACAGAAATTAAACAGATCTGTATGTTATGTTAGACAAACAATCTCAAATAATTTTGGATTTTAAAACTAGAATTTTGCTGTAAGTGTTATATTCTGTTATATTCCTTTAAAAATATTTGAGTAAGAATGTACAGATCTTCACTGAGAGAGATCGTTTGCATCCATAACCAAAAAGCACTTAATTATGAAACAGAATTTCTACTGTAATGAATTATCCTTTGTTTCTGGCTGAGAAAGCTTTACAAATATGATTACATTAGTGTATTCAATCAGGAAATCAGAAACAATAGTGTTCGGATTAAGTGGCCAGTCACAATAGCTGATAATCAAATATTCAAGGATGTGTGTGCTGCGAACAGATAGACTGTAAAGACTAATATCAACCACTTAAAAATTTGTGTTAGCATATGCGTCCCAGTGAACATTTTCTAACTTGTTAAGAAGCTCAGAACTTCCATATTGCACTTGATATATAGTTACTGGAAATATTTAAATAGCTGATACAGTGATACAACCGAAACATCGCCTTTGTCAGCATAGTGAATATTTGAATTTTTGACTTAACATCATGAGGTCTAGCTTCAGGATACATTTCATAGGAGAGGAAGAGAACATCTATCTAATTCACACATTCATCTTACTGAGAATTCTAAGGTATTTGCCAAATGTTGGGGTAAGAGGAACTAATATATGGAACATGGTGACAAAAGAAGACAAGCTGCAAAAAGTAACAAAATTACACATTTTAAGTCACAATAAACAAACACACATGAAACTGGGTGTACATACCTGATTTTTGGCAGGGAAACTTAGCAGGATTTTCAGATCTTTATCAGGTGCATGTGAAATGTTATACCAACCATTTATGCTGTTTGAATGTGTACAATTTTCTTTTAATGTGCACCTAAAAGTATACATAAAATTATACTAGCCTCCTTATCGTGCCTTTGATTTCAGACACTGTACTTCAACTTATTTAAAGTTATTGATTTTTTTACAGGAACACTATTGATTCTTTTTTTACAGGAATACAGTTATAACTGCAAAAAGCTTCAGGAAAACAATCAGTAAAATCTTCTGCTTATCAAAATAAATTACTATGCATTGATATATGCTCGAGGGTCTTGATTAAGTCAATGGGACTCAAGCAAGCATTAGATGTTTGGCCAGTAACAGTGAAAGTGGTAGCCCGGGATGGAATTCATCCTCCCCAACTTGATCGCTTCATTGGACAGCTCTAGATCTGATCCCCCCCACTGCCCCCCAGTCCCCCTACACTCGATGGGGAGAAATACATTCTTTTAGGGTACAATTCACCTAACCTGTTTTAGACATTCATACAAAAATGAAATGAACTACACTATAGAAACTGCTTGTTCTCTCCAGCGGGTATAAGAGATGGGAGTGAAGCTCAAATGTAGACCTATACTACAAATGTGTATAGTTGATGAGATGCATCCTCTTTCCTTATCTCCTTTGTCATCCACTGATATGAATGGTAATCCTTCCCTTTTACGTCAGTGTACTTGGTTAAAAACACCAGATTTGAAAAGGTTCAAAATAGATTTCTCTGTCTTCAAGCATAAAATCCATTTCAGAAATAAGATAGCTCAAAGTAAATACAAACGTTAGAGATGCCACATTGTAGGAAACAAACTGCAACAAAACATTAAGGAAGAATGAGGAAACACTGGGATACACAAGTACTACAAAGATTACACATATTAAAAACGTTATAAGAAAAAGACAACACAGGCACACAAATTAGATGGACAATCGAGTTTGAAAGGTGAATCCTTAAAATACTGTCGGCTGTCAACAGTTAATGAACAATTCATAGATTAACTCCGAGTAATTTCACATAGTTAGCAATTAAAGATAAGCAAGTGCTAACTGAATATATCTTAAGATTGAATATTTTTAAAGAAATGTAACATTTAATAGTTTTAATCCTACTTTTCTACTAAATGTGGAAGCATGTATAGCTTCAATCTTCGTATGAACAGTGGCATCTGCCTTAATGAACCTTAGTTCACTTAAAACCAGAAATGAGTTCACAGTTGCATAGTATGGGCCTTTTTCATGAAGAGATCACTGTAAAAACATGTTTCACAAACAATGTGTTTTCTCTCCAGAATAAATAACACATTCAACAAAAATATCCACCATGTTCCAAAATGCCCAAAATAACCCCACAAACCATAGAAACCATAAAGCCATCCCTTCTGCAGATCATGATGTTGGCACTTGGAATGCACTTAGGCACAAGGTCACTTCCTTTGTGGTCTAACTCAGGAAACTGAGTTCCTGCTGCACAAGAACCTGGTGGGACTTTTCATCTGAATACATTCAGATCATAATGATACTGTAATAAATTGGGACTATTTCAAGCTGCTTGAGCTAGGAGAAATTTCAGTCTCATTTATATCTCTCTTCACCCTTCTGAGATCACAAAGGTTCATCACCACCACAGTTTAAGAGCCACAAAAGACGGGATCTGTCATCAACAGATGTGCATAAATCAGATTCTCAGGTATGTACAGGTAGGTAACTCACACTGGGAACAAAGAAAGACAGAAGAAAGACATTCTAGAGTTTCTGACAGGCTGACGATTATAACTGTAAAGATGCAAGGCAACACACGTGCAGTACTTGGCACTAAATAAGTGTATGCATTTCAGTTACTCTAATATTGAAATATTTAAAAAGAAAACTGTTTACCAAGCTGAACATTTACAACTGTCCCAGGAAAAAGTTACTTGCTTTCTTAGACTCCCTGAGGAACACAAGCAGTGAATTTGTCTCCCTCATTTTCAATGAAGAATTTGAGAGTTTAATAGCAAAACCAGTAATGCCACCCAGGACCCAGGGTCACGCTTGTCTTTATGTGAGGGGAAAAATGCATCTTTCGTTGCTCTAAAAGCTGACCTTTAACACCCAAACAGTGTGCTGTGGAGAACAGTCATTTTCATAGGAAGCAGTCACATCTGATGCCCCTCAGCATAAATCCTCAAAATTGCCCTGTACAGGCCAAGAGTAAAATAACTCCACTCACCTAAAGATGAAATTATTCTGTAATATCACTATTTTTTGAAAATTGATATTGATTACAAGCATTTTGAATGAGTATAACAGATAAATACTATTTGTGAACCACAGGATTCTGAAAATTAACATACAGACTCAGACAACTAAGTCGGGCTTTCTTGGAAAGGTGAACTGGACGCTATACAAGTGTGAAGCTATAAGGTATGAAACCCTTGGATCAGATTTCAGACATGCATAGATATGTGTACAGAGAAAAGCAGAGTCAAGATTTTTTTGTTTTTTTAGTATTCCACAGCAAACCAGTTCTTTATTCTCCTAAAGATTCCTCTACACAATTGGAACTGAGATCCTCTTACTTCACTGTGATAACACAATACTTATGCATACTGGTTCATTCGTATTTACTCAAGACTCTGCTTCACTAATCTTGTATTAACTACAGATCCTAACACATTTGCCTTCTCTGACCTGCTAAAGCCTACTGATTTCCTCATGGAATGAGAATATGCTTTCAGAGAAAGTTTTGCCTTCCTTCTTTCTCCGAGGTACCAACCCCTGAATGAAGTCCACAGATGTTCCACACATTGACTACATTCAAAAGTAAGTCTGGTCGTGTTAGATAACATGTTGAGTTATTTCCATATGGAAAATGCATGCAAAACAACAATATCTTGTAATGGAATTGTACTTCAGCATAACTTAGGTAAATCTGATTCATCTACAGAAGATCTATAAACATTAGGAGAAATCACACAATGCTGTGACTAACTGGTTTGAATACTTGTAAGTGAAAAGGAGAATTAATATATTTGTCCCTATGGAAGAAAGAGTAGAAACAGGAACAGTAGAAACATTTTGTTTCCACTTGCAATGAGATGTACAGATTTTTTCATTAAAGCACTGGATTTGAATTCACACTATCCTTAAAAAGAAACACTAGCATTGCTAGTAAATTTTACTTAAAACTGGAGTGTGTATTTTACAGAAAATTAATTTTAAAAGTATAAGTATAGTAAGTATATTAATTTAAAAAGTAAAAGTATAAAACATATCTAAATGTTGATAGATCATATTGATCTAAAAATTATTATAGAATAAATTGCTTTAGTGGACACATATGGACTTTGACTAAAATACTAGCTAAAAATGTCTCCCTTTTTTCCCCTGAAGTTTCCTTCAGAAGTCTCTCTTCAAAAAACCAAATATTTAATGACATTAAGTATTTAACAGTAAAAAGCAGGGGATTTACCGAGTAATAAGAGCTATTCACAATCTCTTTATAAGGTAACTAAAAGCCTGAAAAGCTTAGCACTGTAACATACACAGTTTCTAACAAGGCAGCAAAGGAGAGTTTGAAGAAAACCCTTACAGAATAAATACCTACTCTCTTCCAATAATTACGTTTGCAAACACAAAGTAGCAGATCTTCAGCAAAATCATGTTAACACCGAAACAAACCAAAATGGGTAGTATTGACCTTCTAAAAGAAGGCTACTAGTGGAATTCCTCAAAAATCCATCTTACAGGCACTTTTGTTTCAGGTTTTAATCACCGGCAAACATGCATAAAAGAAGGTTTACACTGTTGACATCTGCTGATGATACAGAGTTGGGAACATTAACATGCAAAGGAAGATAAGAATATCACATAAGAAAACTTGGATAGCCTTGAAACGGGATGACATTTCAAAGCATAAAGTACAAGAATATGTACCTACAGCAACAAAAATCTCACAACCCATATGTGTTATAGACTGGAAACTCATCAGCTGGAAAGACAACGAAGAAAGAGAAGGACCTGGGGGCATTATTTTATCATGGATGATTGTGGCCCATCAATGTGATGCTGTCATGAAAAAGACATTTGTGATCCCAGAACACACCAAGGTGCTTCCTGGACAGACTGATTAAACACCATTAAGCAAGACACAGCTGAAATCTCTTCTGGAACACTGTGAGAGACCTGGTCATCCTTATTTTAAAAGGACGCATAAATTTCACGGAAGGATTACTGGAATGGAGGTAAGAAAGGAGTGTCTCATGTGCGAAGACCTTAGTGAAGCTCACTTTTTAAGCACACCAAAATGAAAGCAAAGAGAGAGACTGCTTTCACAAAAACATTGAAGAGGTGAGTGGGGATGGGCAGTGGGGAGGGAACCTATTTAGGCAAAGGTGATGGGAACACCAGAACAAATAAGTATAAACTGTCTATAAACACACACATGACAAACATGAGCAGACATATTTTAACCAGCAAAAAATGACACTGCCAGGGAGTCACACAACCAGGGCAGGAAGGACAAAAAGCCAATCTAAACTTAGGATGGTCCTTGCTAAATTTTCAGTTTTACATGATGTAGCTGCTTGCAATTGCCAAGACTAGGCCTGATGAAGCAGTAACTTCTCTGGCCCAGGCCCCAGGATGTAAAATAGCTTTCAAACCTGCTTCAAAGTAAGCGTCAAAACTAATGATTCAAATGTGGGAATGAAGCATTTAGAAAGAAATTCTCCTCTGGCCTAAACCAAAGTCGGTGATTCCAAAGAAAGGAACTATCAATACTGAAGACACCTAAGCACTCTTTTCTCATTCTC
Organism: Dasyornis broadbenti; assembly: GCA_013397935.1. Classification (NCBI taxonomy): domain Eukaryota; kingdom Metazoa; phylum Chordata; class Aves; order Passeriformes; family Dasyornithidae; genus Dasyornis; species Dasyornis broadbenti. The sequence continues at coordinate 131,699 of VZRN01000875.1, forward strand.
GCGTACAAGATGCTCCAAGCTATCAAGATGCTTCAAGCACAAGTATACAATTTCATTTATCAATCAGTCTAGAAGGCAAAAATATCTATTCTAAAAGCAAAATTATTTATTATTCTTAGCTCAACGTATATTTTATGGGTAGCTCTCAAAAATCTGACAGTGACACTGCCTTTAAAAGGTTCCCTTCACATGACAAGAAAAGTGTCTCACATTTATGGCTATGACTGATTCCATAAAAATTCAGTAGATACAATCTTGATGCTGAATAGCCCCTAGCCAGTCAAAATGTACACTGACTAAAAATGCTCTGTTTTTATATGACAGTCTAAAATACTAAAAGATACCTTCGATTCAAAGAACACCACCCACAGTAGGGATCCTGTGCAGATAAGCATTCTTGCTCAGAAGCAAATCTACCACAATTTGCAACTGGTATTCTTCTCACCTGAAAGCAAAGAATGCAATAACACATTGAATTAAAATAGCCTCCATAAACAGGGAAGTTGAAGGTTACCATTAAAAATCTGACAGCAACCAAGCACAATCCCTCTGGGGAAGTCTCCTTATGGATTCCCCTCTGCCAGAAGACCTTTGGATAGAAATACGCAGCCTATTTTGCACACACTGTATATTGCCATCAGATAATGAAACACCTCTGACAATAACAATTTGGTTCTACTACTCAAAGGCCAGCATGGGCAGATTAATGCAAGAAAGACTGATCAGCAGTGAATTATAGATAATAATAGAAAGGAGATACATTTTACAAATAATGCTCTGCTTAGCAGAACACCATTTTCCTCTCCTCAGAACTGAGATATTTAAATGATTGATGAAGGTGCATCCAAAAATGCATGCGCATAACAAAATGCATCTGTGTTTGCATCACCATGTCAGGTTACTGCATGTGCACACTAGAACAAACGCATGCAACTGCTTAGCATGCATGAAAATGCCATTTCAGTAAGTAAATGTAGATAATTGTGGCTATATTGTATGTATCTATACTTGTACATTCAGCTTGAATATCCTAGCCAGCCATTTTCAGAAAAGGAAAGGAAAAAGAAAAAGAGAAAGCTGATTACAAATACTGAATACAGATACAAATAATGTTATTAATAACAACGTGAATTAATGATCTTAGTAAGAAAAACTAATTCAAACTATTTTTTTACAAATTTGCAAGAATTAGAAGTTCCTACATTTTGCCAACACAAACAAAGATACACTGCTTCCTGCGAAATTATATTTACTGTTTTTTCCATCCATATATCGCAAAATTCAATTTAACTGAAGGTGTGTGAGATAATCAGTTCAGAAATCAGTCATAATCCTAAATTACTATCAAATTTAAAAAGACCATGTAGAAGCCTTATTTCAACTTCAAGAGACGATCAGAGAAGTGCATTTATTCCTAAAAGCTGTTGTTCCTCTATAACAACTTGGTCTTTTACCAAAGCGAAACAAAATTCAACTCTTACTTTGAATATCTGTGTTTACTTTTGACTGAGATTTTGATTCTTTCTGTATTTGTGATAGATGTTTTATATCAGTCAGGGGTTCTCCTACCACCTTAGCCCTGCTCTAAAACAGCAGGCTAAAATGCTATGTTCACTGCCAGAAAAGTGATTTTATGGCGAGTGAAGGTAATTAAGTGCTGGGTGAAATCCTGTCCAGCTAAGACTGACAGCAAGCCCTTAAGCTTTCAGTGCCATCTTCCCCACTGCTGGCGAGACAAAGGGATTTTCTGAGTTGCTGCTCAGTAGCCCTGCTGCAGGATGTGCTGCAACAACTGCAGCTCCTCAGAACTGCTCACTGCTTGACATGCAGCTCTGACACGTTTGCTCACGTGCAGCTGAACTCCTTGGCCTCACTGTGCACACACATTGCTCACTTCTCATTGTGCTTTTGTTTTGCTCTTTCGAAGTCTATGTCTAACCGAAGACAATGGGAATTTTATCACTGATTACAGCTTTATCACTGATTTCATCAGAACTAAGGCTTCAAAGGCATCTCTCAAATGAAGAGATTTTTCCACTTTAGAAACTCCTTCATTGATTGGCAAACCCTCACCTACCAATATCTGGATTGCTTTGTCGCCAAAGAGTGTACAAGGTTTTTTGCTATCTCTAAGCTTGACTCTGCATGATCTACATTTTCCTGCCTGCAGGAAAAACAGAAACAAACACTCTCTTGGCAGAATGACATAAAATAAGTGTGGGATTAAGGGTGTTGCTGGATCATAGCAACACTGGGCAGCACCATGACAGTAGAAGCTCTTCCAAGCTCTGCAGGAGTGCAGCCCAAACTTAGACAACATAACCAGATATTAGATGTAAAGTCTGTAACTGCAGTTTGGACATTAGAGGTCTAACTCGGACATTTCACTTAAAAAATGGTAGAAATCCTTAAAGCAGTAGTTTACATGAATTTATTATTTTATTAAATATTGTACTTACCTTATTGGCAGAGGACAGATAGATGTAGTTATTATTCACTGGATCAAGTCGAAGTTTGGGGAAAATGGAAGTTTCTTCCTCAATTTCATATAAAACCTCTGGGCAATTAGATTTCATATCCTCATTAAGAATAGCCTAAAACATGCGTAATTAAATTATTCCCAAGTTCTTTTATCGATCAGTCAACATCTTAAACAAAAGCCTAATTTCATTTACATCAAAGTTTCTGTGACTAATTACTGTGCCATAATTCAATTCACCTCCTGTACTGGCTCTCACACTGGAGAAAGACAAAAGAAAAGATCACCAGAACAGAATTTCACCAAAATCCATGCCAGACACATTTAGCACTGAATTTGGCACTGGTTTGGCATATGAAACATGCCATCCACTAAGCCTTTTCCTGATTGAGTCAGAAACTGAATGTGGAAGAGAAGCCTACAGCCCAAATCACGTGTTACTCCTGTGAATGGAGAAGAAAACACTAGCCTTCAGAAAACAAATTAACATTCAGACACCCATAATGTAAAAAGGAGCGTACACAAGTCTCTTTGTGGCTTCTCTAAGTAAACACCTGTGATAATACCTTTTTTTCCCCAGCCTTTCCCAACTCTACCATTTTCCACCACCCTTTTCAGAGAATTCAACAAACCAGAGCACAGAAACTTTACTCTGCAAGTCAATAAGCACACAACACTGCTTTTTCATGAGTAAACGAGGGAGATGTGTTCATGGTCTCCACTGTGTTAAGGAGACAAGGAAGACTTCAATTTCATCTTTCATTATCAAAAGCAAATTGGAATCAAATGGACAAAAGCTTTTCAAGGTCTCTACTATACTCCTCTCCAAATGTCTGCTTAATAAAGACAAAGAATGAGAGTCATCCTTTGCAGTGTAGACAGGAAATGCACATTCTCGCAAAACCCAGAAAAAATTAAAGCACAAAAGACATTTGACTGGATGGTTGAAATGTTTGATAATGAGATAAAATGACTTTCACTTTCAAGCGATGGATTTCAGTTAGCATAGGTCAACTATTCAGAAGCTAAGGCAAAATGAATCCTGACTTTGCTCTCTAATGGACAGCTATTCACATCACACAGATAGGCTAACAAACAAACAACAAACACGCTTCCAAAATCTAACAATATTTAATATTTCTACTGAAAAATCAAAGTAAGGAGGGAAAAAAGGCAAAATAACTGAGAACTCCACAGTCTCTAAATTAATACTGTGGGCATTAGCGTTTTAATGAAATGTTCACTTGAATTTTAGGCAGGCTGCATAACTGCTTTTGAAAGTTGTCTTGCTTTCCAAAAGACCAAACAGCAGTTATTTCACAAATAAATAAGAAACAGAGATTCAGGGGATTATATTTGTTTATAACACAGTGAATAAACTAGGAACCATTTACCCACTTGAACACAGCAGCAGCTGGTGGAGAAGGGAAGAACTGCCACACTCAGCTTACCTTCAGTAACTGTCCATCATCTGTTCCCAAAAAGAGAACTATACGATTCAAAACAACTGTGCCATAAACAGCCACTAATCCAGAGTGAATCAAGGTAGGTAACTTCTTGATTGATTGTGCCTCCTGAAAATCAGATAAAAGAAAAACTTATCAAAATCATTCACCTATACTCCAAAACTTTAAGAAAAAGAAGAGTCATTGGAAAGATTCTCAGAGAACCCAACTTTAGACAATACTTTGGGTAACATTCCAATTCTGACACAGTTTCAGAGCAATACATTATTGGCAATTACACACGAAACTGGTTTTTTATGTATGACAACTGGTCACATCTCTGACAGAGATTACATCTGCTGCAACTAAATGACTGACTTCAGCGTGATACAGACTTGGCCTAGCAGCAGTAAGTTACTTTGCAATATAATTTCTCTTTTTTGGGACATAATGTCCTGGAGTTATTCTGAATTGCCAGTTCTTCTCAATGAAGCCAGGCTTTGCCATCACCTGAAGGCTACAGATATACTCAGCAATCACTTTTAAAGGCATGTAAATATTCTGGAGGAAGGAGACACTTCAAACAAATGGTGTGGGTGTGCATAAAAATTCAAACTTTCATCTTCCTTGACACTAGAGGAAATAGAGTCTTGTGTATTACATAAACATAAAAATGAGAGAAAGCAATATAAAGTTCATGTCATGGAGAATATAAATGTAGCTGTGTGAGCTTTAAAATCAACATTGTTACCCTCAATTCTGCAATCTCACCCGGAGGAAGTTACGTGGCAAACACATGTAAGCAGCTCATGAAAAAAAACATCATGCAGGAAATCCTTGTATCTTGCGGAGTGAAAAACCAAACCAAGTAACTCCGATTGCAGATGATCAAATGCTGAAAGGAAATCCACGTGTGTGAGAATAAGACCATTTACCAGGGGAACTCCCTAGAAGCCCAGGTGTCTCCTCAGTAAGCAGTAATTCAGTTTTAAAGTCCTCTAATTGCTCTAAGTCAATCTCTGAGTCAATCGCCAAAGGCATGATCCCACCTGCTCTCCAAATGAAGAGCTAAGCTTTACCTCCCCTTCCCTGTATTAGTGTAAAGTTTTCCAGTGAGCTTAGTTAAGGAAACGCTGTGCCTAGAAAACGCTCTGTAAAATCTATCTACCTAAATCCTCATTTAAGTCATGCTCCTCATCACATGAACACGTGGCTGCACAGACACCGGCACTGGCACAAAGGAGTGGCAGGCATGAAGAGGCAGGGACAAGAACTCAGGTAAGACTAGGTCCTTGGGAGCAAGCCCTGTAGTTTACAAAGTCCAGAATTTCAGCCTCAAGGATGGATTCCTCAACCTACAGAAACACTCTGAGTGCAAGAGTCTTTTTCACTTTAATGCACAAAACAGAGTGTAAGAATGGACCAACAAAACTGGCATTTAGAAAAAAGGTGAAGGCATTTCTCAAAGTTATGAAGCAAATCCGTAACATGGTAACAGCTGAATTCAACTGTCTTCCATGCTATGATGCTGGCTTAACCCCGAAAGGTCTTTTACTAGAAATATTTTTCTTCTGAACTGCAATCCTAAGTCAATTAAAATGTTCTTCAGGCATCTGAATTATTTTAATTAGCTCGAAAGAGCAGCCACTTGGAGTGAAAGAAGACTTGATTAACTTTCATATTTAAAGCCACTATTTTTTTTTCATGCAGCTGGAAGAAGGCACAGGAACTGTCATGCACCAGCACAGAACTTCAGTAAAACTCACTTGGTCATGAGAATCCACTACCCTAGAGGTCTGAGTTAAAGGAGTGGGGCAGGGTGTGATTGCAAGCATTTTAAGGTGGAAAAAGTTAACTCACTTTATTACTAGATCAGAAGGTAACAAAACTCCAGAACTAGTGGACACAATGACTGTTCACTCAGGCTAAGGAGTGAGGAAGTGGAACTTCCAGGCTTTCCTTTCAGCCAAAATTAGAAACGGTTTTTCTGCAGTGCACCATGTAGTAGTGTAAGAAAGACAAATTACCCTAGGTTCCTCGCAGACCCTGTACAACAAGATTACAGAAAAGAGGAGTGCTCACCCAGTTTCTGAAAAGCTTTGCTGCCAGATTTTATTTTGACCCACATACTAATAAAATAACTGATGTCATATCAGTGCATCCTCCTCAGCTGACTGAAGAACCAATACTGACAAGTGTGGAAGTCTCCTCCCCTCCCTCTGCTTGCTAGAGGGAGGGTCAACGCGACATTGAGCTAATACAGATAAGAAGAGGGGGAATTCAGACGGTGGGCAGTCACAACAAAAATTGACTTCACTCTTTTGCAACCTATTTCTCCAGTTTGCCCATTCCCTCCAGGGTGCAGCTGCTGTTTTCACCCTTCTGTCACCCCTTTTCCATATCCATTTATTTTTTTAACAAGTCCCTTTACCTCCTCCACTGTGACTAATGGGGTTACAGCACTGTAAGGCCTTCCCAAGCTGCTTCTTTCACAGCTAAATCCATTCTTAAAAATGCATTTACAGTCTAAACTTCCTTTATACTTGGAGAGTCATTCATCTCCATGGTCATCTGTTTGAGTATCCTGTAACATTGTCAGGGGCATACGAAATCAAGAAAAGCAAAAGAAAAGACAATACCGCTCTGTAAGACCTGTCTTTTTAAAATTCTTCAGTTCCATCCTCTATTCTATTCTGTAGTCCCTCTATAGTCTATAGTTGTTTGGTTACCGGCATGGAAGATATTTAGAGTAGTTTTCTATTTGGCATTTCATTTTCAGCTATATCTCCACATGACTCCAGCTGCAGCCACCATATTCACACTTCTACTTTCTGTCTTGATTTCCTCCTCATTATTTTACGTTGCATGCCTCAGAGGAAAGGGCAGCATTTTTAGCTCATGCAGCGCTCACCATATTGCAGCTGTCCAAAAAGCAAAAATAAAGGGTTTGAGCATCAGACTGAAAGAACAGATGTAGCTATACAAAGTACACAAGATTTGTAAGTAGCGTATAGCAACAGTCAACACCAAAACAATAGAGAGATGTTTTTCCTAGGGGGAAAAACTTCTTGAACCTCATTCTTCTTTCTTAACTTCACCATCCTTTAACCACTTCCAACAATTTTTACTGTATCAGAGGGTAACAAATATTGGGGCACCCAGTGAGCCTTTATTAGGGCTAAGGAATTAGGAGATGAACTGTTCCAGAACTGTATTTCCAGGAAGTTTTTAATTTCTGCATAGCCCAGCAGTGTTAGGTGGACAAGACTGTCCAGGCAAGCAGACTGCAAAAAATCAAGAATGACCAGAAAATCAGAGGGTCTTCAGAGAGACCTTGCAGAGGCAAATCCTGAGGCTCATGATGCAAGGTAGGAAGAACAGTCATAGGCTATGCTTGAGCGAGATGCTGATGGAGACTCCTGAGATGGGGAAGCTAGAAACTTGTGACTTCTCACAGCGGCAGAAACAATCCTTCTCTGCCCTCAGATCTAAGTTCACAGACGTGGTAAAGTGTCCTAATTACCAGTGAGGGAGAACATGTTCCATTGAGGAAGGCTTTGAAACCAACTGAGCTCGAACAAAGTGTTAGCAGAGAGCAAAAGGAAGTGGTAGGTGACCGTGAGGGATGAAGGCACACACTTGCTGAACAGTTTTAACACGCTGTTAAAACAGGTTGGGGATTTTTTTTTTTAGGGGACTCCACCCATTACACTGCTGAGAAACTGCCAGTAATTTTCCATTCCTTGGACTGCTACCCATTGTTGTACATCCATGTGGACACCAAAGACATGGCCTAGTGCAGATCAGGACTACAAAGCCCAGGGGGCAAAGTGAACGAGAAGGGACGCCAGGCTTTGTTAACCTGTGGGGTCAGTCAAGAGTGATGATCTTCTGGATCTGCTACTCAAAACCAAGGAAGAACTGACTGGAGATGTGATAATCAAAGTAGAGAGCTGGAGACCAGGCTTCAGTGTGTTCAGAAAAATGGTCAGTGGGATACCCTGAGAGTCAGCTTTGAAGGCAAATAGAGCTCAAGTAAGCTAGCAGGTCTTTCAGGACAATCTCCTTCAAGCACAAAACCCAGGAAAGCAAGCAGACATATCACAGGACAGCCTCTAGCTAAGCAGGGAAGTCATGACTGAACTACACTGCAGAACAACAGCATAAAGGAGATGCAAGCAGGAACAAGTGACTAAGGAGGAACTGCCTGGACACACAAGAATGGTGTTAGGAAAACCCAAGCTCACATGGTTTTGAAACTGGCGAGGTATGTTATAGGCAACAAGGAAAGCTTCCACTACCACATGAGCAATAAAAGAATAAACAATGAAAATGCACACCAGCTGCTGAATAGCTCCGGAGATTTACTGACAGTGGATGCAGACACGGCTCTGGACTCCATCAGCAACATTTTGTGGTCTTTTGTACACACAGAGTTCAAGGAGGAGAGAAACTACCAGTACTGGAAGAGGATTAAGCCAGAGAGCTCTTAAGAAATCTCAGCTTTTAGAAGTTTTAGGGACAGATGGGATCTGTAGGAAGATGCTGAGAGACTGTCTGATGAAGCAGAAAGTTTATACTCTCATATTTCAAAAGGTGTGGAGATCAGGTGAAGTCTCCAACTGAATAAAAATACTGCACGCATCTTTAAAAAAAACAAGATTTTTTCAGGGAACTACTTCTGGTCTCACTTTTTCCTGGGAGAATCATGGAGAAAATCCTCTTTGAAACTGTTTCTGGACACAAGAAGATGAACAAAGTGACTGGGAAAAGCCAGCACAAACTTAACAAGGATAAATACTGCCTGGCCAATCTGAAATATTTATAAGACTTGTACATGTGGTGCTTAGGGACATGGTTTTGAGGTGGACTTGTCAGTGCTGGGTTAACAGTTTGATTTGATGATCTCAAAGGTCTGTTCCAAAAGCGGGTTGGTTCAGCCTACAGAAGAGACAATTTCAGAGAGACCAAAGGAAAAAAGCCAGGCTCTTGACTGAAGTGTATGTAAGATAGCTAGAGATAATGACACAAACTGAACCACTGGAGGTTTCTAGTGGATAGGAGATTAAAAAGCATCACTATGAGGGCAATCAAGCAGAACAGGTTGTCCAGAGAAGTTGTGCAGTCCCCATCCCTACAGCGTGAGAGTTGACAAGCCTCCCATGGCTTACTTCACACACTGAACAGGGATGAACTGAAAACTCATTGCAACCAGACAGAAATACTCACTTCAAAAACTCTAACTCTAGAAATCCATCAAATATCAGATACAATGCTAGCAGTCTGTAATACACAGCAGATGGACTTTACTACTAGAAAATGAATTACAAGATCAATTTTGATACAAAATTATATTTAGAAGTCTGGAATTGTTCCCTTAAACAAAAGACCATGAATCATTCTGGAATGAGTTACCACTCAAATTTAAATGTCATTCCTGCAAATTAAAGGCCATAATTAAACCACTGTGACTCCATTGACTTCAAAATCTCATTTCACTAGAGCTTACACCAGCTAGCATTTGCCCTAAGATTACTAAGTATGTTTGATAAAATAAGGGTCATATACCAATCTTCATGTGTATCAACCACTGAAAAACGAAAAACTTCAAAAAACAGACTGTTACAAGTCTTTACTTGCATTAAATAATAGATAAAGATAAGATAGCTTATCTTTTAGCAGATATCACAACTATTTAGCCCTTTCACATCATAAATAAACACCTTAATATAAAATACAGCAATTCTCTCTCTTACAGGTATATGCCTAACATTTTTCTTGGAATTTTCTACTAGAAAAATTGTGAATCCTTCAATCTCCCTGAATCCTTTTCTTCTCATGTAACCTTTTTAATGGCAAAACCAATTTCCAGATTTGTCATTATCATGATAAGGTAACACTCTACAACTCTCTCCTGTTGATGTTCTCCAATTTGAACACTTTTCCTACTCATCTACTTGGATGTGACTCACAGCATCCTGGCTTCTCTGTGAGAGACCTGACATCCTTGAAGCTCCTGTTCAGTCACAGAACAATAGAAGAAAAGCCTTTCTTAGAGTTCACTAGCTCCTGCAGCAAGTTTGTGACAAATTCCAGCATTCCTCCTGTGTTTGTTACTACTTAGTCAGGTTTCTGAAAAGAAACTGAGAATGAGATTTGGCAAATTCACATTTATTAACTAAGGAAATTGTGAAGAAGATGCACTTACGTACATGTAGGCTATGCTAGAGAGACCGGTAACACATTCACCCTGACAGGGCATGTAAGTAGATACATTCAAAACTAAGAGACGTGTGGATCAAAGAAAAAAAAGCTGAATATAAAACTGCAAAATATTTTCAGAGTAGTTTCATCTAAAACACTACATGTCTCTTGCTAGATAGGGATCCTGTCTCTGGGAATCCAGTACTGCATATGTCCTGAATAAACACATTCATCTAGGACAAAATTCTTTGTGCACACTACTGCACAAAACAAAAATGGACTTAGTTCTCATAAGGAGCAATTCCACAGAATTTGCAGAAGTCACATACTTTTCGATAAAGTTGCTAAGCAAGGATCTTAAAAATTACTAACTTTCAATGACAGACTCTAATCCAACATTAAAATTTAATGCAAATGTGAACTTTGGCCTAAGAAAGCTAAAGAGATCACACACCTACAGTGTGTTCCTACAGGATGCAAAGCAATTTGGTTTCAATCCAGTGAAGTACTCAAGTACATGTTTTACTTTAAATGCATGGGCATGAAGATGCTGGAAATATTTATACATGCCTAATGTTAAATATGTCATTAAGTGCTTTACTGGGTTAGGGCCAGAAAACTCAGGACATTACCCTACCTTACCTCAAAAAGCCAGAAAACTCAAAACATTACCTTACAGGAATGAGTTCAGAGTAGACCATATAGCAATGACATAAGAAGGAATTCACAACCACAAACACCCTGGGTTAAGTCCCTCTTGTGCTGTCCTATTGAGAAACTGTGTTGGTTTTGCTTGGCTCAGTCTTTTGCTAGTGGAGGGGGCCCACAAAGATGGCTCCTGTGTGAAGCTTCTGGAAGCTTTCACCATGTCCAGCAGAGCCAATCCCTGATGGCTCTGAAAATGATGGACATGCTGCTGGCCAAGGCTGGGCCAATTAGAGATGTGGGTTACACCTCTGTGGTAACATATTTAAGACGAAATCAAACAATGGGTGCACGCGCTTCTTTTTAGCCAGTGGAGGAGGAGGAGGTGAGAATACGTGAAGAAAAACAACATGCAGACACCAAGGTGAGTGGAGAAGGTGGGGGAGGACAAGCTTCAGGCGCCAGAGCCAAGATTCCTCTGCAGGCCGTGGTGATGACCATGGTGAAGCAGCTGTGCCCCTGCAGCCCATGGGGTCAACAGAGGATGCTGAGATCCACTCACAGCCTGTGGGAAGGTGCCCCATGCCGGAGTGGGTGGATGCCTGGAGGCGGCTGTGGTCCAGCGGAATTCCCAGTGGAGAGAGAGGCCTTGCTCCCGAGATGGAACAGCCTGGCCTCGGAGCTCTGCACCACGTGGGTGAGGGACCCCGCGCTGCAGCAGTTTTGGGAGGATGGGCTGCCATGGGGCGAGCTCACACTGCTGCAGGTTTGGGCAGGCTGCTGCTTGTGAGATTGGGACCCATGGCTATGCAGAGGAAAAGACTCCTCTCCCTGAGCAGCAGAAGATGATCTCGGTGATGAACTGACCTGCCCCCTCCCATACCTTGTCCCCCTGTGCTGCTGCTGGGAAGGATGGGAGGGGGGGCGGTGAGTGGAAAAATGGTGTCTTTGAAGGTTTTATTTTACTTCTCATTTACTCCTCTGACTCTGTTAGCAATAAATCACTTTGCAACTTTAAGATCAGCCAGTTTTGCCCTGAGTGCATCTTCTCCCAGTTCCTTATCTCAACTCATGAGATCTGTGTGTGTTCATTATTTTTCTCTCCTCTGCCCAACAGTGGCAGGGCAGAGTGATTGAGTAGATGTTGTGGGTGCCTGGCATTTGGCCAGGGTCAAAACATAACAGAAATGCAATGTCAACATAGCACAAAAAAAAGCAGCTGGGTAAGTGGATAGAGGTAAGAGGATGTCTTGCCTAAAGGTAATCAGAATAATAACAGAAATCTGAAGGATGACAAGATCAGAAGGAAAACAAACTGCCTACTCCCTAATGTATATGCTTCCTATAAACTGTATTCCTGCAGTGAAAAGAATCCCTGTATTTTCAATTCCTACATAAACTGACAGTCTGTGTCTGGGATCCATGTACCTCATCACATCACACCTGAGCTCCAGCATTCAAGTGTACCCAGCAGAGAAGACTATGACTCGCAGCACCCTACAAACACATGGTATCTGCAATGCAAAAGCCATACTGTCATTCAGCACGGTCCATTCACCACAAGCACCAGAGAGGTCTTTCACTCCAAATACTCATAATGCTGCAACACATTCCTTTGCTCAGGACCAACACCATCTTTAAAAGACTGGACTTCAAAGCACAGTACTTCAAATTAAGTGCTATTGCTTGTGGCCTTTCCCACATAGAGTAGTGCAATGTACTCCTGACAGCTCCATGCTACAAGGCACTCCTTTCTGGCCACAGCCACAGCTAGGATTGCACACACTCCTGCAAGCTGCACACTGATGGACATGCCGCACTCCATCTTCCTGTCAGCTCTGAAGCCCGTGTGCTTCTGAGCCCAAGAACAGCATATTCCATGATTGCAGGGACTCCCGTACTTTAGTGAGAGACGGAAGAAGGATCTGGTCTAAACCAACACAGAAGCAGTAGCATATGGGCCTGTCATCTCCAAACTTACTCTGCAATAGCCTAGCTTAACCTTCTGTAGTATTACAAAATATTAAAGCTGAACTACATGCATTTATTTCTATGTTTATACACCATAAGCACATATAATTAGCTTAAAAAGAAGAGCTAATTAGCCATGTAATGTTATAGGTCACATTACTTCACAGGACCCAGATGTCCTGCTATCTTACAAAATATTACAATACCTCTTTTCTCTCAGAGGCAAACTGCATTTCTTGTGCCAAAATAACACGATCAATAACATCATCATAGTTAGGGACATAAGGTTAAGTAAGAAACCCTTTTAAGGATTGTTGCAGTTGAGATTCTTCAGCACTATACTCAAACATAATCTAAATTTCCAGGAGGGATGAGCCTGTTGGGACATGAAAGTATCTCTGGAGCCCCAGAAGTCTGATCTGAATCAGACCAAATCTGAAACAAGTGGATCATTGATTTTTCATATTCAGGCCGTGAGAGGCAATGGGGACAGTGCCCTGTGAACAGAAATATGTGCCTCACCTTACCTGCATTATGTTACTCTGTGAGATCCATGAGGCTCTTCTGTAATTTCTTGCATGAGGTTTTGTAAAGTGTTTAGAAAGGATCTACTGCCCAGTAGGTTTCTTTTTCTGTTTTGTTTAGGAGGCTCAGAAAGCACTTCGCTAAGAAACTTCATGAGTAATTAGGAACAAACAATACAAACTAAAATTCCAACAAGCAAATAGGTATTTTGGGATCAGAATGAGACTTCAAATTAATTCAGGAAGTTTGCCTTGTGGGAGCACAGAAATCATGCAGTAAGCAGTAAGCTAGCACTGGAAATCAAAGGATTGGCTCTGGCTCTGTAGTGAGTTTCACTATTTACTTCAGCACAGTTGTCTCACCCACATATAGGGTTCTCATTCACAACCACGTCCTCTAACACAGGCAATAGTCTCACAGCTCAGCAGGGAGATGAGCAGACTGAATCACACATGCCCTCTGGTAGTCTCTATTTGGAAAAATCTCAGCACTGCACTCCGCTATGAGTTAGATTTCGAAAGCCAAGGAGAGACAGTAAATCTATTGCACTTCTTTCAAAGAATTTCCAAAAAACTCCTATCATAATACATCAAGGATTCAGAAGTTTAGCTACAAAGTCCCTGGATGGTGTGAGAACTGCAGAAAGCTTAGGGCTTGCTTTATGATGCCTTGCTTGATCCCCTATGGTTCTCCTTGACACTTTTCAGTGGTCCTTTTGTCACAGCTCTGGAAAGTCTCCTCAGTGTAACTTAAAGGCATGGACAGGCTTTGAAAAAGCACCTTATTCATCTGAATTACATTTTTACCTTCTTGAATACAATTTTTAGGTAATTTCTTTACTACTGAGGCCACAGCAAAGCCAGTAGCGTTGCCTATCCCACCCTCCATGTGCCCAGCTCACCGTGAAAAGGAGGAAGGAGCTGAAGAGAGAGTGTTACTGAAGTAGGTGACACGGGAAACTCCATGGGATACCACTATCTGTGAAAATGTAACCACTGAAACAACGAAGAGTTATCACCTATTGTCTCCTGCACACAAGGGTTTGGGGAGGTGGCTGTGAGAGCCCTCCCAAGCAAGGCCAATCCTGAGAGGCTTGGGAAATAGCTACCACTGAAAAAGCAACCATAGACAACTAGTGAGTGATAGGGATAACACTGCACACAGCCCAGTGCACAGAGTCAACCTGACGGGCTTTTTTTCATTTCTGATGTAGCTGCAATGACATGAGATGTGAATGCACAGAATGAGGTAAGAGATGCTTTATCTAGGCTGTATGGAAAATGAAATACAACTAATCCTAGGCAGAAAAGGAGACATTGAGGGAGGAGCCTAAGACTCAGGCTTGACCCAGGATGCCCTCAGTTGTTCCCTCAGATGTGTCTTTCCCAACAGATAGGCGGGAAATCTACCTGGATTACCAGGATCTGGTAAGGGATCAGCTTTCTAGAAACAGAAAGAGCTGGAGAACTCATGAGGGCTGACAGAGCCAGGGCTGATGTGCAAAGCCTGGTGTGGCTCTGAAGTTTCCCGCAAACTTCACGCGCCTCCAGGTCAGGGACACCCCATGAGTCATGCAGAGACACCAGCCACAACAATAAGTGTCAACAAGGGCGTGCAGGATGAAAGCTTAGCAAAATGCTGCCCAGACTTACACAGCTTCTCCCGTTCATATTGAAGTGCGTGGATGCACAGGCTTGCTCCTTCATCTCCTCCATCCCAAAGATGCAGACAGCAGTGGTGTTCCAGGCCTTGGTGTTGTGGCTGTGGCGGAAGACACCCACCCACCAGCCGCGCTCACCCTGGCGGACAAGACTGGAAGAAACGATGAGGCTCCTGCACCCGCAGTCCAAATAGACGTGCCCTTGCAAAGTAAGGCCACTCTCTGAAGGGCGCAGCTGGTGCAGGACAGCCATGCTGGGTGGCTCCGTGTTATTGCCCAACCTGGCCTTCAACGTGTAGTAGGGAAAGAAAAGGTGATCCCTCCACTGGAGCGCGTCAACAAAGTGCAAAGGCTCCTCCCTGCGCTTGATGATGCCCAGCTCCTCCTTGGACTTCAGGTTGACCATGCTGCGTACCGTGATGACGGTCTCCTTGTCCGACTTCGAGGGTTCGCAGTGCAGGTGGTTCGTGTCAGCACTGGTTGAGTAGGTGGCTGCCACGGCCAGGTACCAGGCGCCGGCCTGCTGGAAGACGACGCCGGCGGTGGAGCCGTCGGGCAGGCAACTGACCACCTCGCTTTGGTTCAAGCGCAGCCGGTAGGACGGCTGCTCCCACACCTGGCAGGCGCCGCCATCCTGGGTCCAGCCGGTCAGCAGGACGCCCACCCCACCGGCCTCCTCGTAGTACAGCAGCAGGTTGCTGCGCATGCCGGGGGGCTCCCCGCAGCCCTGCCCCGCCGCCGGCACCACGCGGCGGCGGGGCCGCAGCTCGGGCCGC